>CM040118.1:412171819-412728189 GCA_022559845.1 Amorphophallus konjac
AGAGTCCCACGGCGTCATCGTGAGGCTTCAAGAGGTGCACCATATATCGTCGGAATCGTCATCCAGTCCGCTTTACAACGGAGGTGGTCTCGCCATCTCCGACTTCGGGGCTGCCCAGAGGAGCCGATCTCCGCAGACTGCACATTTCCTCCCAGGCAGACGACCAGCAATGACTTGCAGAGGCTTCCATGACCAGAACCCTGGGCTTCTTGAGGCGACACTTGGCTGAGGGCTTCTCCTTCAAGTTCCCTTTCATCTCCAAGAAGCAGAAGTATTTTTGGACCCCGGAGTCAAGAGTTCTGGATTTTCTTCCCAAGGTGCGCCAGGTCAGTTCCCCTGAGCAAGTTTCGACACGCCTCCACTGTTCCGGCCTTCGCGGTCAGCTCCAACCTCAGATGATAGTCCCGTTGGTCCCGACAAGAAGAGGGCTCGTCCACAGTTGCATAGGTTCTGATCCCGCCTTATTCAGAGTCCGGGAGTGTTCGTGGCGCCTTCGTCTTCCAGCAGTAGCAGACTGAGAGCAACCAGAACTAGCACCGAACAGTCCTGTTCCAGACCCTACCCCAGCCACCGGCGACGTCAAGAAATTCTCCAATAATTTTGACCTCCTCCTGGGCCAACCCAAGAGGTTTTGCCGTTGGTTTCGTAAACAACGGAGTTCGGGAGAGCCCGTAGCGGAGCCGACATCGACTGCCTATCTCGTTGTCTAGAAAGCTGGCAGAACCGGCTTAGCTCGTCATTTCGGTTTTATCTTAAGTTCCCTACCCCGCCTGGCTGGCTTACAGCCCCTCCTTGCGTGAAGGTAGCATTTGATTATAATTCTTAAAATTCCCCACACCTAGTCCAACCCCCTTGCAAGGGGCGTAGTGCTTGTTAATTAGGTAATCAGGTTGAAGCTTCATCGGCGCAGCGTGCGGGGAATCACGCTTCCTCGCTCGCCCACGTCTCTGACTGGAGCCGGTTTCTTCAAACCGGCTAGGTAAACTCTCATCCCTTGCTCCCAATAGTGCTTGTTTGTTTAATATTCTCCAATTGCGTCGTCGATTAAGGGAGAGAGAGCCCGGTCCCAAGGCTCCACCGCCTTCGTGCGACCACCATGGATGTGAGTGAGTGAACCTGCACCCTTCGGCCATTGCCAACTCATTGAGTTGGGCATCCATACCCCAAGGGGTGGTTTACCTTGGACTCTGCTGGCCCTCTACTAGAAAGGGTCTTGTCCCACTTCCTTGACTCAGCATCCCCGCGTCACCCCCGGGTTGAGTGTGCGCGCCATACGAGTGTCCGCTTACGTAGGCTTCTTAGCCTTGTGGTTGTGCTTGCATACTTAGGTCCAAGGAGAATTGGTCTTGTGGCTATCACCCCAAGGTGGTGTCACATCAAGTGGTATCAGAGCAAGTCGTTGACTTGTTCCCACAAGTCAAGTCCTAGGGCATTTGCATCGATCACCCTGAGCAGCATCACTTCCCCATTCCTTTGGCTGCCTCATACCAATCGCACCCATCTCTTTCACCTCTCCCAATGGATCCCAAACTCCTTAGAAGCCCCGCTACCAACAAGGTTAATTGCATCAACTCCATCATGGAGGCCATGCCCAACATTTTTGGGCGGCTTGATGATATCACTGCCCAACTCGATAAACTTGAGGGAAGTAGGCCCGCACCAAGGGAGGATGAGAGTTACCCTCGGAAAAATCCGGATGACCACCTCTTGGCGATTTTGAAAGTCAAAACCTGCGCCTTTGAGGGATCCTACAACCCAAGCCTCTATCTAGATTTGGAATTTTCGATGGGCCAATACTTTGATTGGTACCCCTTGGCCGAAGAGAGGAAAGTGAGACTAGCCAAATTGCACCTCTCCAAGCAAGCCAAAACTCATTGGCTAATGGTTGAGGGTTTAAGGAGGATCTGCAGGTAAGCCCCGATTAACACTTGGGAAGAAATGAAGGCCGAGCTTAGAAAGGTCTACATACCCCAACCCTCCCCCTCCTACCCAGGTAGTCATAGCCCGAGGAGCACTACCACTCCTCCACTTCCACCCAGTCCACCTAAGGTCACCCCAATGGCCCAAACCCCACCGCTCCCTACCGCTCCTACCTCGGCCACCTCCCCCACACCCCACCACCTAATCCTCAACACTCAAGCCCAAATGGTCCCACCCTCCGCTCTTCCATCTTCCCCCATAAGGGACACACCTCCCAAGACCAACCAAACAAAGCCTCCTCACCCAACCCATCTCCCACTTTCAACCCCAACTCTACCATGTCCTAGGCCTCCACTACTTCCCCTCCTTATCCTAACCCAAGTCTCCATTTACCCACCACCCCGGGTGCACCATGCACCAACCATCATCACCCCATCCCCAAAAGACCTTCACATTCCCTTGGGAAAGGAGGCCACACCCACTCACATAGGAGTAGATGCTAGCCTAGACCCTCTCCCCACCCATGAGGAAACCCAAGTTCACACCAATGATGAGGAAGAGCCTCAAGCCTTCACCACTCCAAACAGTCCGGATCCTCAAGAACCACAAACCCTCACAAATGGCACCATAATCACAGATGGGCCCCTAGCTAGATGGCTAAAGGAGAGACCGATACCTCCCATCACATCCCATGCCTACCCTCCCATGGAGCTAGACCTCCCCATAGTACCCTTTTCCTCCTATCACACCCCAATCCAATCATCCTACCAAGTTGAGACCTTAGGGGATCTTCTTAAGGGCATAGCATGGCAAATCGAGTTCACAAGCATGTTGATCATGGTGACCAACCAATCTAGGAGCCTTGACTTCCTACACCTTTGTGTCGGGTCTATCACCTCAATTTTCACCATTGGTTGCTACACTAGCGACCTTCTACTATTCCTCCCCACACCCGATGAGCCCGACCTTCTCCTCAATTTGGAGCTTCTTATCTCGGGTAGAAAGCCAAACCATCCCCTCATGGCCAACCCACCCACCAAAGACTACGGCCCAATTACTTCATCAGAGGGGGAAGATCCACCACCTTTAGAAGACCCTAAGGACATAGAGCTCTCCCTTAGTAACCCTTTCCATGATCCCTTTGATCCCTTCCAATGTGAGCCAAGGAACCCATATGACCCAACGACCTTACCCACCACCCACCTTTTCCTACCCCAACCCACAATGATGGATCAAACCCACCCCTTCGTAGACTCAGGTTACACCATGAGAGGCATGACTTTGGGCAATATACACATAGGGATTAAGGAAGCGCCTCTCTCTATGATGTCCACCTTCCTAGATCCCTTTGATCATTTCAAATGGAAGTTCAAAGGACATCCCGCAACCCCACACATGGAAGTCATCTTTGGAGTAGGAATACAAATGTCTTGCACCTCACACCACTTGGCATGAATAGTAAGTCGGGTCCTTTCATTCATGACACCCACATGTCAAGTCGGAAGCACGAGTGGTCTATATTTGGGTGTAACGGCCCTCCCCCATTCGTCATTGGTCTTACGCATGATAGGATCATATTTGGATGCCCCGGTCCTTCATCCTTGAGTAGAGAACTTATGCATGATAGGGCCAAGTTTGGATGCCCTGGTCCCCCAGTCTTCACCTACCTAGATAGGAAGCATGATCAAGCTAGATCCACTTTTGGATGCCCAGGACATCCTACATCTCACAAGCCCGAAAAACACCTCATGCATGGTAGGTCCACTTTTGGTTGTCCAGGTCCACCCATAACCACTAGAAGGTCAGCATTCTCAAAATTGCATGATAACCTTTGCAAGCACATCAACAACAGCCATGAAATTTACAAAAGGCAAGCCGACTCACACCGGCGCCACCAAGAAATCCAAATGGGTGATTTCGGGATGGTGAGGAATGAGAGGCTCTCACATAGAGACAACTCAAGACTGAGGTTTTATGGGATTAGTCCCTTCCAGGTTTTGAGGTGCATTGGCACCAATGCTCATGAGTTAGGCCTCCTCGAAGGATACAGAGTTAGCTTCAGTTCTAATGGGGAAGGCCTTGTGCCACACAAGGGTCCCACGGTGGCACCTAGTGACGATATCAAGCCCCCTTCCTCCCTTGAGAGAGCACCCACCCCCTCCCCCATGAGAGCACCATCAGCCCGGAGAGCCCGACGTAAGCAACTTGAGAGAATATTAGATGAACATGTTATCATCACTCGGAGCAAGGTGTGCGGGCGCTATCTCGCTAGATGGAAGGTTCGGCTTCCTTCAGGAGACTTGTGGGCAGCACCACTTCTACACCCTTCGAGGAGGGAAGCCCTCTTACTCGAAGGAGTCGAGTTCTCCGCACCCCGGGAGTATGATGGGGTCATCACCATCCGTTCCGGCACTCACGACCCTTCTCCTCACCCCCGGAGGCATCCGACATGATCTAGTTATTTATTTTTGAGTCATATGTAATTTTATTTGAGTCATATCATTGTAATTTTCCTTTTATTAGAGTACAATACCTAGGTTAGGTAGTCATTTACCTAAGTTGAGTGTCATTTGGATGACTAGGTTAGTTAATGGGCCCTTTTAAGTGGGCAAGGCCCAGGGGCGCCCCCCCTTGGACAGTCTGGTCATTAGCCCTTTTGTTCAGGGTTATTTTGGTCCTAAAAATTGTCAGTGCCTATAAATAGCCCCCTCCCCTCTCTCATTTGTAACCTTTGATGATCAATGAAATTTAAAATGCCATTGGAATTTTATCTCCCCTCCCTCTCTTGATATATATCTCTCTCTCTAAGGGGGTCACCCCTCTCTCTCTCTTCCCCTCCCACCTACTTTCTCTCTCTTCACTCCTCCATTAAGTCTATTCCAAGTCCCCACAGCCCCCTCTTTACTCCACTCCAGCCCCAAGAGAACCACCACCAATCCTTGCTCCACCATCCAACCCCCAACTACCCATTTCCCTTCCCCAAGCACCTCTCCATCTCCCCAAGGCTGAAGGGGCTCAAACCCTAAGTCAAATTTGAATCTCCCTCCCTTGATGGCTGCCCCTCACCCCTCCCCAACACCCCCTTCCTCCACTGGTCGCCCTCCCCATTTCCCCTTACTGCCCTTTGCCATCCCACCCTCATACACACAACCCTACACCACCAGCCTATTCTTAGTTCGTAGGCAGCAGAGTACCAGCAAATTGCAGAGAGTGCCACGGCATCATCGTGAGGCTTCAGGAGATGCACCATATATTGTAGGAATCGTAGTTCAGTCTGCTTTACAACGGAGGTGGTCTCGCCATCAACCGACTTTGGGGCTGCCCATAGGAGCCGATCTCCCCAGACTGCACATTTCCTCCCAAGCAGACGACCAGCAACGACTTGCAGAGGCTTCCACGACCAGAACCCTAGGCTTCTTGAGGCAACTTGGCTGAAGGGCTTCTCCTTCAAGTTCCCTTCCATCTCCAAGAAGCAGAACTATTTTTGGACCCCGGAGTCAAGAGTTCCGTATTTTCTCCCCAAGGTGCGCCAAGTCAGTTCCCCTGAGCCAGTTCGGACACCCGTCCACTGTTCTGGTCTTCGCGGTCAGCTCCAACCTCAGACGACAGTCCCGTCTTATTCAGAGTCTGAGAGTGTTCGTGGCGCCTTCGTCTTCCAGCAGCTACAGACTGAGAGTAACCAGAACCAGCACTGAATAGTCCTGTTCCAGACCCTGCCCCAGCCACCGGCGACGTCAAGAAATTCTCCAATAATTCTGACATCCTCCTGGGCCAACCCAGAAGGTTTGGCGCTGGTTTTGTCAACAACGGAGTTCGGGAGAGCCCGTAGCGGAGCCGGTAGTGACTGCCTACCTCGCTGTCCAGAAAGCTGGGAGAACCGACTTAGCTTGCCTTTTCGGTTTTATCTTAAGTTCCCCTCCCCGCCTGGCAGGCTTACAGCCCCTCCCTGCGTGGAGGTAGTGTTTTATTGTAATTCTTAAAATTCCCCACCCCTAGTCCAACCCCCTTGCAAGGGGCGTAGTGCTTGTTAATTAGGTAATCAGGTTGAAGCTTCATCGACGTAGCATGCGGGGAATCATGCTTCCTCGCTCGCCCACGTCTCTGACTGGAGCCGGTTTCTTCAAACCGGCTAGGTAAACTCTCGTCCCTTGCTCCCAATAGTGCTTGTTTGTTTAATATTCTCCAATTTTGCCGTCGGTTAAGGGAGAGAGCACCCGATCCCAAGGCTCCACCGCCTTCGTGCGACCACCGTGGATGTAAGTGAGTAAACCCGTGCCCTTCGGCCATTGCCGACTCATTGAGTTGGGCATCTGTACCCCAAGGGGAGGTTTACCTTGGACTCTGCTGGCCCTCTACCAGAAAGGGTCTTGTCCCACTTCCTCAACTCGGCATCCCCGCGTCACCCCCGGGTTGAGTGTGCGCGCCATACGAGTGTCCACTTACGTAGGCTTCTTAGCCTTGTGGTTGTGCTTGCATACTTAGGTCCAAGGAGCATTGGCCTTGTGGCTATCACCCCAAGGTGGTGTCACATTAGAACAGCAAACCAGTAAAATGGCTAAACTAACACACACCATGGGCATGGAGCAATCAAAAGGAAAAGTAAAAAATAACTAATGGAGAGGTGATAAATACCCAAAAGCAGATATTGTGATCACCACCAAAGTCTGTAATGCAGAGAAAACCATAGTACGTACCTTGGAAAAGAGTTGAGTGAAGGCACACTCGTGAACGGGAGAGAAATCAAGGTGCAGAGAATAAGACGGTCCAAGGTTGGCCTCTACCCAAATAAGACGGGCTCAGGATGGCCGCTACTGCGAGCAGAGAAGAAGCCTGACGCAAGACTATAAGCGGTCTCTAGAAAGGCCTCTACTGTGATGAGATGGTGTTTTGTTGGCCACTACTTCAGGAAATAGTCTGCGTATCACCGCTAAAAACACCCAGATAGTGAAACATGGGAACTTGATCCTCCCTCCCTCCTGGCTGGCCAAAGGGGAAGGGCCTCGTGTGGTGAGTACTATAAACCTGCAAAAGAAAGTAGAACACAGAAGAAACAACCCGATTAGACCAGGGGATGTGCACTACCCATAAACCAACTATGATCTATGCACATAAAATGAAGGGCCAATACCTGGGGGTTGGTGGTTTTTTTTAACCACTGTGGGAAGTGGAAATAGTAGGAGGATGTATATGGAAGTAATGTGAATGCAAAAGAACGTGGAAAAAAAGAGAAAATGATGCTATGCAATGCTAAAAACGGACAAAAAAATAGTGTGGAGGAGACACAAAATAACACAAGAACCGGCTACTCCCTAAACCGAATGACATGAGAATGCAAAGGACCGGCTCCCCCTGGTTGAGACTCACTGTAGAATACGACAGCACTTCATTGTGAGCTCCAGAATTCTCCTTTCCTAGCCATGAAGTCAAGGGTTCTATTTATAGACCCCCAAAACACGAGCCCGGGTTGGAGGGATAATAGCGAGAAAAGAGCCCTGAGACCTAAGAAATCTCGTAGAAAATACTCCCAGAAGTTTCCAGAACCGATCAGAACCTCCTGAGAATCGAAATCTGGAGAGAAAACGGTGGACCAAGGACTCTGTTTGACCACGGATAGAGAGAGAAAAACCAGACTGGGCAGGACTCTCGGTCAAGAGAGGCGGTCTCGCGATAGACCACCACCGTAAAGTAGCAGTCTATCGTGTGACCGCTATTCTGGTGGCCGTTTGAAAATAATAAAAAGAAGATAAATATGTGTATTTATCTCAAGATCAAGCCTTATCCAGGCCTGATGCGGGACGGACACGTGGCATGGGACTCTAGCTCGCGATCGTCCCTAAGCGAGGGAAGACGTGGGACCGGGCGCAGTTGAGAAACCGGCCGTGAGTCTTGGGTATCGGCTTTTCCGCATTAACTCGGATTGAGTCACGGGATGGTCACTCACTCACTCTCGCAGCGATGATACAAATGATATAACGTGCTAATAACCTATCACATGCAGCGGTATTCAAAAATATACGAGATAAGTAACATGCGATAAAGAGTGGGAGCGAGTTTACCTCCACGCTCCGGGCGTGGGGAAGACGATCCCAGCCAAGACAGTAACTCCCGGTTAAACAATTATTACAATAATTACGGAAATGGTTTCTCCTGCCCACTCCACGCAGTGAGGTAACGGGCTACAAATGGGGCCCGGGAGGACCGAACTTGGGTTGACGGGCAGCTTTCGATGTAGCTTTAGCGGCACGCGTATTCACGAAATTGGGGCCCACGTGCTCATTGGCAGGTCCGAGTGGGCCCGGAGTGGTACCGCTATGACGTTGGCTCCTGGAGAGGTGCTCCCTGGGACGGCGGTATGCTGGTTCACCTCGTGGGAGGCGAGTCGGCTCCGGTCTCACTTGTTGACCGTGCTGCCCACGGATCTGAAGTTGCTATTTTACAGCGCGCGACCCGGCGAGATCTTCTGCTGCAATCACTCCCGACATCGGATCGACGTACAAGAGGTACCATTGGAAAGGTATTTCAAAATTCTTTGATCTAGTGTCAGATAAATAATTTTGAATTTCTCAGATCTGGCCTTGACCGATTTTACAAGCTAATGTTGGACAGGACCCGAAATCTGAGGACAGAACTAAGTTTTTCTTAGAGTTGGCATTGACCGTGCTTCAAACATCAGATATGGAACTTGTACTCTTCACGAAAGTTGTAGAGATGAAAACAAGGAAAACGGGGATAATTTTTGTGACAGATTTGGTGGAGGTTTCGATTTTCCGGGGATTATATACGGACTGGGGGTCAGATCTGAACTGCACAGGATAGAACAGATTTGTGAGAAGACAACAATTTTTAAAAATACAAAAAGGACTTTAGAAATTACAAGAAAATTCCTGGATGATGGGGGTGGTGGACAAAACTCCCAATAAATTTGGGGATTCAAACAAATAAGAATAAGTGGGTCGAAGAGGGGAAACTCTGGGTTGTTGTGACAAGATCTGAACAGAAGAAAGAACTGGAAGGTGGAAATGCATGAAAATGGAAAAATAGCAAACAAAAGGTAAATGACTGGATGTTTTTTGTGGAGGCTGGGGTGGATGTGGATGACTCACCCTCCACGTTTGGTTGCGATTTGAGCTCCTGATGGAGAGCTAAAAATAACGGAGTAGGGCTCTATCCTGATGTAGATAGAATTCTGGTGATGAAGACGGCGGCACGATGGCGGCGGCGGCAGAAATAGAATTCAGAGGGGCTAAGGAGAAGATAGAAGGGCATCACACTCAAGATTTAACAGAAATCCATCTGCAAGAGGGGGAGGGAGAGAGGAGAAGGGCACACCCTTCTTTGGCTCCAACCAAATTTCATAAATTTTTCTCTTCATTAAACCTTACAAAACACTATACATGGGTTTATATAGGAGGGGAGGAAGGGGGAGGGGGTTGGAATTCGTGGGAGAGAGGGGAGGGGTAGCATTTTCTTCCCCCATGAGGTCAATTGGCCTAAAAATAAAAAAATACAAAATGTCATTTTAATCGGGGGGCACCCCCTTGACTTAAGGGGAGGCATCTTGGACATTTTGTAACACTTGTCCCCCTTTGAATGTCAAACCATCTAGAAGCCCACCTTGGACCTTTGACTGACCCCACATGGGCCCTAAGACTTAGGTGGACCAATAGGAAAGGAGATGGGGGCCCCTTGCTGGTCCTACTGGACTTTTGCAGAAAAACCCAAAGAATCCTAAGGAATGACAAATTGGCTTATAAAGCCTTACAATTGTAAACCTACTTCTCAAGGATATAAATGCAAACTAAAAGGACACAAATATAAAAATAAAATTTAGTGCCCGGTGTAGATTCCTATCAATTTTTCCCGGGTGGGAATAACTCGACCCCGTCGAGTAAGGGGTGCGGCTACTCGTGACGCCGGCAGATCTGTCATCATACCCGTAAGCGTAGAGTACGCTCCACTCCAAGTAATCGAGACCTGCTCATAGCGTATAGATTCGATATGCACACGCTGCTGGGGAATGAGGCTAGAGGTGGACACTCCGGGGTGGGGTCACTCTCAAAGGAAGGAAGCGGCTTAAAGACTCACTAGGAATCACCGCTTGTCCCTTATGTGACTAGATCCGATATGTGAGGTAGAACCGATCCCAAAGTCTGACAAGTCTCGTACTCCAAAGGGATTGACAATGCGAGCGTACAAAACCGACTCGACTCGATGTATGCACACGACAGACAAACGAAACAAAGACTCACAAAGACCCTAAACAAACCTAATGTTAGTCCGACCTACGCATATGCGATGGTGGACCAGGACACCCGAATATGTGCCATGCATGCATCTGACGTAACCGGAGGTTGATGTCATGGGGAATTCCTAGACCTCCTAAAATGGACCATGCATGCATAGTGGACTTAGATGTGGGAGGACCAGGGGTACCAAATGCATCTTCTTTTTTTCCCCTAGATGATGGTGTATCGCGCAAGTGAACGGGCTTGGTGGGTGTAGACGACCCGGCCCATGGGGAAGGGGTGTGGTAGTGGACTCCCTCGAAGAAGGGAAGTATATATGGTGGGTCTAGGGGTCCACTAGAGAATGGGTCAAAGGGATCAAAGAAGGTATGACCCCTTGTGGTGTGTTCCCACAAGTCACGGTCCCATGTGTAGAAGTCTTGAAGGTGTGGATGGTCACCTTCATGCATTGTGGTGGGTGGGACGGTGGTCGTAGGTAAGAAGTATGATTCCTCCCTCGGACAAAAGGATATGAAGTCGGGCTCGGCTGACATGGGGAGGAATAGAAGAATCTCCGTAGTGAAACAACCCACGGTGCACACGGAGGTAATGGACCCTAAGACTAGATGGGTGAAGCTAAGACTAGTGGGTTGGTCGAAGCTTCGGGCCAAGGAGTGCGTCAACTGCCATTGCGAGTCTAATCCCATAACAAGGTCATCCAAGGTATCAACATGGTGACTAGACCGGAATGTAGTGTGGAAGGAGTTGACGGGCACCAATGGTAGGGTGGGGTCCATGGATGGGTAAGGAGGTGGGACCAAGCCATCCTTGAGCCAACTAAGTAGTGGCTCGGCGATGAGAAGCGTACCCGTTTGAAACACAGGTGGCTCAGGTTTTGGTGGCTCCAAACAAGATGGTTCCGAATAAAGTTTGGAAGTAGAGGGTGGTGACATTGGAGCTCTCGTGGGTGGGGAAGGAGCACGTGTCCTCTCTATGCTATCCAACCATTCCGAAAGCATTTTCTTGATTTCATCTAAGGTACGGGTTGGAGTAGGGGCCTCGGGGTGGACTCGCTCCTCATCTCTCGGCCCGGATGCGAACCTAGACTCGACTATAAGTGGGGCTTCCACTGTTGAGGCGACTGGGCGGACCACTTGATTAGGATTGCTTTGGTGGGCTTGGAAGGGGCAGGGTTGGTTGGAGGTGTGGCCCACTTGATTGCCGGTGAGTTGGTGGGGCCGACTAGTGGTATAACCCCCGTGGGTGGAGGTAGGTGGGTAGAGCTGGCTGGAGGTGATTGGGTGGGACAGTTTTCCGGGGACCGGGTGGGGTAGGTAAACCTTCCTAAGCTCCCTTTTCATGTCCCACCATGATTCGACGGGCCCTTGTCTCCTAATCTGCCTCAAGCATTCAATGTATCCCCACTTCTCGGCAGCCTCGTGAAGTAGCCTATCCTTGGCAAAAGAGAATTCATGGGCCTCAGACATGATGTAATAAGCGAAGTATTTGTCCATGGCGGCTTCCCAACGTAGGTAGTCGCTCGGGACTTTGGAGCCATAAAAGTCCGGGGCTTCGGGCCCAAGCCCATGAGGGTGCCAACGATAATATTACCTGGGCGACCGAGATTCCATAGGGAATGAGGAACTACAAGGCGGGCATGCCGACATACGGAGACAAGACACTAGACACGAGCCTAACTAATGCAAAGTTGGAATGCACTAACTAATGCACACTAAGGACCCTAGACTTAAAATCAAGACTCGGTACGTGGCTGAGTTAATCGATCCGAAGATCACTCACGTAAGTGTGTGGCCTTCCTCATAGGCGTAGCCTAATGTTCAGATAACACCTTTTGATATACCGATTAATGGTATGCAAATGTGACACTTAGACTGACTTAAATGACTTTTTTTTTGTTTTTTGACATCGTAGACTCAACTGGCGCTCTGATACCAAATTGATGCGGGACGGACATGCGGCCTGGGACTCTAGCTCACGATCGTCCCTAAGCGAGTGAAGACGTGGGACCGGGCGCGGTAGAGAAACCGGCCGTGAGTCTCGGGTATCGGCTTTTCCGCGTTAACTCGGATTGCATCACGGGACAGTCACTCACTCACTCTCGCAGCGGTGATACAAATGATATAACGGACGAATAACATATCATATGCAGCGACATTCAAAAATATATGAGATAAGCAAAATGCAATAAAGAGTGGGAGCGAGTTTACCTCCACGCTCCGGGCGTGGGGAAGATGATCTCGGCCAAGACAGTAACTCCCGGTTAAACAGTTATTACAATAATTACAGAAATGGTTTCTACTACCCACTCCACGTAGGGAGATAACGGGCTACAAATGGGGCCCGGGAGGACCGAACTTGGGTTGACGGGCAGCTTTCGATGTAGCTTTAGCGGCACGCGTATTCACGAAGGTGGGGCCCACGTGCTCATCGGCGGGTCTGAGTGGGCCCGGAGTGGTACCGCTGTAATGTTGGCTCCTAGAGAGGTGCTCCCTGGGACGGCGGTACACTGGTTCGCCTCGTGGGAGGCACGTCGGCTCCGGTCTCACTTGTTGACCGTGCTGCCCACGGATCTGAAGTTGATGTTTTACAGCACGCGACCCGGCGAGATCTTCTGTTGCGATCACTCCCGACGTCGGATCGTTGCACAAGAGGTACCTTTGGAAAGCTATTTCAAAATGCTTCGATCTAGGAGAAATAGTTTTGAATTTCTCATATTTGGCCTTGACCGATTTTACAAGCTGCTATTGGATAGGACCCGAAATCTCGGGACATAATTAAGTTTTCCTGAGAGTTGGCGTTGACCGTGCCTCCAACATCTGATCTGGAACTTAGATTCTTCACGAAAGTTGTAGAGGTGGAAACAAGGAAAACTGAGATAATTTTTGTGATAGATTTGGTGGAGGTTTCGATTTTATATGGATTGTAAACTGATTAGGGGTCGGATCTGAACTGCACAGGACAGGACAGATTTGGGAGAAGATAATAATTTTTAAAAATACAAAAAGGACTTTAGAAATTACAAGAAAATTCGTGGATGATGGGGGTGGTGGACATAACTCTCAATAAATTTGGGGATTCAAACAAATAAGAAGAAGTGGGTCGAAGAAGGGAAACTCAGGGTTGCTGTGACAGGATCTAAACAGAAGACAGAACTGGAAGGTGGAAATACATTAAAATGGAAAAATAGCAAACAAAAGGTAAATGACTGGATTTTTTTTTTTTTGAGGTTGGGGTGGACATGGATGACTCACCCTCCAAGTTTGGTTGTGATCTGAGCTCCTGGCGGAGATCTAAAAATCACGGAGTAGGGCTCTGTCCTGATGTAGATAGAATTCCAGCGATGAAGATGGCGGCACGATGGCGGCGGCGGCAGAAATAGAATTTAGAGGGGCTAAGGAGAAGATAGAAGGGCATCACACTCAATATTTAGCAGAAATCCATCTGCAAGAGGGGGAGGGAGAGAGGAGGAGGGCACACCCTTCTTTAGCTCCAGTCAAATTTCACAAAATTTTCTCTTCATTAAACCTTACAAAACACTATACATGGGTTTATATAGGAGGGGAGGAAGGGGGAGGGGGTTGGAATTCGTGGGAGAGAGGGGAGGGGTAGCATTTTCTTCCCCCATGTGGTCAATTGGTCTAAAAAGATAAAATACAAAATGTCATTTTAATGGGGGGCACCCCCTTGACTTAAGGGGAGACATCTTGGACATTTTGTAACACTTGTCCCCCTTTGAATGTCAAACCATCTAGAAGTCCACCTTGGACCTTTGACTGATCCCACATGGGCCCTAAGACTTAGGTGGACCAATAGGAAAGGAGATGGGGGCCCCTTGCTGGTCCTACTGGACTTTTGCACAAAAACCCAAAGAATCCTAAGGAATGACAAATTGGCTTATAAAGCCTTACAATTGCAAACCTACTTCCCAAGGATATAAATGCAAACTAAAAGGACACACATATAAAAATAAAAGTTAGTGCCCGGTGTAGATTGCCATCAAGGCCCATTAAGCCCAAATCACGACTCATGCGACAAAATGAGCCCAACCAGGGAGAAAAACCCATAAAAGTATGCCCAAAACCAGCCAAAAATGGGCCAATGAATAGTGGATAACCTGGGACATCATAAATAAGGATAAGAAAATTACCTAACTCGTAGGCATAAAACGGGTGTCAACAGATGTCCCTCCTTAACGTCGTCTTTACAGGGGAGCGAGCGGAGGTGAAGCGAAGGTGAAATAGAACATGGAGATGAAGCGGAAATGCAGCGGAGCGGACTGCAAAGCAGGCATTAAGGTATACAACACCCGTCCTCAACCAATGAGCGATAGGAATCTTCCGGAGAACTCCGAGCTAATCACAAGGAACAGTCAAACCGAATGACGCATGCCTGGAAGAACTAACAAACTAAAGGAAGAAAAACACGACCAACCTCATCAGTGGAATGCACAGCTGATAGGCAATCAGAATAAGCGAAAAGTAAAGAGACGAGCAGACTAAACTCCAAACAAGAACCCTCAGCTTAACCAAACCGAGCAAATAGACCAGAGAAAACCTTCCAACTCTAAGTGGAATACTTCCTCTTACCCAAAACCATGGACACATGATTATCCACTATCAATGAGACATTTTAGATAGATCAGGGGACATGAATGCTCAAAGATGCGTATGATGCATGCTGGGCTAAAATAAAAGAAATCATTAAAATGAATGCAAAGAAACATAAAATAGAAAGTACTCGAGAATAGTCTTGCTAGACCACAAAAATTAGGGTCAGGACACTATCTGCAACCACGACGTGCAAGATAGAACCATCATCCCCTAATTCTTCCAACCTAACGACCTATCCAACGATTAAATATGTGCACCTAGATCATCATCATTTTTGTTAAAGGGGAACATCAGATCCCAGAACACATGAATGACCAGCCGGTTATTGAGATAATATAACATAGATACAATATTGTAATGCATAAAGAGACTAGGGATCGGGATACTTACCTAACTTACCTGTCGGACGGAGGAAGCAACATGACAAGGCACATGTAGATTTTGCAAAATAAAGCATCATTGGTATGCCAAGATATCAAGATAAACACAATCATGCGAGAAATGAAGTGAAAGAGTGCACAGGCATGAAGCAAGAATGGCACCATAACAAAAGTGGGACCCAAGGAAACGGTGGTCTCAATAGGACCGCCTCCTCCAACTAGCGGTCAGACTGAAGACCGCTACTGGGAGGGTAGTTTCAAAATTCAAAAAAGTCCTCTCTTCCCTCTAGGCGGTCTTCATATGACCATCTCCCCAAGTTAGCGGCCATCCGTAAGGCCGCTATTTGGAGGTCGGTTTCAAAAAAAACAACAAACCGTTCTTCTGCCCCTCATTCACGCACACACCGTTGCCCTCACAACCCCTACCACTGTGCTCGCCGACGCTCTCACCGTCGCACCCCCTCTCTGGCGCCCTTACCCTCAAGCTGACCTCCAGGCTCACATACACGGGGATGGTCAAGAAGAGGGCAGTGAGGCGGTTAATGCACCATATGGAGGAGGAGGGAGCCAACTCGCCGCCGGCGAACCATCCGGAAGAGGAACGGCCGCCACCGGCCGTAGTTGAGGAAGGGGGGCCTTCTACGGCCACCGGAGCGCCCACGGAGGTGGAAACACACGAAGAAGGTGGAGAGACAGGGGCGGCGGCCAAGGAAACGGCCGGGGAAGCTCCATCGTCTGAGGTAGGCCACGACCCCTAAAAAAACCAATTTTCAATTTGAAATCATGGAATGAACATGGGATGGAGAGAAGAGGGGTCACATGATCCCTTGTGAGATGATTGTAGGGCCCTTGGGCCATTTCGACGAACCGGGAAATGGGGAAAAGCCATCCGTGGTGGCGGGGAATATGGCGGTCCTACCAGGGATAGTCATTTCAATTAGTGGTCAGACTTAGACCGCCTCCCTAATGGGCGGTCCAAACTGGGCCGCCAATTCACCAGATGGTCTATAGAAGACCGCTATTTTACCAGATAATGCAAAAATATGTTATTTTGTATTTTTTTATAAATGAATGGATGCATTACTGATATTAAAAATGTAATGCGTGCAGGGAAAATGCCAGATCAGGATCTCTTGGTTGCAGGTCCGAGCAGTGTACCTCGCACTGCCAGACTTTCAGCGGGATAAGTTGGCAGCGATGGGCTTCGCAGAGTTCCTCAGCTTGGAGGTGATGAGACTAGACGCGGTATTGCTCTTAGCATTGCACGACCGGTGGGATCTGGATAGCCAGACTTTTCTATTTCCGTGGAGACACATGGCCCCCACGTTGGAGGATGTGGCGAGGATCACCGGCTTGAGGGTTGCCGGCGCCCCAGACAGCGGCCATACCTTCTCAGACTACCGAGAGCCAGCACGCCGCTTACTCGGGCTCGAGTTACTGAGCCCAAGACATTGGTCATCTATCCTATCGAGGGCGGCATTACAGGAGAGCTTGGGATTGCGAGGAGCAGCAATCTCAGTGGGAGAGCTACCGAAGCAGCACCTCCAACGCTTGATAGACATGGTACGAGAGAGAGTAGCAGCTGGGCCAGGGCCCGAGGGAGATATGGTATTGAGGAGATTCCTGATGCTCATGTTTGGGAAGCTCCTTTTCACGATGAGGGCGGACGGAGTGAGCTGTTGACTACTGCCCTTGCTGGAGGACCTAGACGAAGTGGGTGCGTACACGTGGGGAGCGGCTGCACAAGACTTCCTCTTCGACTCGCTCAGTACTACCACCTGGCAGATGATGCTGGGCAGGTTCTCCCCACTCCTTCAAGTAAACTTAACCCCTTTATGCTTATGCAATTTCTATTCGACTCTGCTATATGCTAATGCATTGATACGTGATGCAGGTATGGGCTTACATTTGCTTACTCGGCCTTAGGAGAGGACGAGAGGCATACCCTGATCTAGTACCCATTATGCGGCGATGGGTAGCAACACATGACATGGGCTAGCTTTGACGCCAGGTGCGAGCCATTCAGGATGACATCGACACCCTTCCCTATGTGTCGGTAAGACCTAATATTCAGGTTTAACAGGAAATGCATGCATGTTTGGACACTAATGCTTTTATCTATCCTTCCCCCGCAGGTCCACTGGACACCATACCAGGGCGAGGGGCACGCGGGGTAGCCATGGGTGGAGGCTGTGCTTGCGTATTCCGGTCGTGACATCTGGCTTCATTGTGTGAACATTGTGGAGCCACTCCATCACTGCATGGTGATGAGGACACAGGGGATCAGACAGCCTGTCGTCCCCTTCCCAGGAGAGGGCGCAGGGGAGGAGCGCGTGAGGAGACAGGACCTTTTGGGCCCCGTTGATTGGATAGTTCGCGCAAGGGACCAGATCCGAGACTGGTCACGATGGGGCCGAGTGGTGCGGGCCTGGGTAGAGACAGACGAGGCCTATCTAATGGCCTACGCATGGCGCTACGAAAACCAGGTTTTCCGTGGCACACGACGACCGGTATGGACTCTAAACCCTATGACATTCTAAAATGATTATCATTATGAGGACCTGGTGATTGACTTTCTATTATACAGTTCGATCCCCAGGGACGGATCGCGGAGCTGCAGGGGCTCCTCCACTTGACCGTATAGCAGCGAGACTACCTTCAGCGCTCAATGGACCTCCTGGTAAGCTACACCAAACTTTAGACTTTAAGTGCAATGCTTATGCTTGTGAGACTGGCTCATTCCTACGTGCAACGTGTTGAGGGATCTTGGCGGACTGGACCAGCCGCTCCTTTCTCTTCTACCCAGGCACCAGTGGACTGGGCAGAGCGGGTTGCGAACTTTGCACGAGCTGTCGCACGGGCTGAGGAGGCCGAGGCTACACTTGTGGAGATGGTAAGTAAACACATAACTTCCCTACTATATGATTATGAATGCCATGAGTAAACAAAATGAATGCATATGTAGGCAAAGTAGTTGGAGGCGATGCTGAGCGAGGCCACCCGATAGTGGGAGGAGGCGGAGCACTTTCGAGCGGAGGCAGAGTGACTCCGGGCAGAGGCGGCAGAGACGGCACGCTACTGTGCCGAGGCAGAGCGGTCTCACACAGAGGCGTCCAAGCTGTGGGGTGAGGTTAGGACACTGAAGGAAGCTCTCCAGCTGCTGAGTAGAGGATTATAGCGGAGCAGGATGGTGAGCGGTGCACATAGCAATGCTTACCGATAGTACCTTACGGGCTCCTCCCGCCATCAGAGGAATGAGGATGAGGAGTGGCGACGACGCCGAGAGGAGGGCAGCACAACCATGGGCCTGCCAGGGAAGAGGCACGAGGGCACCGGCGACAGCGGGGGTCCTGGAGAGGGACCAGCTTGAGAGACTCCTTTTTCCTTTTGTGTTTTTCTTCTTCTTTATGTATGAGACACATGTACATGCCTTGACTTAAATGCAATGAAGATGAAACTTTTGACTCTTCTTTTATGAAATGAATGCTTGCATGGTGACTGTGACATGATTAAACCTTGTATGCACAATTAATCGACTGATAAAGAGGTAGACAGAGGGACACGGAGTTGATAGGCAAAGAAGTGAGTAGAACGGACTGAGAGATAAGAAATTATGCACAGGTAAAACAAGAAGGCGGTCTTTAACGGACCGCCATAGGAACTAGCAGTCTTGTGAAAGATCGCTTATGCGGGGTGAGATGCGAGCAGAAGAGAACCATAAGATGGTCAAATAGTGTACCGCTAATTCAAGAAATGGTTAGCTTCGGACCGGTATACGACATGGGCATGGACCCAGCATAGGAACTGGGAGACGGTCGCATGCGGACCACTACCTCTGGTAGCGGTCTGGCGATAGACCGCCACCCCTCAGGGCACAGTGAGTCTGACGGGACTCCTTTCTCAAGTCCCAATCCGGGTGGGGAGTTATCCTAAACGTGCTAGAGCTTATCTTAACCCCAAATCCGATCTTCCTACTCTAATCCCGATAGAAAAGAGGTGCTTTCTAGGTTCTATAAGTTAGGAGCAAGCCCAAACTCATAGGTCACACAAACTCCTCTTTCTAGGCTTTGGAAACCTTAGAAAAACCTCCCTTTCATCATGAAGAGGTCCTTTGAAGAAAGCACAATGGGTGAGGGTGGCTATGACGAGCCAAGGCCGACTAGAAAAGAGCACAGGGCGCTGCAACGGCTGACCACTATCCCTAAGCACCTGAGCACCAGCTCTTCAAGGGATGTAAGTTAATGCAATGGTTCTTTCATATTCATCAAATTTTCTATAAATTCTTACATCACTCCTGTTCTTCTTCTTTTGTTTTGTTTTTCGTTTCTTCCTCACCTCAGCTTCTCCCTAGCCCACGACGCTATTCCATTCTGAAATGGGTGGTTCCCATGGTAAAATAACTCCCAATAGAAGTAATCACCATATTTAAGGCCTGACACCTCCATCCCTTGCTTGTCTTAGCCAAAAATTACCATAAGATATCTCTTGATTGGCATAGTATATCGGCCTTAGTAGAGGTTTGGCATCCCCAAACACACACTTTCATCTTTCCAACATTTGAGGCCACCATCCTTCTAGAGGAGATTGAGACACTACTAGCCCTCCCTAGGACTAAGGTGGGGGACGAAGACCTGGTATGCCATACGGTTGCTCCCATAGACCCCTCTCTCATCCTAGGGGAATTACTACAAAACCCAAAGGACATTAGGACCATGATCAGCTCTCAGCACATGCACTTGATCCCCATGGCCCAGTGGATTACCTCCCACTGCAAGAATAAGTGTGGGTGGAATGAAGCTATTGCAAAAGCTGTTTCTATTTGTCTCTGCGGAGCTCTACTCTTCCCTACCACCGACCACCTCCTAGACATTCCAAACCTTAGCATCATTAGTGGGCTATGGCGGGGTCTATCCATTTCTCAAGCCGTCTTGTCATACTTATATGATGGTCTTAGCTCGGCCTCCCTTGGGGGTCCTCTCTTTGGATCCATGATTCTTCTTGAGTGTTGGATGGGAGTTAGATTGAAGTTCTTACCCAAGGAGGATGCACCTTCTCTTAGCCAGATTTTTGGGAGCCATCGACTTTTCTTCATTGGCGGCACATCTAGGTTCCCACAGCAAGTTGAGTGTCGTACTGCTGACAAGAAGACTAAAGATGATTGGCGGGTCTACCTCAACACCTTATCTTTGGATAAATTCATCATGCGCCCACAGATCTTCCATGGCTCTTCACTCAGGCTACCCCAGGGACTAGGGCTGGACCTAAGGCTGGTGGGGAACACTACCCTGGCAATGTACAATCCTCATAGATGCTATCTTCTGGTGGGCCTACCCCGTACCATGGTTCCACCATTATCACACCTTTGTCCACTACATGCTAGACGGATGGGCACCGAGGAGGACGAGCAGGCGGTCCGTAGCACCTTGGTGATGTGGGAGATCAGCAAGGTCCGCACCTTGCTGGCGGAGGTAGCAAAGGGTCGAGAGACCTACCGAGCTTATGTAAAGGAGTTAAGCGAGATCAAGCCCCACGCGGATGCGAGATTGATTGAGGTTTGAGTTTCATGATGTAAAGAGAGAATGACATGAATGATGGTGTATTTTGAGCATTGAATGAATGAAATAAAAGATTAGTTGAAATAGTTGTCATGATGTGTCCTCTTTTGACTTGAATGTTTATTTTCACTTAATTCTTGGGTAAGAATGCGGTCACTGAGAGACCGCCAATTCCATTTAGCAGTCGCGGATAGGACCGCAACTAGGAAGGAACAGAGAATCTGTGGGACTGAGCTCTCGGGCGAGAACGCGGTCCTCATAAGGCTTCCAATTTCTTATAGATGTCTAAGATAAGACCGCAACTAGGAAGAGACAGGGAATCCATGGGCCTTAGATTTAAGCATCGCGATCCCATTTCTGCACACACTAAAATGTGAAAACCAGTTAGATCTGTTCTTAGACTTAACCCCATGCTCAGAGCAAGTCAAACATGACAAATCCTTGATATTTGGTCAATGGGTTAAGCCTTATTAACTAGGCAAAGACAAATAAGAAAATGAATGCAATGCATGCCATGAAATGCAAGGATGATGGAGATTTTTTATTTGAATTTTTGAAACATCTGCTAATTTTTTTTGGATTTTTGAAATATCTAATTTTTTATATTTTGAAATATCTGATTTTTTTGGATTTTGAAATATCTGATTTTTTTGATTTTAAAATATCTGATTTTTTTTATTTTTTTTGAAATATCTGATATTTTTGGTTTTTTTTCTTTAGCTAGATCCGACCCGACAGTGAGGACCCTACCTATTTCATTAGGAATCTCCAAAGTATGACATGCACTATAGGGTGTAACAATCCCTAGCCAGGGACCAATTCGCATGACAGTGCCTCTACTAAGGCCATATCCAGGGTACGGTCTAGTCCTTGGAAAATAAAGAGAATTTTGGGAGGTAAGCCTAGGATAGGTATAGAAGTTTTTAGGGCTTGAGTTCTTCTCATGAAAACCCTTTTAGAGATTCGGTCTATTGTGTCGCGGCTTTGTGTCCATCATCGAACCTTCATCCACTTTAGGCACGCATGCGACCGGGCTCAAATTATCTCGCAACAAACTATACTGCCACTCTTGCCATGCCAAGTTTTATGTTTCAGACCAATTGGACTTTGTGCTTTGAGCTTTGGATAAGCGTTTGGCTTTTGCCTTGATTTTTGCCCCTTTTCATTTCCTTTCTTCCTTTGTTGTTTCTTTTTTCTTTTCTTTTTCTTCTGTGGAATCAGGTCATAACATACTACCCCTATTTGAGACCTCCTCTCGTTAGGGTGTCTAGATCGATCATCTCCCCCTTTATTCACCACTTGCCCCTATATTCGGCCGAAGAGAGAGAAAAGTAGGGACCTTCACTTCCCCCAAGTATGGCCAGAGGAGAAACAGTGTCGCGCAAAAAAGTGAAAACCTGACCAAGGACGTCATATAGTGTATGAATGCCACGCTAGGGCTCATCCATGATGATTAAGGAAAGGGACACCTCACCACCGGGCCATCATTAGCCTGAATCTAAGGGTAAAAGCATTTAAGGTACAACCCGTTCCACGCGTGAGATAACTCCTCACCTTCTATGTTAACTAGACGATAAGCATTCCCTAGATAAGCCTCTCTCACTACAAACAGACCTTCCCAATTCGATTGCGGCTTAGACCTAGGACCTCTAGACCTAATGAATTTGCATTTCAAAACCATATCACCCACTTGAACTTTTCGTTCAATTACCTTCTTTTGAAAATAATGCAAAACTCACTTTTGATAAACGGAAACATGATCGGCCGCATTTAGCCTCTTCTCGTCCAAGAGTTCAACTGGACTAGCAATGCCTCTCGACGTTCATCGAGATTAAGTTCCTTATCGAGCTATAGTCTTAGGGAAGGGATTAAAATCTCATATGGGAGTACCACCTCCATCCCGTAAGTGAGAGCGTAAAGAGTTTGTCATGTAGTAGTACAGACGGAGGTACGATAAGCCCATAGAGCTTCTACTAATCACTCAGACCAATCAAAAAATTTGTGAGATTCACACATTTTCTTTATGATTTTAAGAAGGGTTTTATTAGTGGCTTTGGTTTGACTGTTGCCTTGGGGGCAATATGGAGATGAGTGATGCATTGCAATATTGAATTTCTTACGGAGATTCTGGAGCTCTTGCGACACGAACTGAGGCTCGTTGTCGGTGACGATGTTGCTTGGCACGCCGAACAGCGAGATGATGTTCCTCATGATAAAGCGGCAAACTGTGGTGGCTTTGATTTCCGCGTACGCTTCCGCTTCGGCCCACTTGGTGAAGTACTCAGTGGCGGTAAGAATGGAGGATTTCTATTTGGTCTGAGAATTGGGATCACCTAATGGGCCTACAATGTCAAAAGCCCACATGGAGAATGACCAAGGAGTAGAAAGAGGATGAAGAGACGAAGCAGGAGCATTAATTTTATCAGTATGGAGTTGGCACTTGAGACACCTACCCACATAGAGGGAGAAATCTTCCTCTAGAGTGGGCTAATAATAGCCCCGCCTAAAGATCTTCTTCGCTAACGCTTGACCATTCACATGACCTCCACACTCACCAAAATGAGCTGCTTCAGTCACTTTCCAAGCATCATCATCATCTAGACATCTCATGAGCATTCCATTGAGAAAGCGCCTATATAATTCTCCCACAATGATGGTATATCTTGAGGCGGCCCTTCTAATGGCCTTGCGCTGCTCAGCATTCGCCGACTCTGGGAATGATCCATCCTTGCAATACTGCTCAATTTCGTGATACCACGACAATTCCTCTTCTTCCAAGATCACTTCTAATTCTTCCAGAGAAACCTCCTACAAATCCTTTTTCTCAACCTTCTTCTCTACAGACTTCCTAAGGCTATCGAACCAAGGATCCTGAGGGGATGTTGTTACGACCACCAATTTGGGCACTGGCCCAATTGAGAATAATTCGGGCCTGTGAACTCAATGAGCTAGAAATATGGATAGGTTATTGAAGGATCCTCAGGAAATTGGTAACTTACTATAGGGAGGTCAAAATTAGATGAAACCAAAGCCCATGCAATGACTATTAGGTAGGAAACAACTTTGATGAAGAGTATAACTTCTGAAAAATAGGCCTAATAGGAGATAAGAAGGAGTTATGATAATAGGCCAAAATTATTACAAAAACACAGTCACCCGTTAAAATAAGGATATCTCGATCGACAGTCAACCAAATGTGATGAAACTAGGCTCATTAGAAATCTTGGGCCCTTAGCCCAAACTCTTCTGTTGACATGGAAACCCAATTCGCACTAGAACTCAAGGTTCTTAGCCCATTTGCTACCAGCTATCATGAAGAGGTGTGACTGTTAAGAGAACTCGGATGTAATTAATGGGAAATTCATAACTTCGTCTGTGGTTAATGAAATGACCTGAAATCAAGGCCATAATTCCAAGTGAGATGTTAGATACAACTTCTATGTTGAGATCAAGGTCAAATACTACCTGGATGCTGGAGCTATACCCGGATTACCTCGGGCTACCGAAAGGTCGCCACTGGAATGAGGGAGAATAAATGATAATATTGCAAAAATCATAACTCGGGTTAGGAATGATGACATTCGATGAAACCACCTCTGAACTTTAGATATGTAAGTCTTCATGATTTCATATGAAGACATCCCAATCCCAATCCCAACATAAGAGTTCTCCCACTCGCATTTATGCCTTGGTAGACGAAGGGTGGCGACTGGAATAGAGGAGAAATAATGTTAATATTGTGAAAATCAGAACTCAGGATAGAGTTAATGAAATTCGATGAACCTAAAACCAAAATTTAGATCACGAAGTCCTCTTGATTTCATTTGAAGACACCCCAACCCAAATCCCAACAGAAAAATGCGCTCACTCGCATTTACGATCAGGTAGACGAAGGGTCGTGACTGGAACGTGAGAAATGAATGTTAATATTGCAAAAATCATATCTCATGCTAGGGTTCATGAAATTCGATGAAACCACAACCCAGAGTTCCATCTCGAAGTCATCTTCATTTCATATGAAGACCCCTCAACCTAATTCCTAACAGAAAGACGTGCCCACTCATATCTATGACCGGGTAGACGAAGGGTCACCTCTGTTAAATCGAAGGGATGCTTAGCATTAACCCCTCTTTAAACCAGCGACCTTTGGGAGCGGGCTGGAGGCTTGTGGATCATGGATAGGACCCTGGGAGGCTTGAAGGCTATATAAAGAGGTGGGTTTCATGAGTGGTCAACTTTTAGCAACACCTATCTTCCATTTTCTGCCACCTACGGGTCCTTTTGTGAAAGGAAGAGAGGTGAGGGACCTTGGCCCTTGCGTAGGAGGGTGGACGTGCAGTGAAGTCTTGGTGGGTCTGGGGTGTGGATCTCATCCCCGGATCGAAGGGTAAAGCTGAGGTGGATCTGGGGTGTTGATATTATCCCCGGATCATCGGTTAACATCTCAAAGGTAGGCACCTAACCTCAAACTTTGGGGGTCAATGATGCATTAGAATGATTTCAAATGTATTTCATACACTCTAAAGAGGGATTAAGGGCAGGTGGGGATGACCATCATATCCATTTTGGGGTTTATTTTTCAAATCACTTTTATGTTTCATGAGTTTCCACAGTCCTTGGGAGGGTCAGAACACATATATAGGAAACCCTAGCCGGTGCACCAATGGGGTAGCCCAGTCAAGTCTGAGCATACATGTTAGAGTCCATACATCAGGTCTGAGTAGGTCCCGTATTAGGTCGGTGAGTGTTTAGTTCAAGTCAATAGGTCGGTGCATGTTTTAGGCCAAGAGGGGTCCGTGCATGTTGTATTAGCGTCGGTGCACATTTAGTCCATGCGTAAGGGACTGTGCATGTTTGTGTTGGCATTGGTGCACATTTAGTCCATGCATAGGTAAGGTCAGTGCATGTTTTAGTTATAGTAAGGTCTGTGCATTGTTTGTAGGGTCTGTGCACATCTGCCCATAAGTAGGTAAAAGGGGTCTGTGCATTGTTTATAAGGTCTGTGCGTTGGTTGCAAGGTCTGTGCTCTTTTCGGTCCATGCGTAGGTAAAGGTCTGTGCATAATAAGGTCTGTGCATGTTTTGTGTCGTTGCATGTTTGTGTCGGTGCATGTTTTGCATCTGTGCATGTTTTGTGTCGGTGCCTGTTTGTGTCGGTGCATGTTTTGCATCTGTGCATGTTTTGTGTCGGTGCATGTTTTTGTCGGTGCATGTTTGTGTCGGTGCATCTTTTGCATCTGTGCATGTTTTGTGTTGGCCACGGTGAGGTCTGAGCATAGTAGGTTTGTGCATGTTTTATGTTAGCATAACCAAGGTCCGTGCATAGTAGGTCGGTGCAAGTTTGTCCCTGGCCACGAGCAAGGTCGGTGCATGTGCTAGTGAGGACAGTGTAGGTTGGCCCCGGCTATGAGCAGGGTCCCGGCTATGAGCAAGGTCGGTGCACCTGTGGGTATGTCCAATTTTTGAAAACTGAGAAAAAAAAGAGAATTTTGAGGGGGCATATTAATTCATAAAAATCTGAAAAAAAATTAGAAAATGACAGGAGGCTAAGTTAGTAACCCCCAGTAAAACTTTCATGACCACAGAAATTATGTACTTAAAGATATAAATCATTTTCTGTGCATATGTAGCCTAGAAGGATAAACATGTTCCTTTTATATAGTAACCTGATCATGCATTGTTCTGCACCAGTCTTCATATAAGTATGTTTAGCCCACTTAAACTATTGGAACCATGCATGTCATGATAAAGTACCATACTAGTATTTGTAAAATGAGTATGAATGCGAATATGATGTAAATGATATGAATGGAAACAACAGTCTTCTGTGAGATAGGACTTCTGTCCCTATGGGGGGGACGGCCCTGGAATAAAATCCTATTGATTCGGTCTTCGGTCCCCGGGGCGGCGGCCTTTGTGATGTGGTGTTACGTAATGCCTCGAGGCCACCAAGAATATAGGTGGGAGTTCGCTCTCAGGTCTACGCAGTACTCTTTCATTCGTTGTGTGTGTGTGGGCCTCCTATGATTGTGACAGCTGTTTGTTTCCATGAATAACAAAATGTGAAAATTTGAAAATGTGATAATGTGTAAATGCTTATTCACAGTGGTTTTAGCGCATGCATGGGTACCTTATATGTTCTTTAAGAAATATGTATTTTCCTCATATGAGTTATTTTAAGTAGATGATAATGAATGGATTATGCTATCATTAACATCTGAATTATGTTTATAAAATGGTTATATAGATGCGAGTCAACCCGGTTTGTTTAGGCTGCCTACTGAGCGTCACACTCACCCCTTTGTGACACACGTTTTCAAGAGACATAAAGAAGGGGGTTGAGGAGGAGGCTGCAGTTGAGGAGTAGTGCTAGTTCATAGTTCATGTGGGCATATTATGGATGAATGTCTCTCTCATATGTATGGTTATGGGGTGGTGCCTATATGGACTCTTGTTATTTTGGAACAAAGGACATGTACTATTCTTTGGAAATTATGAATGGTTGAGATGATATTTACATTTTTGTAACTGTGGTTTCTCTCTCTCTCATGCGAATGTACGCATGTTTATATATTGTGCTTCTGCGATACGTACGAGTAATGCTTGGAGGTCCAATAAAGACAAAAAAAATTTATGCCCATAAATCTCGGAATCGGATCTCGGGGCGTTACAAAGTGGTATTAGAGCACGAGAGACAAACTATGGTTACAACCATTCCAATTGCCCAAGTAGTAGAACAAGAGGTAGGCTATAGTGAAAAAGGGGAGAGTATATTTAGAACCCATTTCAAACAGACAAACCCTCGTCGGTAATAACTGAAACCATAAGTATTTTAGGGACATATTAAGTTAGGTTCTAATGAATACCTATGTATAGGTCCACTAAGGAGCAGAAGATGATGGGCAAGAGGCCTAGGCAGGCAGAAGGAAGGCAGGATAAGAAAAAGGTGGCACGTCAGGAGCTGGCACCAAGGAACAGGCTGGGGGTTCCATTATGTGTCCATTGTAAACGGACCCATCTGGGGCAGGAGTGCTAGAGGACAAAGGGTAAGTGCTATGGATGCTGCGAGGCTGGACATATTGCAAGAAATTGTTCCAAGAAGGCTCAGCAAAAGCCAGTACCACCGCTGGAGAGGATTTGGTATAGAGGGCGAGTTTATACACTAATGCAAGAGGAGGCAGACAATACCCCTACCATGATTGAAGGTACATAGCAATGACCCATTTTAGTTTGCAAGTCGCATAACAGGCTGAACCTCCAAATGTAATTGATAAAAACCCTAAAAGCATACATTGTGAGGCATGAGTTTTAGGTTACCAATATTTTAAATAAGATGATATTTAATGAGCCCTTGAAAACATAGCTTGTGCATTACACGTGAAAGCTTCTTCTCCATGTCAGAATAAGGTCAACTGATCATTGATGACTGGATTAGGAAGTACGACAGGCAATCTTAAACCATCTAGCTGGTGAAGGTTTTATGGACAAATTTCTCAAGTTAATTTCAAGGACGAAATTATTTTAAGGGGGAGGGGATGTTACGACCACCAATTTGGGCACTGGCCCAATTGAGAATAATTCGGGCCCGTGAACTCAATGAGCTAGAAATATGGACAGGTTATTGAAGGATCCTTAGGAAATTGATAACTTACTATAGGGAGGTCAGAATTAGATGAAACCAAAGCCCATGCAATGACTATTGGATAGGGAGCAACTTTAATGAAGAGTATAACTTCTAAAAAATGGGCCTAATAGGAGATAAGAAGGAGTTATGATAATAAGCCGAAATTATTACAAAAACACATTCACCCGTTAAAATAATGATATCTCGGTCCACAGTCAACCAAACGGGATGAAACCAGGCTCATTAGAAAGCTTGAAACTTGGCTCATTAGAAAGCTTGGGCCCTTAGCCCAAACTGTTCTATTGATATGGAAACCCAATTCGCACTAGAACTCAAGGTTCTTAGCCCATTTGCTGCAAGCTGTCACGAAGCGGTGTGACTGTTAAGAGAACTCGGATGTAATTACTGGGAAATTCATAACTTCGTCTGTGGTTAATGAAATGACCTGATACCAAGTCCATAATTCCAAGTGAGATATTAGCTACAACTTCTATGTTGAGGTCAAGGTCAAATACTACTTGGATACTGGAGCTATACCCGGATTACCTCGGGCTTCAGAAAGGTCGCCACTGGAATGAGGGAGAATAAATGATAATAGTTCAAAAATCATAACTCGGGCTAGGAATGAGGAATATCAATTAAACCACCTCTGAAAGTTATATATTTAAGTCCTCATGATTTCATATGAAGACATCATAATCCAAATCCCAACATAAGAGTGCTCCCGCTCGCATTTATGCCTAGGTAGACGAAGGGTCACGACTGGAATAGAGGAGAAGGAACATTAATATTGCGAAAATCATAACTCAGGGTAGAGTTAATGAAATTCGATGAAACTAAGACAAAAATTTAGATCACGAAGTCCTCTTGATTTCATTTGAAGACACCCCAACCCAAATCCCAACAGAAAAATACGCTTACTCGCATTTACAATCAGGTAGACGAAGGGTCACGACTGGAATGTGAGAAATGAATGTTAATATTATGAAAATCATATCTCATGGTAGAGTTCACGAAATTCGATGAAACCACAACCCAGAGTTAGATCTCGAAGTCATCTTCATTCATATGAAGACACCATAACCTAATTCCCAATAGAAAGACGTGCCCACTTGCATCTATGACCGTGTAGACGAAGGGTCACCTCTGTTCAACCGAAGGGATGCTTAGCATTAACCCCTCTTTAAACCCGCGACCTTTGGGAGCGAGCTGGAGGCTTGTGGATCGTGGATAGGACCCTGGGAGGCTATATAAAGAGGTGGGTTTCATGGGTGGTCAACCTTTAGCAACACCTATCTTCCATTTTCTGCCACCTATAGGTCCTCTTGTGAAAGGAAGAGAAGTGAGGGACCTTGGCGCTTGCATAGGAGGGTGGACCTGTAGTGAAGTCTTGGTGGGTCTGGGGTGTGGATCTCATCCCCGGATTGAAGGGTAAAGCTGAGGTGGATCTGGGGTGTGGATATTATCCCCAGATCATCGGTTAACATCTCAAAGGTAGGCACCTAACCTCAAACTTTGGGGGTCAATGATGCATCAGAATGATTTCAAATGTATTTCATACACTCTAAAGAGGGATTAAGGGCAGGTGGGGATGACCATCATATCCATTTTGGGGTTTGTTTTTCAAATCAGTTTTGTGTTTCATGAGTTTCCACAGTCCTTGGGAGGGTCAGAACACATATATAGGAAACCCTAGCAGGTGCACCAATGGGGTAGCCCAGTCAAGTCTGAGCATACGTGTTAGAGTCCATACGTCAGGTCTGAGCAGGTCCCGTATTAGGTCGGTGCGTGTTTAGTTCATGCCATAAGGTCGGTGCATGTTTTAGGCCAAGAGGGGTCCATGCATGTTGTATTAGCATCGGTGGACATTTAGTCCATGCATAGGTAAGGTCAGTGAATGTTTAAGGTCCGTGCATGTTTTAATTATAGTAAGGTCTGTGCATTGTTTGTAGGGTCTGTGCACTTCTACCCATACGTAGGTAAAAGGGGTCTGTGCATTATTTATAAGGTCTGTGCGTTGGTTGTAAGGTCTGTGCACTTTTGGGTCCATGCGTAGGTAAAGGTCTGTGCAGAATAAGGTATGTGCATGTTTTGCATCTGTGCATGCTTTGTGTCGGTGCATGTTTGTGTCGGTGCATGTTTTGCATCTGTGCATGTTTTGTGTTGGCCACGGTGAGGTCTGAGCATAGTAGGTTTGTGCATGTTTTGTGTTAGCATAACCAAGGTCCGTGCATAGTAGGTCAGTGCAAGTTTGTCCCTGGCCACGAGTAAGGTCGGTGCATGTGCTAGTGAGTGTAGACACGCCATTCCTGACGTCTCCTGAGAAAGTCTCATATTACTATACGACACCTCACGACGGCTTACGCATTTTGAATCGCTCGAGTGCTTCCTTTTCTTGAGTCTTCTTCCGCCCTTGTCAGCATCCGGAACCGTCTCGTCGCAGCATTCGGACGGCATCAACACCAGTCAGACGCATCGGAACCAGGAAGGGTATCTGCCGGGCGGCTGCCAATGCCTCGTCTGAGGACCCAGGCGGGTCTTCATGGGGGCGTCCAGGCTCCTGGACGCCCCCATTTTTTTTATTTATTTTTTCAAACCCCCAAAAAATGAAAATATATATACGCCTCCATGAAAACAAATATAAAAAATATATATGCCAGTTGGCATAAAAAAACAAAACAAAAAAATAATATTATAATTTCTTGGAGGCGTCCAAGACCCTGGACGCCTCCATCAACTCACTCACGGGGCGCCGCCCACCGAACGACGGTTTGTCATGTGTGAAAGAATCCAAATTGTGGAGACGTCCAGCCGGCTGGACGCGCCCATTTCCAAATCACGGGTCGCCGCTCCAAAACCACGCGTTGTGTTAAACCGCGTGCGACTTTTGGCAGAGTTCGGTGGGACTTATGGAGGCGTCCGGGACCCTGGACGCCTCCATGAAAATATTTGAAAAAAATGAATAAAAATAGAATAAAATATCTTTTTTGTCCTGATGGAGGTGTCCAGGGTCCTGGACGCCTCCACCCTCCAGAGTCCTATAAATAGAGGCCTACCCCCTCAGTTCTGGGAGAGCTTCTAAGAGATCCGATAGGCTGCCGGAGCCCAGAGGCTACCGGAGTCATTTCTAACCCGTGGGGTCTTTTGTAGGTGGAGGTTCTGCCGACTTCTCGGGTGCCCACGCTCGCGAGAGGAAGGTCGTCTTCATCCACCGTGCTTCCACGTCGTCCCTATGCTGCCGGAGCTCCGCCGAATTTCACCATCGGCATATTGTTGGCACCTAAAATATGATCGTCGGCAACCAAGCCATAAGGACGAATGACCCGGCCCACCGAAGTACGGAAGCCGATGAAGATCAACATATTGAAGACTTCTCAAGCTGCCAGAGCCTCGAGTCACTCCGTATACGGGGACTTCACCTCAGGAGAGCCGAGACGAATCCAACAACCAACCGGCGGTGCGACCAAGCCTGCCCAATGAATCGGCATCGACTTTGTCGTGCTGCATCCACTACACCCGTTGTCCGACCAAGGTCGACGGTCTACCCGGTGGCTACCCACCTCATGAAAGGCTCTCCCGAGGATAAAGGAGTCCCCCCGGCTTCCCGAAACGGAGAACCGATAGCTCTGACGGCGGAAGATCCCGATCATCCGGCATGGGCACGGCTTCCCGTCAAGAAGGGCCCACTGGTGGCCGAATGATCGCCCGGCTCAGGCGGAACTATCTCCCAGCTATCTAACCTCCTAGAAAGCTCTGAGTACGAGCCAGGCCGGACCAACAGCATGGAGCATAGAGCCGAGGGCCGTGCCGGTAGAAAGCCCGTACGATCGAGATGAAGCTATCCAGAACCTCGAGAATGGCCGTACGCCAATCTAGGAGCTTCGACAGATCATATCGTCGAAGTCTTAGTGAGCAGTGGTAGAGTACATGTTCACGATGGCCCCGAGTTCATCGACTGGCTAAGCGTACGAGGGGCATTAGTCCGGCGCGCCTTAAACCGGCGCGCCCCTTACTCAATGCCTTTATCCCGGCGCGCCTCTTATCTCCATTCCTTATTCCCGGCACGCCAGTTACCCTATCGAATGGCACCTTGAACCGGCGCGATAAGTTGATGAAGACTTCCCCGGCGCGCCAAAAGCTCACGCCGGATGAAGAGCCTCCAACCTGTTATATATAGAGGGAGGTTCGATTTAAGAAAAAGGAGAGAGGCCGGGAAGAAAGAAAGAAAAGGGGGAGAGAGCTTTCCGAGGGAAAAGGAGTTCTATCCCAATGTTCTTCGGCGGCCGCCTTCCCCTGTTCCGATCGAAGCCTTCCAGAGCCGGAGAAGAAGGAGGGGGCCGATACTCTATTTTTTTTTAAAGCAGGTGGGCGCCAGTGCCTGTCTTCCTCGATCTTCCGTAGGTTCTTCTCTCTCGCGGGTTTCCGTCCACCATTTGTAAACAGAGAGGGGAGGGATGGCAATGATATGAGCCGACCCCTCCCCTCCTCTGTGATTTCCTCTCTACTACTGTGTATTCGCCCGTGAATGATGAACGGCGACCAAGCAATGATGCTGGCGCCGGGATTCTTAATGTATAAATGAGAGGCCATTCCCGTTTCTAGGATGGCAATATGTATATCAACGTCCGGGCTGCGAGGTCGGATGAATGCTCAGAACTTCTATCCTCTTCTCTATCTATGTCGATGTGGTTTTGAGTTCTTTCGTGCATGTCCTTTGGTTCCGGTTTCCTCGAAGTACCGACCATGCCCCAAAGCACCGAGGGCTACAGAAACGACCCCTCCCCGGGTCCTTCTAATCGATCGTGTTCGGCTTTGATTTATGGACCTCTGTGTCCCCCTTCATGGATAGAGTTGTGCTTATACGCATGCCTCTTCCTGCTGCTGTATCCAAAGTCTCCCCCCCCATTAATTCCTCCCTTTGTGCTATTGACTATTCGCAAGGTGGGAGTCACCGTCGGGATGGCCGGATGCATCCCCCTGAATGCTGCGTCCTACCTGTTTGAGTCTATGCTTCTACGGTTGACACGTTTCACCCGGGTCTTTATTCCTCCTCTGAATCATGGTCGTTCGAACCAGTCCGAGATTCTCTCATCCTGCTTTAACCACCCGGGGAGGGTGATATTCCCCCATGGCTTCACGGAATTGCTGGGCAACTGAGAACTCTACCTCTCGGTGGTAGATGCTTCCCATGCCCACAGCAGACAACAACAGGGGGTCCTATCTCAACGAGCTCAGCCCCGATAATCTAAGACCCAATCGAGGTTAAGGGATGTACGCTCCTCGTAGGCTAGCCCTCGGAGCCCCACTCTCCTAACGGTCGGTCCCTTCAGCGGTTGTGCCATGATCTGTGGGTTGTTCCCGTCATCAATGGCCCCGTCCTTCTATTCTCACCCACGGAGTATTGGTGCCCCTTGTAGGCTAGTCCTCGGCGTATCCTATCTGATGGGATCTTGCTGGCTGTCACTGTGCAGACCGGCGGTTTAGGGGCTTGCTCCATTAGTGAGCATGACCCCGCTTCTCCCCTGCAACTCTTCAGGTTCAGGGGAGATGCTGTCCAATTTTGGGCAGATTAAGATTGAGTAATCTATAATGAAACGCTCGTTCTGGACCTAATTATCCCGGTGCTCGAGTAGGAACCTCGCACTGGCTTAATCACACCGTCCTTCGGGGTCCTGGACTTCAATTCAATAAGCAATTGGCCCCAAATAACTTCAGAATCCTCACCCAAAATTTAACAAACTCAATAATTGCAAAATTCATAGAAAGAGTGGGTTGAACGGCGCGGCCTTAGCCGACGCGCCCTAATCCGGCGCGGTACCCCCCCGCGCCGGATTAACGTTAGACTCATTTCCATTTTTTTTTCCTTTGCGCCTTTCCGGCGCGCCCTAAGCCGGCGCGCCCCCAAGCCTTTGCGCGCCGTTTAAACACGCATGGTCACCGCGCCGTATTAACATCTATACCTACGTTTCACCGCACCGTATTAACATCTATACCTACGTTTCTTCGCGCCGTATAAGCTACCTATTGCAGGGTCACGGTGGTTTTGAAGCCTCTTGTTGCTTTAATCGCTCACTAGCCCCCCCGAGTGGACCTCGTCCCTCGGGGTTGGGGTTAATAAATCATAATGGATAATAAATTGAATAAGGGAGGGGCCAAGCGAGCCCGAATTATATTGCCATCATATCTTCATTACCACGTCCTCCGCCATGTACCGAGGGTCCATAATTCCATAAACATATGCATCCTGCATGTCTTCGTCATGATCATCATGTAGCTCTTTTTAATCCGGCTTCGACAGCCCGCTATCTCGGCAATTAATCAAAGGTGTTCCCTCCTCGTGGGGGATGTAATTAACGCCATAGCCTTTATGGTATGGCGGACTGCTGGTCCCGACCGAACCTCACATTCGCCAGACATGTGTCAGAATGAGCGCACAATAGAATCATCACGCATGTGACTGCCACGCCTGCGTCATCAATCAGTCAGTTGACTACAAGTTAGTTAATTGGTTAATCGATACGCGAACGAAAAGGTGAAACGAAAGGAAAAAAAGGGTCGCGAACAAGTCTGGCACGCCCGGTGGGAACAGTGTCACCTTTCATCTCTTTGCCGAGATATTCGGGCTTTGAAGCCCTCTCAAAGACTACTGATTATCGCCTTGTTTGATATTTCAGTGCAAACAATGACGACTCATGGAATAGCTGGCGTCGACTTCGACCAATCGATAGTCGCCGGACACGCGCAAGGGTACCTGGCGGTGCCCATGGAATTTGGTAGCTTTCCTCCTGCTGTGGGCTTCCCCAACTTCTTGGGGTTGGCCTTTGTCGACTTGCTGGAGGTTGAAGCCACGGAGCCCGTCAAGGAAACCGTGAAGGAAATGGAACCTCTGAAGGCTCCCTGCTGCAATGGTTCGCTCAAGGATCCGGCCCCGGCCGCTAGCTGCCTGGTGCACCACCTTGTACGTGGGATGCATCCCACTCATATCAACAAGCCCCCTGGAGGACGTCAGCGTCGCCAGGCTCGCAAAAATACTGCCGTGATCACCGGAAGTGTCTCTCAGTCCGGAAAATCAATGCTGGTGGGAGGCATGCGTGTCTTCCTCAACGGGCGCACGGCACGGGTGACCCCAGATCGCGTCATCCCAAACGTCCCTGTCTACAACAGCTATCAAGCTCTCGCTGGAAGGAGGGCAGAAAGAGAAGAAGCCGGCCACCATGGCCAAGAAAACCCGACGCTCAGGCCGAGGAAATTCAAACAGGTGTGGGTTCCTAAGCGGACCCAACCTGCCTACCATCCAACGCCCACCCGCCGTCGTCCTATGAACGACGAGGCGGGAGCGAGAAGAGAAAGGGGCTTGCCCCCGATGAATGAAGAAGAGGTGGTTGCGGATCCTCCGCGTCACAAAAGTTTCTGGGCTGCGGCCCGTCAAGCCAACGTCCCTACCACGGGGCGAAGGTTCCAACAGCCAGCCGATAGAGCTCGACTGGCCTACATTCCTCTTGCTGGAGGTCGACCACTCTCCCCCGTGCTACATCAAGAACGGGGTCGAGAAGAAATGGCATGCCTGGTCAGAAGCTATTTATGAGGATTGGGTAACACCTCGCTCGGACAGCAGCGGCTGATGCAGACAATCGCCACTGAAGAAAATTACTGCCCATCAATGGCAGATGAAGAAGAAATGGAGGATATAATGAGGATGTCGTCGGTCGACGACAATGGACACAATGACGGCTCTGAGATCAAAGCCGATGAAGCCTTCCCCGAGCGGGAAGAAAGAAGAAGAATTTCTGTGTTCGAGAGGCTGACCTTTCCGCAACAAGCAAGGAGGAGGGTCCATCGACAAAGAAGGAGGATGCAGGTTTTCACTTGCAACATGGCTGGTGTATCCAGCCGATATGGGGAGCTTCCTGAAGACCCCCAAGAACTAGCTCAGTTGGCCGTACGGCCGGGACCAGCTACCCGCAGGACAGAAGCAGCAAGAGGGCTTCTGACAAGGATGAAAGAGAAACAGCCCCAGGTCTACCTCCACTGGGATGACAAAGCCCCCGTCTTGACCGCTAATGTGGTGACGACGGAAGAAGAAGATGACGTACTCCTCGACATCCTGCCTGAGGGTACGTCCGGGGAAACAACAGAAGGTGTCCCCACCACTATAGATCCATCAGTCTTGATGTTGCTACAGAGATATCAACGGGAAATAGATTCCCTGAAGAAACAGCTGATGGAGAAAACTGAACACTCATCGGCCTCCAAACCACCCGAAGTCCAAGGTGAATCATCCCGGGGAGCGGCTCGTCGAGACGACCCTCCACCACTTTATACACTACCCCAGCCGTCAGAGCCAACTGTGACGACAGCACAACAACGGCCACCACAGCCTCAGCCGCTGCTACCTCCGGTGCTTCCTCAGGTGCACCCAGCACCCCCGCTGCTGCATCCTCCACAGGTGACCACCCTGGTCACCCCGTACCTGCAGCCAGCACACTTCTATCCGGAGCCAGTCGACCCCACGGTCGTGAACCGGATGATGGTGGAGAAGATGATCGAGCTGAAGCTCGCAGAGAAGAGCGAAGGCGACTACGTCGCATTCGATGCCTACCGGGTGCCCTACCCGCAACACCATGCGGCTAAGCGACTTCCCCCGGGAGTCAACAAGCCACCCAAATTTGACAAATTCAACGGGAAAGGTTCCCCAAAAGAACATATTGCATATTATATGACCGTTATGGGTGATCTGTCCACCGACGAGTCATATCTGCTGAAATTCTTTGGGTCCTCGCTGACGGGGCTCGCATTTGAATGGTACACCAGCCTCTCGGCCGGGTCAATCAATGACTGGTCAGATATGCAGAGGAAGTTCAGAGAAAGATTCCATGTCACGGAGAGGGCGGTCACAGTGGCCGAACTCTATTCGACGAAACAAAGGGCAGATGAGACCGCCCTTGACTACATCAAGAGGTGGAGGAACCTCGGAATGAGATGCAAGCGACCCCCGCATCAGGAGGACGCTGTGCAAATATGTAAACAAAATCTCAGGAGGGAGGTCCTGGAAAAAATGATCGGAATGGAAATACGATCGTTCGACCGGCTGAATAATGTGGTAGCCGAGGTGGAGGCTTTCGTAGCTAAACCTGTCCCGATGTCAGCTGTCAGCATAGCCCAGAAAGGCAAGGCTGCGGAGCGGCGCCCCACACCCAAAGAAGCAAATGCGCTTGATATCAAGGCATTCGAACAACAGAAGGAGAAAGGCAAGAAGGCGGCTCCCCCACAACCTGCAAAAGCTCCGGATGATAAAGAAGGTCCTTCGTTGAGAGACAAAATGAAGAAGGCTTATTCTTTTCCTAAGGATAAGACCCGGATCCTGTTTGACTGGGTAACGGAATACAGTATGGTCACTCTGCCTGAGCCGAGAAGACCAGAGGACCTGAAGAGAAAAGACAGTCCAAGATTCTGCCCCTATCACCAAATGCTGGGACATTCAATCGAAGACTGTTATGTTTTCAAAGACGTCATCGAAGGGATGGTGAAGAAGAATGAGATAGAGCTGGGAGACTACAAAGTAGACCCTCCTCAGCCACATGAAGCTCCTCCCCGAAGAGCGGCAGTCAACATGGTCTCCCTCTATCAGGCACTACCCGAGGAGATCTCTGAAGCAAGCACACGGAGCACCTACGAAATCCATTTCCTGGAGCCCGTGAAGGAGCAGCAGGGGTGGCAGTAAATCCCTGTGAAGCACAAGAAGAAGAGGGCACCCCGCCCAAAAGAGGGGGCACATATCCGTGGCATTACACCCCGGCCTGCTCCGCCAGTGGTAGCACCCGTATGGGTCACTCCACCTACAGCTGTCAGAATACATACACCCAACAGGAGGAGACAAACTCCGCTGCCAGTAATCAAGGAAACCAATCTTGGGTTCCTTCGACTGCAACACTTAATTGAAGGGCTAGAGGAATACGTACAGCCCGAATTGAAACCTCTGCTGGTACGGGACCATGTCCTATGGCAAGAGCTGGAGCAACTCTCACTCAAGCAAGGGGAGGAAGCTGAAGCAGCACCACCCCAAGAGAGCAGCCTGTTCTGGGGGCAAGCACCTGCAGAAACCAAAAAGAAGAAAAAGCAAAAGAAGAAGAAAAGAAAGGCCGCTGGGGCCCATAAAACACAGGTCGTCTCCTGCAATACCCTGTCAGCACTTTTCAACCTGCCTGGAGAAGAGGAAGAAGGAGAAATTTACTTCACACCCCATGCTGGGGGAGGCGAGGCCGAGGCCGCAACTGCTGCACATGCCACTCGGTCAGGCCGGAAATGGGGGCGCCAGCCACCACCCAATCACAACATTATGTTCAGAGGGGAGCAACCCTACAAGACACCTCCGCCGGAAGTTAAGGGAGTACAGATCCCTCCTCCTTCAGGTCTATACAGCAAGACTGGGGGCAAGACAGTCCCGTCATTCCTTGAATTCATGAAGATGTCAAAGGAGAAGCAGCCTTGTCAGGAGGCTAACCCTACACCCGGGGTCATTCACCCGCAGTCAGCGCAACCCCCTGAGGATGCAAATGCAGATGGGCCTTGCCCTACAACAGCTAATAAAGAAGACCCGACAGCCGGTGCCAGTCAAGAGGGTGCCGAGTCCGAGAAAGATGAAGCAGGTCCGTCTGGACCCACAAATCAAAACCCTCCTAAGCCCAGATGGGTTGAAGAGATGAAGCTCTCCAATGTCCGGGCTGGAAGCCGAATAATGAAGTTGCTCAAGAAGCTCCCTGCTCGATTTACGATCTGGGAAATTCTCTCTTTGAGTGAAGAGACTCGACAGGCAATCATCACTACTCTGCAGACGCCTGCTCTTTTTGAAACCTGCATAGCTGAGGCTATACCAGAAGCCAGTATGACCTTCTCTCCAGAAGACATGCTACTACCTACTGCCAGTCACAACAGGCCTCTATATATGAAAGGACATCTGAATGGAAGAGAGCTGAACCGGATTCTGGTTGACCCTGGTGCAGCAGTCAACATCTTGCCATATAGAATATACGAGAGGTACCACTTCAATGTACATCTCGAGAAAGTCGGGGATATGCGTATCGCTGGCTTCAACCAAAAATATGAAGTATCTATGGGGGTGGCAGAGTTCACACTGACCCTGGCAGATTTCACTACAACGGTGCAGTTTCACGTCATTGATTCTAGCACCTCCTACAAAGCACTGCTCGGCCGCCCATGGCTGCATGAAAATATGGTGGTGCCCTCCACGCTCCACCAATGCATCAAATACAGCCTCCAGGGGAAGGAGGAAAGGATATTTGCTGACATCCACCCGTTCGAGGTGTTTGAATGTCACTTGGCAGACGCCAATCTATATACGGGATCTCCCCGGAAGGTTTCTGAAACTGAAGCCCCCGTAGGGGCATCGAAGAATAGATCGGGTGACGGTTGGTATCCACCACCGCCGCGCGGATATGTCAAGCCGAAGGTGGTTTCCCACATCACGGCTTCTGGAAATGTCGGTAGGGTGACACCCCCAGCATTATACCCCAAAGCTAAGGAAGTGCATGTTGATCGACAGCACGACCGCATCGGAGTCCCTGCCGGCCTCACCAAGCCACTCTCCGGCCTCGATGGTCCCACTATCGAACCTTTCAAAGCCTGGGAGGTGGCATAAGAAGATGGGCCCAGCAGCTTGTTCTATACGGCTGAGGAGCATCCCACTCAGGAAGACACAGACTGCAGCCTCCCTGAGGGTCTAGCCGACCCGCGGGTTCCTGTTCAGGGCCTGGCATTCACCACTGATCGGACGGCCAGGATGTTTCAAAAGCAACACATCCCTCCTGATCAGCCTCAAAAACGCAAGGAAGCTTTCCAGAAGATGTGGTATCCTGTAAATCTAGACAAAGAAATGAGACGTGTCTCTCAACATCCGGGTCTGGGCTTCACCCTGGAAGACTACTATTACAGTGGGCGGTACGAGGTGGACACCATCTCCACCTTCTATCCAACTGAAGATAGCCCTCTGGGGGCAACCTTTGATGAATACCCGGCGGAAGCCGAACATGCTGAATTGGCTCTATCCGGGAATCAACAAATGGAGACCTTGATCTCCTACCGATGCTGGGAGCAGGTCCGTCCTGAAGGAGCGGCCTTTCAAGCCGAATTTGATACGGCTAGCAGCAGCGAAGCCGAAGATGCTCAAGAAGCAGAAGTCTCTCCCTCCGCAGGGGTCATGCTAATGACGACTTCAACACCCTTTCTGCCAGTCAACAGAGCCTCGGTTTACTCCAATCAAGGGGAGCCGGCTACCAGAAAAGAAAAAGCCACTTCTGTGGAAGATACAACTGTCCCAGAAGGTGAGACTCCCTCAACTTCTGCCACAAATCCAATATGCTGTCCGAGTCCGGCGGTAAACAACTACCGGCCTGTCATGGCTGCAACCTCATCTACAAGCACTGAAGCTGTTCTCTCACCCTCAGGAGCTGCAACGGCAATGGATCTTCTAATAGAACAATCCACCCAGCCGCTAGCACAAGAGATCAAGAAACCTCAGGAAGCTCTGGCAGTGTCTGACGAGGAAGTAGAAGTGCTCGACCCTCAAGATGGTATTCCAGACTTCGTCGACCTCTAGCCAGCACCTCCGGAAATAGAAGACGGAGGCCAGGCCACAGTCGATGAACTAATAGAAGTCAACTTGGGAGATGAGGGGGACCCTAGGCCTACCTTCCTCAGTGCCCAACTATCCCCGGAAGAACGGGAGCTGTACATTCAACTACTACTAGAATACCGGGATTGCTTCGCCTAGACTTATAAAGAGATGCCAGGTCTAAGCCCTGCTGTCTCACAACATGAGCTGGCAATCAACCCTGAAGCCGAGCCGGTGAAGCAACCACCGCGGCGTATGAGGCCAGAGCTCATCACCCGAATCTGTGCTGAAGTTGACAAGCTCATTGATGTGGGATTTGTTGAAGAAAATTACTACACCACATGGCTGGTGAATATCGTCCCCGTAAAAAAGAAGAATGGACAGATCCAGATTTGTGTCGACTTCCGAGATCTAAACAAAGCCTGCCCTAAAGATGACTTCCCGGTGCCAATAACCGAGGTCATGATCGATGCTACAACCGGCCATGAAGCCCTGTCATTCATGGATGGGTCGTCCGGCTACAATCAGATTTGGATTGCGGAGCACGACCGGGTCCATACTGATTTCCGAACTCCCAAAGGCATTTATCATTACAAGAGAATGCCATTCGGACTGAAGAATGCTGGCGCAACCTATCAGCGCGCAATGACCAAAATCTTTGATGAATTGCTCTACCACAAGGTCGAGTGCTACATAGATGACCTGGTGGTCAAAACCAGAAGAAAAGAAGATCACCTGCAAGACCTCCGGATTGTTTTTCAGAGGCTGAGGCAGCATGAGCTAAAAATGAATCCTATGAAATGTGCGTTCGGAGTGTCGAGCGGAAAATTCTTGGGCTTTGTCGTCTGATATCGGGGGATCGAGATAGACCCCGCAAAGATCAAGGCGATTCAGGAGTTACCTCCACCAAGGAACATCTCCGAGTTGAGGTCACTACAAGGCCGCTTGGCTTACATCCGGCGTTTCATTTCCAATTTGTCAGGGCGATGCCAGCCTTTTCACAAGTTGATGATGAAAGATGTCCCCTTCTATTGGGATGAAGACTGCCAAACAACCTTTGACAAATTAAAAGACTATCTGAAGACTCCTCCAGTATTGGGCGCGCCGTTGAAAGGACGGCCGTTGATACTGTATATAGCAGCTACACACAATTCTCTGGGGGCAATGCTAGCCCAGAATAATGAAGAAGGGAAAGAACAAGTCCTCTATTATCTCAGTAGAAGACTGGTCAGAACCGAAGAAAAATATACTTATATTGAGAAGATCTGTCTGGCACTAGTCTTCGCAGTCAAAAAGCTCCGGCATTATATGTTGTCGCATGAAATCAGCTTGGTGTCCAAGGAGGATCCCCTAAAATATATCATGTCCCAGCCAGCACTCAAAGGCCGCCTGGGCAAATGGGCGGTAATCCTTATGGAGTTTGATGTCTCTTACGTACCGCGCAAAGCCATCAAAGGTCAAGCTATTGCATTTTTCTTTGCTGAACATCCGATACCCGGAGAAAGCCCGTGGGAACCGGAACTTCCCGAGGATGAAACCCTAGAAGCCGCCCAAGTACAGCCTTCCTTATGGTAGCTATATTTTGATGGCGCTTCCAGAATTGACACCTCTACCACTGGATCATCCAGGGTCAGAGCAGGGGCGGGCATAGTCTTGAAGTCCCCAGAAGGAGAAGTGGTGCATACATCCTGCTCCATAAACAAACAATGCACAAACAATGAAGCAGAATATGAAGCCCTGATAATCGGGTTGCAGATCGCTCTGTCCATGGGAATTCAGATGCTGGAAGCGTTCGGAGACTCCATGCTAGTTATAAAATAGCTGGAAGGAGAGTTCGAGGTGCGGAAGCAAGAGCTCCTCCCCTATCACCAATTGGCAACTCGATTGATGTCAAAATTTTACTTCATCAGCATCAAGCACATCAATCGAGGCCGGAATGCTCAGGCAGACGCCCTCGCTAAGCTGGCCAGTTCATTGGCGGTCCCGCCAGACACAAGCCTGAATATAACAGTAATCAACCGCCGACAGGTCCCCAGCGTAACAGAGGTCCTTGCCGACGAACATGAGATGGAGGTAACAGTCATCGAAGGGGTCCAGCAGCCCGACTGGCGAGAGCATCTCCTACGCTGGTTTCAACACCAGCAACTTCCAAAAGAAAAGGAACAAAGAATGAAGCTCCTGAGGATCAAGGATTCTTATGAAATGAGAAGCGGGACCTTGTTCCGAATTATGGCAGATGCCCGAAGGAAAGTCCTACTCCGTTGCTTGTCTTCAGCAGAAGCGGGACAGGTGATGCAAGAAGTTCATGCGGGATCAGCTGGGGCACACCAGGCCGGTCTGAAAATGAAAATAGAGATAAAGAAATTGGGTTATTATTGGCCCACTATATTTAATGATTGCTGCAAGTTTGCCAAGGCTTGTCAGAAATGTCAAGAACATGCTAATGTGGCGAGGAGACCCCTAGTGCCACTACATCCCACCCTACCAAGTTGGCCGTTTGCTCAGTGGGGCACGGACGTGGTAGGGCCACTACCAGCATCTTCATCAAGATGCAGATACATCTTAGCAGCTACAGATTACTTCTCCAGATGGGCAGAGGCAGTAGCACTAAGAGATGTGACCGGAGAACTAGTTGCAAGGTTCTTCCGACAGAATGTTATATTCCGGTTCCGGATCCCCAGCCGAATCATCTCTGATAACGGCAGCCATTTCAGAAACCAGAAGGTTTATCGGCTAGCTGACAAATACAAAATTGACTGGAGGACGTCGTCCCCCTACAACCCTCAAGCCAATGGAGTAGCAGAGGCTTTTAACAAAACCTTGTGCACACTATTGGCGAAGACTGTCAAGTCTAACAAAAAAGATTGGGAAGAAAGGATGTACAAAGCGCTTTGGGCCTATCGTACTATCTACAAGACCCCAACCGGCTGTTCACCCTTCTCCCTTGTCTACGGGTCAGAAGCTGTAGTACCGATTGAACTTGAAGTTCCTTCATTGCGAGTTGCCATCCAGCACAGATTAGTCAGTGATGAGCAGACCAATGCAGAAAGAAGATTGGAAGAGCTCACTGAGCTCGAAGGAAAACGCCTCCAGGCGCAGCAAAACATCCAACTCTACCAAGCTCGCATGGCCCGTGCTTTTGACAAGTTAGTCAAGGGTCGAGAGTTCAAGAAAGGAGACTTGGTGATGGTCAAAAGAAGAGAAGTGATGGCCTCTAACCCCAAAGGGAAGCTGGTCGAAAATTGGGTCGGACCGTATATCGTCCGCCGAGTATATGAAGGGGGTGCCTACGTCCTCGTGGACCACAAAGGAGTCATCCAGTTCTCTCCTCTCAACGGAAAACACATTAAGCTGTATCATGCGGCGCAGCAGACACACCCCAAGTGATCGGTCGGAACACCTTATCCTTGGTTAGCGGCATTCCGCCCTAATCGAGCTACCCTTTCCTTGGCTAGTGGCACTCCGCCCTAACCAAGCTACCCTTTCCTTGGCTAGTGGCACTCCGCCCTAACCAAGCTACCCTTTTCTTGGCTAGTGGCACTCCGCCCTAACCAAGCTACCCTTTTCTTGGCTAGTGGCACTCCGCCCTAACCAAGCTACCCTTTCCTTGGCTAGTGGCACTCCACCCTAACCAAGCTACCCTTTTCTTGGCTAGTGGCACTCCGCCCTAACCAAGCTACTCTTCCTTGGCTAGTGGCACTCCGCCCTAACCAAGCTACCCTTTTCTTGGCTAGTGGCACTCCGCCCTAACCAAGCTACTCTTTCCTTGGCTAGTGGCACTCCGCCCTAACCAAGCTACCCTTTCCTTGGCTAGTGGCACTCCGCCCTAGCCAAGCTACCCTTTTCTTGGCTAGTGGCACTCCGCCCTAACCAAGCTACCCTTTCCTTGGCTAGTGGCACTCCGCCCTAACCAAGCTACCCTTTCCTTGGCTAGTGGCACTCCGCCCTAACCGAGCTACCCTTTCCTTGGCTAGTGGCACTCCGCCCTAATCAAGCTACTTTTCCTTGGTTAATGGCACTCCGCCCTAATCAAGCTACTTTTCCTTGGTTAGTGGCACTCCACCTTAATCGAACTACTTTTCCTTGGTTAGTGGCACTCCGCCCTAATCAAGCTACTTTTACTTGGTTAGTGGCATTCCGCCCTGACCGAGCTACCCTTCCCCTTGGTTAGCGACATTCCGCCCTAATCGAGCTACCTTCTCCTTGGTTAGTGGCACTCCGCCTTAATCGAGCTACTTTTCCTTGGTTAGTGGCACTCCGCCCTAATCAAGCTACTTTTCCTTGGTTAGTGGCATTCCGCCCTAATCGAACTACTTTTCCTTGGTTAGCGGCATTCCGCCCTAATCGAGCTACTTTCCCTGGATTAGGCGGTTTTTCCACCCTAATCAAGCTATCTCTCCTTGGTTAGTGGCATTCCACCCTGATCAAGCTACCCTTTCTCGACTCGCATTCCGAATAAAATAAAAAAAGAAGTCAAAAAATATATATATAACAAAAATGGGGTTAAAAATAGAGATACCCCGCCAGACTTGCTCCCACATCGGGACAAGTGCAAAAATGGCTATAGCCCGGCTGTGGCGAAAACCTGAAAGGGCGTCGCAGGCAAAATTGGGTACCCCGCTATGTGAAAACCCGAAAGGGCGCGCGGGCAAAAGCAAGAGGGGGCTGGCTTCGGCGAAAACCCGAAAGGGCGCCTGAGTCGGTAAAGTGGTAATTTCCAAATGCCTCTCCTGTTCTCCACCCTATAAACTCCGAAAGGGACAATCATCAAAGTCCCACCGGGAATACTTTAACAAACCCTTTCGACCCTTGTCATCATCGACGAGATCGGTTGATCTCTGTCCATAACTTGGACCTTACGTCCTTGTTAATAACCTCATCTTTGCCTCGGCATGTGACCCATGTCGATGAACAAACCCCTTTTGACCCTCGTCATTCTCGACGAGATCGGTCAATCTCTACCCCCAACTTGGACCTTACGTCCCGGTTGACAACCCCATCCTTGTTTCGGCAGTGACATATGTCGATGAACAAACCCTCCTCGACCCTCGTCATCCTCGACGAGAGCGGCGATCTCTACCCTTCACTTGGACCTTACGTCCCTGTTGATAATCCCATCTTTGCTTCGGCATGTGACCCATGATGATGAATAAACCCATGGTCGACCATCGTCATCATCGGCGAGATCGATCAATCCCTACCCCTAAGCTTGGACCTTCCGTCCTGGCTAATAAACCCACCTTTGTTTCGACGATAACCTATGCTGGTCAATAAACATGTGTTTGACCCTCGTCATCATCGGCGAGATCGGTCAAGCTTTACCCCTAACTCGAATCTTATATCCTTGCTAATAGACCATGTCCTTTGCTTCGACATTTAACCAGTGTCGACGAGATAAACCTAAGACCAACCCTTGTCCTCACCGACAAGGACGGTCAGCGTTCCCGCGGTCCAGTTCTTCTGAATCTCGAATTCAAAAACAAAAAAAGAAGAAAAGAAAAAATGGGGTTAAAAATAGAGATACCCCGCCAGACTTGCTCCTATATCAGGTCAAGTGCAAAAATGGCTATAACCCAGCTGTGGCGAAAACCCGAAAGGGCGTTGCAGGTAAAATCGGGTACCCCGCCGCGTGAAAACCCGAGAGGGCGCGCGGGCAAAAGCAAGAGGGGGCTGGCCTCGGTGAAAACCCGAAAGGGCGCTTAGGTCAGTAATGTGAATAAAAAATTTTGAATGATGAATAGTGATGAACCATCCGCCGTCCAAAAGGCCACTTTCAAGGTCGTGACGAGGATCTTCATCCGATATCCCACTTATACACGTCTAGTGTCTATACCCTTTCGACCCTTGTCACCATCGGCAAGATCGGTCACTACCTATCCGATTTTTGTCACCATCGGCAAGGCCATCTACCCCTTTCGACCCTTGTCACCATCGGCAAGATCGGTCATTACCTATCCGGTTTTTGTCACCATCGGCAATACCGTCTGCCCTTTCGACCCTTGTCACCATCGGCAAGATCGGTCACTACCTATCCAGTTTTTGTCACCATCGGCAAGACCGTCTACCCCTTTCGACCCTTGTCACCATCGGCAAGATCGGTCATTACCTATCCAGTTTTTGTCACCATCGGCAAGACCGTCTACCCTTTCGACCCTTGTCACCATCGGCAAGATCGATCACCACCTATCCGGCTTTTGTCACCATCGGCAAGACCGTCTACCCTTTCGACCCTTGTCACCATCGACAAGATCGGTCGCTACACCTATCCGGTTTTTGTCACCATCGGCAATACCGTCTACCTTTCGACCCTTGTCACCATCGGCAAGATCGGTCACTACCTATCCGATTTTTGTCACCATCGGCAAGACCGTCTACCCCTTTCGACCCTTGTCACCATCGGCAAGATCGGTCATTACCTATCCGGTTTTTGTCACCATCGGCAAGACCGTCTACCCTTTCGACCCTTGTCACCATCGGCAAGACCGGTCACTACCTATCCGGCTTTTGTCACCATCGGCAAGACCGTCTACCCTTTCGACCCTTGTCACCATCGGCAAGATCGGTCACTACACCTATCCGATTTTTGTCACCATCGGCAATACCGTCTGCCCTTTCGACCCTTGTCACCATCGGCAAGATCGGTCACTACCTATCCAATTTTTGTCACCATCGGCAAGATCGGTCATTACCTATCCGATTTTTGTCACCATCGGCAAGACCGTCTACCCTTTCGACCCTTGTCACCATCGACAAGATCGGTCACTACCTATCCGGCTTTTGTCACCATCGGCAAGACCGTCTACCATTTCGACCCTTGTCACCATCGGCAAGATCGGTCACTACACCTATCCGATTTTTGTCACCATCGGCAATACCGTCTGCCCTTTCGACCCTTGTCACCATCGGTAAGATCGGTCGCTACACCTATCCGGTTTTTGTCACCATCGGCAATACCGTCTACCTTTCGACCCTTGTCACCATCGGCAAGATCGGTCACTACCTATCCGATTTTTGTCACCATCGGCAAGACCGTCTACCCTTTCGACCCTTGTCACCATCGGCAAGATCGGACACTACCTATCCGGCTTTTGTCACCATCGGCAAGACCGTCTACCCTTTCGACCCTTGTCACCATCGGCAAGATCGGTCGCTACCCGTTCTCGGTTCTTGCCGCTCTCGGCATGACCGTTTATCCGCCAGTTTCACTATGCCCCCCTAAGTTCCCCGAACTCTCGACCAGCATAAGCCGTTTCTAGTCTTGAGAAAAGTCGTGGCGCGGTGGAGTGAACACCTCACCCCTTCCCTGAAGGCGTGAGCGCTCTCCTGCCCTAATGACTCATACACTCGAACTAGAATCGACGGGCAAACAAAAAAAACAACACAATGACAAGATGGAGTCTTCATTCAAAATCAGGATGGAGATTTTTCATTACTATGAAGTGAAGGCGCATGATTACATGGACCATGCCCTGGGATACATAAGGTGCATTAAAAGTGAGCACATAAAGAAAAGAGACTACGGCAAAGGGCGTCGGAAGATGTCCTCCAGCACAGGAATACCCAAGGACGGATGACGGATCAGTTCTTGCAATCTGAACTCGGTGGCCTCCAGCTCGGATAGCTTCGCCTCCAGGGAAGCAGCTTGTCCTTCGGCCATCTCAGCATCCTCAACCTTTTGGACCCCCAGGCGATCTACTTCTTCAAGTTCAGCCTCTATCCTGGAAAGTTCGGCCCGCAATGCCGTCATCCGGGCCGTCAGGGAGTTCCGGCGTTGAAGAGAGGCGTTGGCTTCGTCCCTCGCCCTCACCGCGGTCTCTTGCAGGGAAATGAGGGCCGTCTTGTTTTCAGCCCGCTCCATTGATATGGCCACCAACTGGTCAGCTGCCTCCCGGCCCAAGAACTCCCTTCGGTTCACATACTTCAGGAGCAGGATCACCGGTGGAGTCCAGTCGTCCATGGGACAGCCAAGGGCCAGCAGCGAGCGGGACAGATGCTCTATCAACCCCCTCAGCTGAACATAAGTTAAATCTCTACTGGCTGTTACGGCCTGCTGGAGGGTCCCCAGGAACTGCCACACGACGTCACTCGAGGATTGAAGACCAAGTGGCGACGTCTCGGGCAGTTCGAACTCTACTCTGCTATCCACGGCAGCCCATATATCATCAGCCGTCCCGGAAGATGACGACGGCATAAGCTGCAGCCCACTACCACCGGGAACAACCGCGCCGGCAGATGCGGTGGCTGGAGCCTCAACAACAACAATCTCCTTACCGGTCCCCTGGGATGGAAGTCCAACAAGAACCCCAAGGTTCGGGGACGTCCATCCCTCAATAATCTCCCCGGCTTCTATCTCAGCAGAGCCACCCTTCTCCAGAGCTGACTGCTGTGCAGCCTCCCTTGGCGGAGAATCTCCGGCTATCGCCGAACTATCAACCTCCACGAGCGCTCCGGGACCAACTGGAACCATTGCTGCTGCATGATCCTTTGGGTACCGCAATGCGATGGGCCACAGGACGGACGGGAAAGTCGCCTGCCCTGTTCCCAGGGCCGGGAGTGGTATTTGCACCGTCATAGTCGGTAGCACCACCTCAGTCTGCATCAGAGATATATACACTTAAAAAGCCTGGCTAAAAGGAGGAGGAAAGAAGCATGGCAAGTATTGACCCTGGATAGGTCCTTACCTCGGCCGGGACTAAGCTCAACTCTTTAAGAGCAGCTTCCCCAGCGCCAACTCCCTCACTCGTAAGTGATAATGACGGCACAGGACCGCCACATGATAACCGGGCCAGGCTGAAAGTCAAATAGTCGCTCTCGTAGGCCGAGGACACCCCAGCATCGTCGGTCTCAAAATCAAGCAGCGGTGACTCCTCGTCACTGGAGCCGCCACCATAGTCTACACGCTCAGAGGAAGAGGATCCCTCTGCTCTCTTGGGATGCTCCACCGACGGAGCAGGAGCCTCGCCAGCAGGAGCATCACCCTCGGCAGGAACTCCCCCAGTGCTCTCCGCACCAGGGGCAGCAATAAATGATACCTCAGGGGCGGGTTCTCCCTGCCCCGAGGGGATCACCTCCTCTACGCTCTCCGAGCCCGGAAGCAATGATGGTTGTATATCGACTACAAATTCACAACAAAACAGGGTCAGGATGACTGAAGATACAAAGATTTACGTTGCTATCGCAACTAAACTGTGGATTACCTTCCATCTCCCGCTGGGGTGTGGGGGAGGGCAGATCCCTTTCTATGGGAACAACAAGGATTTCCTCTGCCCCGTCCCCAGCCTCTACATCCACCATCGCCTCGGGACCGACGACCCCAGCAGCTGTATCAGTGACTGTCAGCATGGGCCGCCCCAAGCAGTCAAGACAAGCTAATGCACTTTGAAGAAAAGAAGAGCCTACCTTCGGCCTCTGGCCCTTGTGCGCGAGAAGCCTCAAATTCTTCGAAAGATACAACGGGAGGAAGGTCGGTTGTCGATGTCTGCTCCGCAGCTTTCTTCCGGCGTGCCCGTGTCACCCGGGTCACCGCCGCTTTCGCCTTCCCGACGGCCTCTCGCAGTTGGGACCTGGTCCTCTTCCTCGAATCCCCAGGAGGCAATGGCGTCGTGGTCGGCGCCGGCTCAGGAACTTCAAAATATGTCGGCTTTTGGGCCTTTATGATCAATTCCCTGAAGTGCCGAGTCTCCTCCGAAGTCGGTCGGACTGCATACGCACAAGGGTGAGAATGACACAACCACAATAAAAAGAAGAGGCTGGCCGAAGGGCCTGAAGGAAGAGATGGAACGTACTTGCCGGTCCCGTATAAAAGGGGAAGAGAGGCCAATAAAACAGCGAGGGCGTCTTGTCCCTCGAAGCCGCCTCGCGAATAAGCCAGCATAGATCCCCGATCTTCTCGCTCGGCTCAGCCAACAGTGCCAGGTCCTCATGGCCATGGGAGGATAGCAGGTAATACAGACTCAGATGGTCCAGCCCCCACCTGTCTGCGTATTTGAAGGAGATTTGAAGAGGATGATCCAGTATGGCTTCGCCGGGGCTACCCACCGAGAGGCCGTGAGACCGAAGGAGCGCAAACAGCCAAGGGGTGTTGGCATACAAATCAGCCCGCCTGTCCTCTTTGCGAATGAAAGCCCGGTAGGGATACAACCTGTCTACCTCGGGACGCCAGTCTGCCACGGCTGCGATGGGCTCTTCTACTGGCAAAGGGAGTTGCTGGAGATTCACCCTCTCACTGCTCACCCGGCATAAACCCCGAAGGGTCTTCACATAGTCATCCTTGTTGATCGGGGGCAACTTCAGCTCAACTTTCGTCCTGCGGCTTTTTACGAGCTTGCGGGCCTCTAGATAGGCCTTCACATCCGTATTAGTCCAAGATTTCAACTTCTTCAAATAAGAAGCATCAATATCAAGAACTGGCTCCGGTTGGGAAGCTAAGAACCTGTGCTCCGCCACGGCCCAGCACTCTCTCCGGGAGGTCCTGTAAAATCCCGTCCGCGCGTTCCACCACTTGATGTATTCAGGCGTGACGCGAGGGAACCGTGCGGGGGCGGGCACCTGGAAAGAAACGTCTTCGCGACGATGGAAAAAGTCCCACCATATCCGGGCGTCGTCATTGGACGTTTGCCCGGCCCTGTGCCTGTTGGGCAGTGCACATTGAGAATAGGAATGTGGAATCTGCTGGTCATAGCCGAAGTTCCGACTGAAACGGAACGGGTAATACGGCTCCAACCACAGAATAACGCTCTTGCGAAATACGAGGACACTAGGCCTTATGGCCAGTGCCCAATCAACCAACTCCGGCTCCAGAATAGGCCTGGTACAATTGGCCTGGGAAATCGGATGGATGTACTCCTCAGTTTCAAAGAGTTTGCACTGTCTCGTCCTATTCGTCAATGGACTCGAGTGAGCAGCTAAGCTCCAGAAATGAAGAACCTCGGGCGAATCCACGGGAAGACGGGTCAATTTACCCCGAATAGCATAAAGTTGCTCCATTAGCAATGATGGCTCGGCACTTGCAAACTCTATCATGCGCGGAACCAGAGGAACCGCTTGTAATGCCCGAGGAGCTGCCTCCGGGAATAGGGTGCAGACCCAAGCATTAAAGAAATGTAACGGACCAACCGTCCGAAGGCTTCTGGGGAGGCGCGTTTTGTGCAAATCTCCCAACATCTTGTAAATGAGGCACAGGGCCACTGGGCAAAGAGACAGCTTGGTACCCCAAGCCATAAGACAGGCCGGATATATGGCTTCCGCCCTGATCACGCTCTCGTCACCTTGAGGGAGAGCAAAGGAACAAAGCCAATAAACCAAATATGCAGCACAGTGAGTCACTGCATCAACGCCAGTAGGGTTTGGGTTTTCCCCCTGCCCTCCTCTCGAAGAAGATGACGAAGCGGCCTGGCGTCGTACCCTCTTCTTCCGCTTCTGGGCCACCGGTGCTATCGGAGGAAAATCTTCATACTTGGTCTTCCCCTGGAAGAAATACTGAAGCCAAGCGCCCATCCGCACTCTTCGTTTCTCGCCCGGCTTTCGAGCTTCTCTCGTGTCGTGCGACGAATGAAAGAGGGTGCGATACGCCTTCATTAGATATCGATAGGCGTAGCCCGCCATATACCGACCGTCACCGTCGGTCTGGTCCTTCAACCAGTCGGGCCAACAAACTTCCTCATACGGCTCTCCATCAATGGGCAGGCCGCTGAGCTGGGATAGACTCCACAAGTCTAAAGAGGTCTCCCCCTCTGAAGTATAGAAGGTGTTGTATTCGGGGCAAAACACCTCGATCATGCCGCAGCACAAGCCTCGGGAAATCGGATACCGATACCTTGAAGCATATACGCTGTGATAAACACCAGCTCTGGTCAAAAGAGGAGCATAGTGATGCAGCACATAGTCTGTGAATTCCACTGCTCCGGGCCTGAATGCGTGGGCATCTGTGACTTTCAACTCAGCAAACCATCCCACGGAGATCTGGTGCTTGAAGCGAATCGCCAAGCAATCCAGCAAAAATGACTCATCTCTATATCCCCACCTCAACGGGGCAAGGAATAAGCCAAAGATCGGTTTCTCCCGATCTACCCTGCCCGCGGAGTCATTCCACCGAGCAGGCACAAATTCAGGAGCTCTGGTCAACAGTCCGTCTGACGGAGCCAGGTCTTGCAGCCCCAGCACAACGCTCCACTTCCTGACCTCCCCAGGGAGATAGATGGGTCTTCCCCGCGTTACGCATTTGGCCAAGCTGTCTCTCTCCACCAGCAGAGCCTGCTCGACCTTCCGCACGGCAAACACGTCCCGCTTCCCCTGAAGGTTGAAACGCCGAAGAAGGGACATCAGGTGTTTGTTCTTGGGATGATCCTTCCTGATCACGTGTTCTCTATTATAATGAAAGGAGTCGCCCCCGAGGATAAGGAGACGACCGGTGTCTACGGTGTCTGTCTCCGAATCTGAGGACTCCGCAACTACGGCCACCTGACCGTGACCCCAGTCGAGAGAATTAACATTCTCCCATGTCACCACGGCACGAGAGGAAGAGCTGGATGCCATAACAGCTGCGAAAAGAGCATGTCAAACAAAAACAACGTCCGGAAATGGCTAATCAAAGGCAAACTTCTGACAAAATTTCGGCAGAGTCTCCCCAGCACGGGGAATTGCCGAAGAAAAGCGGGAACGCGTCCACTGAGGAACGGTCCCTAAAAGGTAGCCATCGGCATTACACCGAGGCCAGAGGAGCACCCGGGGAAACAGCTCCGAGGGCAAGCCCTTCTAGAAGCCTCCCGGGGCCCAAAGAATAGGGTTTCGGAACCCAAATCGACAGCATCTACACTCACCCGAGGGGAAAGAGCCGCCGCTCTCGGCGCCGAAAGGGGAGAAGGAAGAGAAGAGAGAGAAAGTTTTTTCACAAATGAGGAGGCGATGAAGGAAAAAATGAGGAAGAAGGAGATAAATAGGGGGAGTCCCCCTTGTTAAAACCGGCGCGCTATTTAGCGCGCCGGGTTAAAAACCCCTTAAGAGAATGCGCGCCGGGAAAAGGCGCGCCGGGCCAACTACCCTCAAGGTGGCAAGGCCGCGCCGGCTTCATGGCCGAATCGCCCGGGACCGCGCCAGGTCAAAGGCCCGAGGGACTTACCCTCGTCGTATCAACGCCTAAACGGCACCGTACTAACATCCAAACGGTGCCGGGTCAACGCCCGTGCCAAATTAAGGGCCATCCCAGGCACCCGCCAATCAAGGAAGGGGACAGTCCGGATGAAATTCATCCGTCGGCCTTGCTGCACTCGTGCCTTGCTCACAACACCCACGTCTGGGGGGCATTTGTTGGCACCTAAAATATGATCGTCGGCAACCAAGCCATAAGGACGAATGACCCGGCCCACCGAAGTACGGAAGCCGATGAAGATCAACATATTGAAGACTTCTCAAGCTGCCAGAGCCTCGAGTCACTCCGTATGGATACGGGGACTTCACCTCAGGAGAGCCGAGACAAATCCAACAACCAACCGGCGGTGCGACCAAGCCTGCCCAATGAATCGGCATCGACTTTGTCGTGCTGCATCCACTACACCCGTTGTCCGACCAAGGTCGACGGTCTACCCGGTGGCTACCCACCTCATGAAAGGCTCTCCCGAGGATAAAGGAGTCCCCCCGGCTTCCCGAAACGGAGAACTGAAAGCTCTGACGGGGGAAGATCCCGATCATCCGGCATGGGCACGGCTTCCCGTCAAGATGGGCCCACTGGTGGCCGAATGATCGCCCGGCTCAGGCGGAACTATCTCCCGGCTATCTAACCTCGTAGAAAGCTCTGAGTACGAGCCAGGCCGGACCAACAACATGGAGCATAGAGCCGAGGGCCGTGCTGGTAGAAAGCCCGTACGATCGAGATGAAGCTATCCAGAACCTCGAGAATGGCCGTACGCCAATCTAGGAGCTTCGACAGATCATATCGTCGAAGTCTTAGTGAGCAGTGGCAGAGTACATGTTCACGATGGCCCCGAGTTCATCGACTGGCTCAAGCGTACGAGGGGCATTAGTCCGGCGCGCCTTAAATCGGCGCGCCCCTTACTCAATGCCTTTATCCCGGCGCGCCTCTTATCTCCATTCCTTATCCCCGGCGCGCCCCTACCTTCAGCCCTCTTCCCGGCGCGCCAGTTACCCTATCGAATGGCACCTTGAACCGGCGCGATAAGTTGATGAAGACTTCCCCGGCGCACCAAAAGCTCACGCCGGATGAAGAGCCTCCAACCTGTTATATATAGAGGGAGGTTCGATTTAAGAAAAAGGAGAGAGGCCGGGAAGAAAGAAAGAAAATGGGGAGAGAGCTTTTCGAGGGAAAAGGAGTTCTATCCTAGTGTTCTTCGGCGGCCGCCTTCCCCTGTTCCGATCGAAGCCTTCCGGAGCCGGAGAAGAAGGAGGGGGCCGATACTATATTTTTTTTTAAAGCAGGTGGGCGCCAGTGCCTGTCTTCCTCGATCTTCCGTAGGTTCTTCTCTCTCGCGGGTTTCCGTCCACCATTTGTAAACAGAGAGGGGAGGGATGGCAATGATATGAGCCGACCCCTCCCCTCTTCTGTGATTTCCTCTCTACTATTGTGTATTCTCCCGTGAATGATGAACGGCGACCAAGCAATGATGCTGGCGCCGGGATTCTTAATGTATAAATGAGAGGCCATTCCCGTTTCTAGGATGGCAATATGTATATCAACGTCCGGGCCGCGAGGTCGGATGAATGCTCAGAACTTCTATCCTCTTCTCTATCTATGTCGATGTGGTTTTGAGTTCTTTCGTGCATGTCCTTTGGTTCCGGTTTCCTCGAAGTACCGACCATGCCCCAAAGCACCGAGGGCTATAGAAACGACCCCTCCCCGGGTCCTTCTAATCGATCGTGTTCGGCTTTGATTTATGGACCTCTGTGTCCCCCTTCATGGACAGAGTTGTGCTTATGCGCATGCCTCTTCCTACTGCTGTATCCAAAGTCTCCCCCCCATTAATTCCTCCCTTTGTGCTATTGACTATTCGCAAGGTGGGAGTCACCGTCGGGATGGCCGGATGCATCCCCCTGAATGCTGCGTCCTACCTGTTTGAGTCTATGCTTCTACGGTTGACCCGTTTCACCCGGGCCTTTATTCCTCCTCTGAATCATGGTCGTTCGAACCAGTCCGAGATTCTCTCATCCTGCTTTAACCACCCGGGGAGGGGGATATTCCCCCATGGCTTCATGGAATTGCTGGGCAACTGAGAACTCTACCTCTCGGTGGTAGATGCTTCCCAAGCCCACAGCAGACAACAACAGGGGGTCCTAGCTCAACGAGCTCAGCCCCGATAATCTAAGACCCAATCGAGGTTAAGGGATGTACGCTCCTCGTAGGCTAGCCCTCGGAGCCCCACTCTCCTAATAGTCGGTCCCTTCAGCGGTTGTGCCATGATCTGTGGGTTGTTCCCGTCATCAATGGCCCCGTCCTTCTATTCTCACCCACGGAGTATTGGTGCCCCTTGTAGGCTAGTCCTCGGGGCATCCTATCTGATGGGATCTTGCTGGCTGTCACTGTGCAGACCGGCGGTTTAGGGGCTTGCTCCATTAGTGAGCATGACCCCGCTTCTCCCCTGCAACTCTTCAGGTTCAGGGGAGATGCTGTCCAATTTTGGACAGATTAAGATTGAGTAATCTATAATTAAACACTCGTTCTGGACCTAATTATCCCGGTGCTCGAGTAGGAACCTCGCACTGGCTTAATCACACCGTCCTTTGGGGTCCTGGACTTCAATTCAATAAGCAATTGGCCCCAAATAACTTCAGAATCCTCACCCAAAATTTAACAAACTCAATAATTGCAAAATTCATAGAAAGAGTGGGTTGAACGGCGCGGCCTTAGCCGGCGCTCCCTAATCCGGCGCGGTACCCCCCCCCGCGCCGGATTAACATTAGACTCATTTCCATTTTTTTTTCCTTTGCGCCTTTCCGGCGCGCCCTAAGCCGGCGCGCCCCCAAGCCCTTGCGCGCCGTTTAAACACGCATGGTCACCGCGCCGTATTAACATCTATACCTACGTTTCACCGCGCCGTATTAACATCTATACCTACGTTTCTTCACGCCGTATAAGCTACCTATTGCAGGGTCACGCCGGTTTTGAAGCCTCTTGTTGCTTTAATCGCTCACTAGCCCCCCCGAGTGGACCTCGTCCCTCGGGGTTGGCGTTAATAAATCATAATGGATAAGAAATTGAATAAGGGAGGGGCCAAGCGAGCCCGAATTATATTGCCATCATATCTTCATTACCACATCCTCCGCCATGTACCGAGGGTCTATAATTCCATAAACATATGCATCCTGCATGTCTTCGTCATGATCATCATGTAGCTCTTTTTAATCCGGCTTCGACAGCCCGCTATCTCGGCAATTAATCAAAGGTGTTCCCTCCTCGTGGGGGATGTAATTAACGCCATAGCCTTTATGGTATGGCGGACTGCTGGTCCCGACCGAACCTCACATTCGCCCGACATGGGTCAGAATGAGCGCACAATAGAATCGTCACGCATGTGACTGGCACGCCCGCGTCGTCAATCAGTCAGTTGACTACAAGTTAGTTAATTGGTTGATCGATACGCGAACGAAAAGGCGAAACGAAAGGAAAAAAAGGGTCGCGAACACATATCCAATAAGCCAATCCTTTCCTTTTCTTCGTAGTTCTTTTGCATTCATCATCTCGCATCCTCTATCCCCCTTCATAAGGGCGCCTCTTCTTATATACTTCTTGCATCCATCATCTCATTTTTCTCCTACTCGAGTCCGAGAGGGGTTTATAAGATAACACCAACCAGGTGTGTGTCTTTCCATCATTTCGTTATTTTTATCGCAAGGATTTGAATATTGCACCTTCATCTTTCTAATCCACTTGTTACTTGTTTGTCGTTGTTTTACAAGGGTACCCAAGGAAAGCCCTCTCCATCGACCGACCGAAGGGGGAGGAAGAAGCAACCCGCCATCTCCCGCTCTTAAGGTAGGCGCGATCACTTTCTTTATTTTGGGGTCTTTTGGCCCCTGGCGATCACATCTTGTTCTCGAGGCCGCGGCGAGTCACTTCCCCAATGGCCGTTTAAATTCCCGTTCTTATATTCTCTTTATATTCTATTATATTCTGCTCATATTCTCGAGGCCGCGGCGAGTCACTTCCTCAATGGCCGTTTAAATTCCCGTTCTTATATGTTATATTCTTATCTATTCATATTCTCGAGGCCGCGGCGAGTCACTTCCCCAATGGCCGTTTAAATTCCCGCTCTTATATTCTCTTTATATTTTGTTATATTCTTATCTATTCATGTTCTCGAGGCCGCAGCGAGTCACTTCCCCAATGGCCGTTTAAATTTCCGCTCTTTATATTCTCCTTGTATTCTGTTATATTCTCATCTGCTCATATTCTCGAGGCCGTGGTGAGTCACTTCCCCAATGGCCGTTTCAATTCTTGCTATTTAATTTCTGCACCATTGCCGTCCCCCCGAGGCCGCGGCGAGTCACTTCCCGCTATGGCCGTTTAACCCTCATATCTTACTATATTACATTTGTCCCGCTCTTCCCGCCAGAGCAATCTCCTGTGGTGGCCCCTTCTCTCTTCTCTCTTCTCTTATTTCTATGTTGCAGTAAACAAAGAGGAGCCCGCGCGCTCCGCGTCTTCTTCGCTCCCCGAATCGCGTGACGTCGCTCACGGTGGGACCTCTACTGCTTCCTTTTGGCAACCCTTGCAAGTTCGGCACCGTCCGTGCCTCTCCACCTTGGCACCCTCGCGCGCCCCCGTTGTGCTCACGACAGCACTGTCAATTTGATTGGTTGGGTGTTTATTATATGTTTGTTATTTCTGTTGTTTTCTTACTCTATATCTTTGTCAGCATTCCATTGCATACATCCATCCCTCTTTTATATCCCTTTTCATTTTTTATAAGGATCACCCTTTCCCGGTGAAGGAAGGACTCTCCGTTTGAGAATTCCTCTCAACGGACTAGAATCTCCTCCACTGGGACCTCCGTAAGTCCCCGACATCGAAGAATCTCCTCTTCGTTCACTGGGCTGGTTGTACCATTGAAGTTCCCCGGAGTTAGTCATTCCATTCGTGGTGAGACGAGAGACCCTAGCTGACATGGCGGTGAAACAAAAATAAACTAGGGTCCCTATTTTGTGTGAACTTCGGATCTCGCTAAAAGCACAAAAAAATCATCAAAATCAAAACACAAAAAAGGCGTAAAGGCATCCACATGTTTGATAATCTCTGCTACCTACTTGCTAGTGTATGTTTTTGCGTTCTGGGAAAACTGTGAGCATGGCTCACGAGTCTTTTGAGGAGAACCACCCTAGTCGTGGTTTGTCAGCCGACCCGCGAGTCTTTGCTATGGACTCGGGTCCTTCTCATGAGCCCTCGCATGAGGTGCAGGTTATTGCCGGGGACACGTCCCCACCACAGGATATCTCTTCCTTACTGGGCGTCCTCGCCAACACGGAGCTTACCTCTGAACAGCTCGAGGCCTTCCAGGCCATTCTGAATGGGAAATCTATTTCCCCCACGCCCCAGGAATCAACTCCGGCCATCGCACCTCTCCAAGAGTCCGTGCAGGCCATTCCATCTCCTTCATTGGTGCAAGCCATCCAGTCTCCCTCGCTTCAAGGACAAGCGAGCCAACAACCACCCTCATTCTAGTTCCTGTCACAATCTCAAACTCCCGTTGTTCCCCACATACCGCTTCAGCCGGGGCCAACTGTCGGCGGTCCGACAGCTCCCTCTCATTCGGGGTTCCCCCCTCAAGTCTCCGGGAGACAGTTTCTCCCCCAGTGGCAAGTGCCACCTTCACCTCTAGAGGAGCTCGCCCAATCGCTCCTCAATAGGTTCAATCACATGGATGAGCAGTTTCAAAATCTGGGAAGAATGGTGGACGTGAAAGCCACCCCGGAGGTTGCTTTGCCAATCCTTCCCGTCATTCATCTTCCTCCCTCCGAAATGCCTACGTACCGCAGATACAATGGTACCGGCAACCCCTTCATTCACCTCAAGGATTTCATGTATGAGTCCTCCTATTGGCAAAACGATCAGATGTCCCTGGCATACCTCTTTCGGAGATCATTGGATGGTCCCGCGCTTGAGTGGTTCTATTCTTGGAGCCCCGCGAGGCCGAGAATTTTGAAATAGTCCAGAGAAGGTTCTTGCAGAAATATAGGGATAGGGTCGGTCCCTCACTCTCCATTACCGACCTAGTGGCCGAAAAGATGAAGCCCGACGAGATTTTGTCCGCTATGCTGATAGATGGAGGTCTCTGGCGGAAAGAATAAGGATACCCTCTCCGAGCCCGAACAAGTGAAGATGATTGTGTCTAATGTAACCCTACAGTTCAGACACGTCCTGGCCATGAATAAACTTACTATAATGGAGGAACTCTATGAAAGGGCCCGGTACATCCAAACCCAGTTAAAAGACTCCCCCATTATGAACATGTTTGAGTCACCGAAGCCCAAAGTGGTCAGAAAGACAAGCGCTGGTGTCCCGGGCGGAGCCACAGAAGGGGTCGTGACAAATGAGCAAGTGGGTGCGGTCAACAATGCCAACTATGCAGTCAACTCAAGGCCTCCACAAATGCCCCGACTTCCCCTCCAACCAGGTCCTTTCCCTCTTCGTCCTTCACCCCAAAATAATCCACCCCAGGATAATATGCCTCCATTAAGTCAACCCCAGCAACAACAACCACAACCTCAGCAACAACAACCACCGCTTCAGTACAACCAAGTTCCACCCCCGGGGAACTATGGTCCCCAACAGCAACAAAGGAGGCCGGTCGGTCTCAAGAGAGCCTACTATCCACCATTGCTAGAAACCTTAGCAGACATTTTTAATGCCCTCATGGCATCAAACCAACTCGCCCTACCCAGAGAAAGGCCCGTGTGGCCCCCGAATGTTGATACCTCCAAATACTGCGTCTACCACAGGCAGCCAGGACACACAGTAGATTACTGCTTCCATTTCAAATATTACATCCACGATACGAATGATGAAGGCGGAATTGACTGGGATGAAATGAGGCGGTACGTCGCCACTCTCAAGGCTAGGAGACCTCCTCCTAGGCCACAGCAGCAGTTACAACAGCAGCCACAGCAACAACCACAACAACAGCAACAGCCTCAGCCGGCCCAACCACAACAGCCCAACATGGGCATAATCCAAAATCCATTACCGGAGCACCAACAGCCCAATCACCAGGTCAACCCCATTTCCTCCTTCCCGGAAGTTGGGAGAGAGCAGGTGTGGCACCCAGAAAGTACCTCTATTCTTTCTACTGCCAACCCTATCGTCATGCAACCCCCTCGCCTTGCTCGGGTAGCACCTTTCTCTCATCAACCCGCGTTAGTACCGCCGTCACCATTTCCACTGCCATCACGCCCTCTCATTCACGCCCCAATGACCTATCAGCCAACACCCTCCACTATGCCCTCACACCCTCTCATCTTCTCTCGCTCCCCCACTTTACCATCCACCTCTACCACATTTACCCCTACGCCTTCTAAACCCCTTATCATCCATCAACCATACATAACCCCATCTTTCTCCACCATATCACCACTAATGCCTTCAAAACCACTCATTACCCACCACCCACCTCAAAATCATTGCCCGCTTCAAGCCCTACCCACTTCTACTTCGTCTCCACCTCCACCTTCCAGACCCCTTATCCTTCATAATCTGCGCGATATGCCCTCTACCTCCACCATGCCTCCACCTAACAAACCCCTCATCAGAATCCCTGCTCCCGTCATCACCCCTGCTTCATCAACCATTCCTCCACCACTACCCCTCAAATACCTGTTAAAACCCACTGCTACCCCCACAGAGGTACAAAAGCCGCAGGCAATGGTGCTCCGGAGTGGAAGGATTTTCCACAGGGTTTTCCCCCACAACAGTCAGAATCCTGAGCAATCTCAGCCAGAGAAGGATGATGGAGAACAACCAGAAAGAGCTATCCCTGGAACACAGTATGATCTATTGAAACACTTGGACAAGACGCCTGCTCGGATCTCCATCCTGGAGCTACTTCAAAGATCCACATCCCACAGGCAGCCTTAATGGAGTATCTTCAAAAGGTCATGGTGAATGAGGACCTCCCTGTAGAAAGATCTCTACCGTCCTGACCCCAACGGACACACAACCGGCCATCATGTTCCACAACTACGAGCTCGCTCCCAAGGAAGCTCGAAAATATGCACTGTGCATTTCAATAAAAATTAATGGGGTATCCATAAACCCGTGTCTTGTGGACACGGGTGCGTCCATAAATGTGATCTCCATGGACACCCTTCAGTTGTGTGGGGTCAACGAGGAACAAATAAGACCTTCCTTGATCACGGTCACGGCTTATGACAATAGCAAAAGGCCGCCGCAGGGGATGATTATTCTGATGGCAGAAATAGGCCCCATGTCAATTCCCACGGAATTCCATGTCCTCGACATGGACCCCACATTCAAGGCTATACTGGGTCACCCTTACATCGAAGCCATGGACGCTGTGCCTTCCACCAACCATCAGTGCCTGAAGTTTCCTTATAATGGGAGGATTATTAAAGTGGTCAGTACACCTGTCCTTCACACAGTGGATGCTATCAACACCTCTCTGCCCTCTGTTTGGCCGTCTCATCGGCCCATATTGTCACTACTGGACGTACGTGATTCATCTCACGTTCCACTAGCACCAAAGGAGCCGGTCAGGACAACCGCAACATCATATCTCCCTTTTCACTCCAAAGGGTGGGAGATTATGAGGAACATCGACTACCAACAGGGTAAAGGTCTGGGCGCACAGTTACAGGGTAGGCTCAAACCGCCAAAGGAAATGAGGCCGAACCGTAGGTTTGGCCTAGGTTTCAAAGGACCGTTCAAGGCGGATTGGAAGACCCTCACATGGACTCTATCAAACCACTTCAACAGAGGGCCCGTTGTTCAGATGGGAGATTACCCACGAGAAGCATATGGGAGATCACATGCTGTATATTTGGCTGAAAAATGTCCGAGGATCACCAAAAGAGGCAAGATCAAAGATCCGGAATGCGAGTGGAACAAATGTCTCGACATACGGGACATTTCCGTTGCACTGGAAATGATGTTCTCGTCTCCGCAGCTTGAAGGACCACCATTGATCTCCGGAATACCAGAGAATATTACCACTCTTGCCAAGGTTCCAAACTATCCTCGTCCTCGCCAGAAGGACCCTGTCATCGACGGATCTTCATCCGTCCTCAACATTGCCGTCGACGGCTCATTAGCCGCCATCTTCTCTATCCACTCGTCTCAGCCTTTGCTGATATCATCTTCCTGGGCCAGACAATTGTCTGATGATCTTCCCAGATCCCCTTCTCTGCTTACATACCTACGTGGGATTCTCAACCCGCGCCAGGTCTTCAACCATGATCTGCTCTATGAGCCTCACAATTCTCTAGCCATAACCACTTTTCTCACTCCTCCAATCTCTTTTCACTGCTTTGTCATTAAAAATGAAAACGAAAAAAAAAACGTCAATTTTCAAACTCCCCAACAATACATCTTCGTTGAGGAAACCTCCTACATCTCCCACGGGTGCGTACCGCCCTGCGGACCACCCGTCCAAGGTCCGATGAGCGACCTTTTCTACCCCTCCTCTGAGGGGTCTTCTCCTGTACATTCTACACCATCCTCTTCGTCTTCCTCTTCTTCTGTAAATATTGTCAGTCAATCTAGGAATGATAGGTCAAGGGTAGTACCTAGGAAGAAATCCAAGGGTAGGCAGATCCCTTGTCGATTCCTTCTGGATTTAGCCGCCAGGTGTCAGGCCCTTCTTGCCATCCCCCAGTTGTTAGAAAATCCCATCCAGCTACCGGAAATAGAATGTGAGGGCGACTGTGCATTTGATGAAGGGTATGGAGTCTACGAGATCACAGATGAAGAATGCCCCACTGAAGATGAGGGTGAAGAATATGAGGATGCGGCAGGCGCATATGCTAGTGGAATGAGGAGATTCGACGAGCCGTCAACCGCCGTAGAAGAATCCACCAAAGAAGTCAACTTGGGAACTGAGGAAGACCCTAGGATCATCCTCATAAGTGACAACCTACCACCCTCTGAAGAAGAGGCATTAATTGAGGTTCTCAAGGAATATAAGGACACGTTTGCATGGAGCTACGAGGATATGTCGGGTCTAGATTCAACCTTGGTCGAACACCGTTTAACCCTAAAACCAGGGTCCGTCTCGGTAAAACAAAGGTTAAGGCGTTTCCACCCGCAGATGGCTTTGAAAATGAAAGAAGAGGTCGATAAGCTCCACAAATCCAGGTTCATTAGAGTCGTTCTTTATCCCCAATGGGTGGCGAATATTGTCCCGGTCATGAAAAAAGATGGGAAAGTCAGGATTTGTATCGACTTTCGGGACCTTAACCGCGCGTGTCCGAAAGGACGATTTTCCCTTGCCTCACATTGATGTGTTGATTGATAACACGGCAGGCTACGAAACCCTCTCATTCATGGATGGATTTTCAGGATACAATCAAATTCGTTTGACAGAAGAGGATCAGGAAAAGACGTCATTCACTACCCCTTGGGGAACATATTGTTACGTGGTCATGCCGTTCGGATTAAAGAATGCTGGAGCTACTTACCAAAGAGCGATGATGGCCATATTTCATGACATGATGCACATATATCTGGAAGTGTATGTGGATGACTTATTGGTGAAATCAAGGACCAGGATGGAACATCCAGAAGTTTTGGCTAAGGTCTTGCAGAGGTCAAGGGAGTTCCAATTGAAAATGAACCCGAAGAAGTGTGTGTTTGGTGTGTCATCGGGTAAATTGCTGGGGTTCATTGTGAGTAAAAGAGGGATCGAGATAGATCCCGACAAAGCCAAGGCTATCAGGGATATGCCGCCTCCCAAGAATTTGAGGGAAGTCCGAGGTTTAATCGGAGGTTGCAGTTTATTCGTCGGTTTGTGTCCCAACATTCACAAAGGTGTAGACCTCTCTACGAGTTGAGCAAGCCAGAGTAGAATTCCACTGGAATTCTAAATGTCAGAAAGCTTTTGAAGGGTGAAAGAATATCTGGCTAGTCCACCCGTTCTCATTCCACCTAAACCAGAAAAACCTCTGATCCTTTACGTCTCAGTCTTGGATGACTCCGTGGGAGCCGTCCTCGCACAAGCTGATGAAGAAGGCAAGGAACGGGCAACCTATTACTTGTCCAAACTTCTCAATCCCTGTGAGCAGAAGTACACCGTCATGGAGAAAACCTGTGCTGCCCTCGTTTGGGTAGTGCAGAAATTGAAGCACTACTTCTTGGCTCATGAGGTCCACTTGATTGCTCGAATGAATCCTATCAAATTCCTTTGGAGAAATCCGTCCTTACGGATAGGCTAGCACGCTGGCAAAGTTTTCTCTCTCAGTTCGACATCACCTACATCCAGCAAAAGGCGATTAAAGGTTATGCCATAGCCGAGCATCTCGCTCACCATCCTCTTCCCAAGTTCGATCCCGTCCAATCAGAGTTTCCAGATGAGGAACTAATGTCCGTCAACCAATCAGATGAGCCAATGTGGACGCTATATTTTGATGGAGCTCTGAATTCTCAAAGGAGAGGAATCGGCGTCGCCCTCCTGTCGCCTGAAGGCCTCACATTCCCATTGGCATACCAGCTCAAATTTCCAGTTACCAACAATATAGCCGAATATGAAGCTCTTCTAGCTGGCCTAGAACTCGCTCATTCTTTTCGTATCACTGAGTTGCGAGTCGTAGGTGATAGTCAACTCATCCTTCACCAGGTGCTCACTAAATATCACACTCGCGATCTCAAACTCAAGCCATACCAAGAACTCACTGCTGCCTTTGCCAAACTCTTCACCAAACTGATCTTTGTTCATGTCCCTCGTCATCAGAATATTCTCGCCGATGCCCTCGCCTCATTGGCATCATCCATAAGGTTCCCTCTAGGAAGATGGTTTGAGTCCATTTCCATCTACAAACTTCACGCCCCTGCAATCGATGATGCTTCCTACGTAAACATCAAAGACAGGATAGCAAGAAAGATCCTGCAGGAAGATATCCTTGAGAAGAGGGAAATCATGTTGGCAGAGGCCGAAGAAGAACTGACTGATGAAGAGAAACCATGGTTCTATGAAATCGTCAAATACTGCCAAGATCAGTCTTATCCTGAAGGGGCCACCACAGAGGATAAGAAAGCCATAAGAAGGGTGGCTCAGAAATATACTTTGGTTGGAGGTCTACTCTATAGGAGGAGCCTTACTGGTATTCTGTTAAGATGTCTTGGTGACGATGAGGTTTGGAAATGTGTAGAGGAGACGCACTCGGGTGTGTGCGGTGGCCACGTGAATAGTTAGATGCTCGCCAAGAAGATCATTCGGCAAGGCTTTTACTGGCCCACTATGGAAGAGGATTGTGCTGTCTATGTCCGTAGGTGTGTCAAGTGTCAACTTCACGCCGATAAAATCCATTCACCATCTTCCTCACTTCATCCAATATCCTCCCCGTGGCCTTTCTCCATGTGGGCATTCGACATCATTGGTCCCCTAGGTGATCCCAATTCCCTCACCAAGCAGAAATCATTCATCCTTACTGCGACGGAATACTTCACCAAATGGGCCGAAGCTGAAGCTTATGCGGAAATCAAGGCGTCAACAGTCTGCAAGTTCATCATGAAGAACATCCTCGCCAGATTCGGCGTCCCAAGCACAATCGTCACCGACAATGGGCCACAGTTCATTTCTCAGGACCTACAGGACCTCTGCAAAAGGTACGCAATTGCATTGCATCATTCATCGCCTTATTACCCACAAGGTAACGGCCAAGCGGAGGCCACCAATAAAACATTGCTCAAAATCATCAAAAAAACCTGCGAGTCTAGTAAGTTTTCAGACTGGCCAGAAAAACTTATCGAAGCCCTATGGGCCTATCGCACTTCAATCCGTACCCCCACCGGGCAGACTCCGTTTGCCCTTACTTATGGTATGGAAGCGGTAGTCCCGTACGAGACTCTGATCCCTTCTCTCAGGGTACAATTGGACGAGGAATTTCCCCTCGACGATCGTCGTAATTCACTCCTCGCCCAGTTGGAACTCTTGGATGAGAAGCGGCTGGCCGCTGCCGAACACGCGCGTGTGTATCAAAATAGACTCGCTCGCTTTTACCAAAAGAAAGTCGTTGAGAGAAAATTCAAAGTCGGTGAGATGGTCGTAAAAAGAATTTTTGTCAAACCTGGAGGGCCGCGTTCTAAGCTCCAACCCAATTGGGAAGGACCATTTGTAATTCAAGCCGTGTACCCTGGCAACGCCTACAAGCTAGTCAACACCAAAGGGACCGAGTTATCCCACCCTTGGAATGGGCTTTATCTTAAGAAATACTACCCTTAGCACAAAACAAAAAAAATGATGAAAAGATAAAAAAACATCAAAAACAAAGAAATACCGAAAACCACTAAAAATATGGAAAATTCAAAATGCCGATGCCTGGAAGTCACCATGTAGTTAAGTCCCTGCATCTAACCTTCATGTTAGGATAGGGCCCATTAAGGCTTGGTAGGCACCGGGTCTTGGTTTGCTAGAACCGTGGAGATCCTTGTCCGGCCACGTCGGCCTATGCTCGCTCGAAGGAAGCTAACATGTGCTCACTTATGTATTTTATTCAAAAAAGTCGGTAGCATCACCTACGGTGGGGCCCCACCCAGAAGATCTTCGGAAGCTGTAATCTTTATTCTTCTCTTCGACCAAATGAGATAGTCGGCGCCCTTAAAACGCTGAGCATGAGAAACCGAAACTCAAACCCCAAAGGCAAGAGTAGGATCCATTTCCTCGAGCATCGATCAGAGCACGAGAAGAGGGCAGTGTCCCCGCAGGCATACGAAAGGGAGCCCACAAACGTCAAACGACTATATCTCCCTCACAAAAAGAAATACAAAATCAAAATCAAGAGAAGCCTGGTCGTGACCGTGCCTGATGCGATAAATGGAACCCCTCAAAGCAAAAGTCTGAATCCACAAAAGGGGGGCTATGGAATGTAAATGCTCGAGATTTGGTCCGAAGTTGTCCGAAAGGAAAGAGTTAATGGGCCCTTATTCGCTCGCCGGGTTAACGGCTTTGCCGGTCCTCTCAGGAGGTTTATCCCCTACACTCTTCCTTCTCCTCTAAAGATGAAGGTTCGATGGAGTTTCTGAAGGGTGAAAACTGCCTAGGGTCTGCGACCTTATTTTAATATACACATTTGGTTGCCTACTTTGAAAAGCAAAAGCTATCGCTGCGAAGGAGTCTCCGTGTTTCTGGCTGGTCAAGACCCCTGTTTACCACCTTGATGTCTTCTTGTTTAACCTCGGGCTTAGGCCAATGCAAGCGCGTCACCTATGGGTGCGACGGCGTCTGATTCCGGGTCAGCATCGCGCGGTTGGTCGTTAGGGTTCCAGGGTGTTCCATCATATACCATCTAGAGTTGTGAGGAAACAGACCCGGGTTGGACAAATCTCTTCTCTCAAACACCTTTTGGGTGAATCCCTGTGGTCGGAAGCGACTGGGAGCCTAAGCATGGCATGACAGTATTGTCATCAGGGTAAGTCTTAGCCGGCGGGATCATCATTCGAGGGGTCTAGAGGCCCAAATCAACCTAGATGTGCACTTAGGATACCGGGGAGGTTAGTAAGAAACCCCTGTTCTCACGTAGGTTAGGCGCCATTTGGGTGCTTGTCTGGCGTTAGCAACAAAAAAATTGAAATGATAAAAACAACAAAAAAGAAAAAAAAAAGAAAATGTACATATTTGCAAACAAAAAATTCTTTTTATGATAAAACAAAAAAATGCCAAATATAAAAAAGAAAACAAATCAATTTTGCATGATTGCATTTGCGTGCAGCATCTCACTTTTAATACCGCTTGCATTCGTGTGCTTGCATGTCTCATTTATCATCACCGCATCTTTCCCTTGCCTTCGCTAAATAAAGGCTTGGCCCCTTGACCAGTTGTCAAGGATAGTCACAGTGACCACTTGCTTATTGAGCAAGGGGCCAAGTCAGAACAGAAATTCTGATTTGTTTGTTTCAGTGATGTGTGCAGGGATTCAGGCAACAAAAGCAAAGGTGAAAACCAAACAAACTGAACCTTGTATTTTATTCCAAAAACCAAAAAAATTACATCAAGTTCCGCCCTCTCTCTCTGCATTACTCGTCCCACTACTCTCCGGGCAAAACGCTCTCAAAGGTGCTACCCAACTACGAAAAGCGGTACTCCTACCGCTCTGTACTCCCCTTCCTATTCCCACACCCCGGCGTTGATCCACGGAAGTAGCAGAGAAGCTACCAACACGAAAGCCACGCTCTCGTGCTCTTCGGTAGTGCTCCTCACCATCTCTCAGCCACTGTTCAGCAAGACCAAGGTTGGTTCGGAGTTCGAACAACTGGGCCTCCATGGCCCTTCGTTCCTCCCTTTCAGTCAATCTGTTGGCTCTTTCTCTCTCTGCGTCTCTTTCTCTCTCTGCACGTTCTCTCTAACGGTCTTCCCTCTCCAACTAGAGAGTGGTCCTCAGTTCCACGGCATCCCTAGAGGAGTCGTCATCAGGATGACGCCATAGTTCCCTCTCCAGTTCTGCTATCCTAGCCTCCCTCTGCGCAGCTTGGGCAAGCGCTTCTTCCGTCTCCTTTTCCTGCCGAGTGTACCATCTCAGATACGTGATAAGGCGTAAACAAAGAGAACTTAACACTAAAACTTTTACCTATATACAGAGCATCCCTTCTGTCTCCGTAGCACGCTGCGTGGCGTGAGCAAGTTGCTCATGAAGCAAGTCAAGTTCTGAGGTGGAAATCTACAAGCTGGAAGAGGCACCACCTACTCCCATCGTTGGGGAAGCCGCGCCAATCTGGGCATGCTACGACCATGTGAATGAGCAGCCAACATCTGGAATCTGGGTTTTAATTAGGAACGCACTGTACACCTACCAAGGCACTCGTAGCTCCGCGGGCATCGCCCAACCGTTGCTCCATCTCTGCCAAGCGAGTTTGTAAAGTCGCTATCATGGTATCACGGATATCCTGCAGCCATACGAGTCAGCATTTCCACCAGAAAACCTAAAAAAGGGAGAAAGAAGAAAAGAGAAAAAGGGGAGACCTACCTCCGCAAGTCCCCGGGGTTGGAACCGCTCTGCGTACTTTGTCCTATATAGACGCAAGTAGTCCTCGCTATCCCGCGCCTGTGATTCTACAATCGTGCCACCCCGTTGCCAGTCTTCATACTGTTCGGGAATCGCACGCGCCAGTCAATGCAGGTCGCCGGTCCTCGCGTCTCTCTCCCAACGCGAGGTGGCGCAGCTGAATCCACCCATTCTTGAGCCAGTCCAAAGTCCTCATAACCAATCGTAGCCGAAGCGGCTCGATTTCATTCAGGCAGTGCATCCATAATTCTCGTCCGAATCGGGCACGACTTGCTAGAACCCACGGCTGGTCGACATCGACCATGTCTGAGTAGGGTCTCCAGTTTACCATCGCTGCAGGGAACTCCTGTAGCTCCCGCCTTAGCACCATCAGTTGGTAGGTTAGGGGTGCCGCACTCATGATGGGTTCCCACCGCCTGGCTAGCGGCACCATCGCGGGTCGCCAATGCCGAGCTCTCCCCATGGGGAGGTAATAATAGCTTCACAGCTGCTCGGCGCAGGTCATCAGTACCTTGCAAAAACATAAAAAAATATAAAACAAGCAAAACCAAAAATACCTAGATGAATGGTGTGAAACCACTCACAGCCATCTCACGATCCGCTTCTTGGAACAGGCCTGCAAACAAGTGTGCCAGCATGGCAACTCCCCAGGCATAGTATCCTACTCTTTCAAGGTCTGATAGCAGCTCCAGGAAGCGACATTGGATACCGTCCCCTTTCGAGCTCAGTACCAATCTCCCCAAAAAGAAGAGGAGAAATCTCCTCAAATCTATGTTGCATCTTTCCCAGTTGCCGAAATCTGTGCAGTACACGGCACGGCATCCTATTTCCATCCTTTCCATGAACTCTTCTGAGGATTCATCATCCCGCCGATGAGTGTCGGTGAGCCCTAATGCATCCATGAGGGACGCCCTAGCTACCGACCTATTTTTCTGACCATCTAGGTCCAAACCCAGTAGCTTCCGAGCTCCTTCTTGGTAATCCACATAAGTGACCCCGGTCACTGCCTCGCCCTTCACCTTCAGGCTTGTGATCCGGACCACATCCTCTAAGGTGGGCACCATGTGCCCCCAGGGTATCAGGAATGCCCGACTCACTGGGTCCCATCTCTCACACAAGGCTTGGATCAGGACCAGGTCGAGCTGGATCGGCTCGATCCGAAGAAAGGTGCCAAAACCCATCACGTCTTGCCTGGCCTTCTGAAAATCTGGGAGACCTCGGTATGCTGCCACTACCAACTCCCATGAGATCTGTGATTTCATCACACTCTACGCATGCAGGGAATGGAGAGGAGGTTTGGTCAGAAAGAAAGGAAGAAAAAAAGAATGGAAAAAAGGGTAGGAAAACTTGGCTTACGAGCTGTGATTGGGCCCTTTCGCTGAAGTGCCCTTCGAGGTCTGAAAGCCTCCTGGAACTACTACCACTGGATCTGCTTCTCTTCAAGGAGTGGGAAGATTCGCCCTCCATCCAACTCTCAGAATTTTGAACTCCTCCTCTCCCGTGAGAACTTGTGCTCTTGAGTTAGCTCTCGATATACCTGGGAGGATAAAAGGACAAGAATTTATAGAAATGGAAGGAGTACAGGCCAAGATTGCCTCCATCACCTTTAATGATAGCCCTCGCAATGTGGCACCTACCATGCGGTCCCGTGTGTCACTTCACCGCTCGCACAGGGTGATTGATTGGACGAAGAATATGACAACTAGCCCCCTATGTTGTCTAGGGATACCCTATCATGTTTTGGAGGACGTCCGCAAAATTTGACACAACATCCGGGAAAAGGGACTAGGGCCGTCATTATTGACTTCGACCGCAGATTCCCGTGGAAATGGTCACAACAAGACGCGATTCTCCGCTTGGGGTGGAGTCTCGGCAGACCCATCACATGGGAACAGTGCAAAGGAGAAGAAGTGTAGGGAAGAAGGAACGCACAAGAGAACAAACAAGCAGTAGAAAATCAAATCACTCCATTCATAATTCTACATAATCTGTCATAAACATCACAATCATAGAGAGGAGGTGGGTCCACTAGCTCGCCAACTTTTGCCATTATCTTCATGCTCGTCTCTCTAGGCGTCCCTCTCCTCTCCCCTGAGGTGAGGGTCCCTCAGAAGCCTCCGGGATCCCCTTGCAGTAGCACCCGCCTCGCCTCGTGGCGCCGGCTCCACAGCAATGACTCGCTGCTCCTCCCCTGGCGTGGCAAAGAAGCCACTAGCGGCAAAGCGACCAGACTGGCGCAGTCGCTCCCCGAACTCTCGCGCTCTCTCGTAGCGCGTCTCCATCCCTCCTAGCCTCTGCACGACGGCCTGAAGGCCCAGCTGGAGCTCCCTCACTTGGGCCTCCAAGGCCCTCCTCTCGATCTGATCCCGCTGTCGCTCGGACCTTCTCTCGGCTTTCTCTCTCTCTGCCTCTCTCCTCATCATCTGCAGAAGAACCCTTAACTCCAGGATGTCTGGAGAAGGTCTCTCCTCACCGCGATGTCGCAGCTCTGCTACAGTCGCCACCCAGGCATCACGCTCCTCTTCCGCCCGGGCAGCCCGAGCCACCGCACCAGCAAGTTGCTCCCGAAGGGAGGCAATCTCGAGAAAAGGGGCCGAGGAACTGGAAGATGCGCCGCCAGTCACTCCCACCATCGCTGTCTGCTGGGCACGCTGGAACGAACAAACAACAGCCGTCAGCTAAGCTCCACATTTAAAAATATAAAATGCAGCACTTAGCTTACCAGGAGCGACAGTTCTTGTTGAGTGGCGGCCAGCTGCCGCCTGACCTCGGATAATTGGGCACGTGACCCGTCGACGTCGTGCGTATCCCCAGCTTGGGGAAGCCCCGCATAACTCTCTCTCTGCCACCGCAGGAAGTCGACACTATCCTGCACCAGTACGCTCCCTTGCTGCCCAGGGAGACGTATGCGCCAATCTTCAAGCTTCGCCTTGCCGTGACTCTCCTTCCTGACGCGGCTCGGCTCGTCTGCACTCGCCCACTCATCGGCCAGGCCCAGGGTCTTCGCCATGTCCTGCACCAAGAAAGAAGGGCCTCGCATCATAACAAAGAACGCGTCCCCTGTCTATGACGCGCCCATCATTTGAGTGCAACACTCGCCGAACCCTTTCCCCCCTCGCGCGGCCCGCTTCAAAACTCAAAATAGATCAAAGAAGGGGAAACCGAAGCACTCACCAAGCCGTGTTCACTTCCTTCCGCGCCATTGGCCCCTCGGGTCTCTCGGGGGCCCGAAGCGACCCTTCCTCCTCCATGGACGCCGTTCCGTGCTCTGGCGCGTCCCTCCTCAGGCGAGGGGTCCCGCGTCCCTCTCCACCTTGACCATGGTCGGGCCCACCGAACTCTATCGATCAAAAGAGGAGGAAGATGAAAAGGGGGCAAGCGAGTTTCGGCGGAAGGCGGGCTCGTTTGCAGGTAAGGCACGGGAGAAGAAAGGCCACCCGACGCTTTAAATTTGAATTCGAGGATTAAGACGCGTCCTCGCGCATGGACGTGCCCAAAAAAGGGAGAAAGGAAACAGAATCCCCGTGCAAAGCGTAGTTCCCCGCTGTTCAGGGCAAGGTCTCGTAGAGCGTGCTTCGAAGGACAAGTGCAAAGAAAGAAAAGTGAGAGAGGAAAGGTACACACAACACAAGAAAGCCATTTTCATTTCATATAATAGTCGAAAGTACATCATGCAGTAAGGAGGGTGCAGTGTACAAGCAACTCTCTAACTCTCACCATCACCCTCCTAGTCATCTCTCTCCTCCCTCCTCTGACGGGGATCCCTAGGGGGCCTCTGTGACCTCTGTGACCTCTGCGAACCCTGAGAAGCTGTGCTCACCTCGCCCTGCGGTGGCACCCCAGCCTCGAAGGCACGACGACGCTCCTCGGCCGAAGAAACCAGATAGCTGCCCATGGAAAAAGAACCAGACTGACGAAGTCGCGCCCCGCGTTCCTTCACCCTCTGGTACCGCTCCTCGCTCTCTCGAAGCCTCCCCTCCGCCGTGCGGAGACTCAATCGGAGCTCCATCAGCTGGGCCTCCAGAGCCCTCCTCTCGTCCCAGTCTCGCAGTGGCTCCGCCCTCCTATCCTCTCTCTCTCTCTATCTGTCCTCTCTCTCTCTCTCTCTCTGCCCTCTCTCTCCCTCTCCCTCTCCTCTCTCTCTCGCGTCGCCTCCCTCCTCGACAGTTCGAGGGCGATCCGTAAATCCCGCACGTCACGAGGGAGCTCCTCAGCCTCCCGTCGACGCTCCTCCTCCAGCTCCACAATCCGGGCGTCACGCTCCGCCACCCGAGCGTCACACTCCTGCTCGGCACGAACAGCACGCGCCAGGGCCTCTCGGATCTCGGCCACCTGTTAAAGTGCGCGTGCACCGTAAGAGAGCAGTGATAAAAGGAAAGCAGCTAGAAGGAGAGTTGGGGTCAGGCAGACACTCACTCGAGCCGCGCGGTCACGCTCGGCCTCCTCAGCCTGAGCCACCGCATACGCCAGCTGCTCCTGAAGGACAGAGATCTCCGGGGGAGGGCCCCACGAACTGGAACCCGCTCCACCAGCCGTCCCGGCTGCTGCTGCCTGGTGGGCCCACTGAAACACGGGGCAAACGACAGTCAGAGGCTAAGTATCAAAAATCCAGGTCACAAAAAATACATTGCATAGACTCACCAGGATCTCCAACTCCTGTCGGATGGCCACCAACTGCCGCCTGGCATCCGCCAACTGGGCCCTCAGCTCGGTGATCATGTTGTCACGAGCATCCTACATTACACATAAGTTAGTGCCACAAGCATATACATATAGAAGGGTGAAGCATTTTCATTTCACTTACCCCTGTCATACCACCAAGGAAGAGGCGGTCCCCGTACGTAGCCCGGTACTGTCTCAGGTAATCAGTACTGTCTTGTACATGGGACACCACCGGGGCCCCGCCCTGCTGCTAGTCCTGGTATCGTGCTGGGAAGCGCGTACGCCAGTCCACAATCTTCACCTTCCTCTTGGTCTTCCGCCCGATGCGGACCGGCTCGTCTACATCGACCCACTCCTGGGCCAGCCCCAACGTCCTCATAACCAGCCTCAGCCGAAGCGGCTCGATCTCGTTCAGGCAATGGACCCACACGTCCCGCCCGAAACGAGGAAGACCCGCTACAACCCAAGGCTGGCCAGCGTCGCCCATGCCCAGGTAGGGTCTCCACACCACCTGCATCACCATACATACATCATGTTAGTTACCATTCAGTCACATGCATAAAAACGCAAAAAATCATACGCATCATACCATGGCCTCGGGATACTCGCTCAGCTCCCGACGAAGTGACGCCAGCTGGTAGCTGTGTGGTGCCGCTACCACGACCGGCCTCCACTGTCGCGCTAGAGGAACAGCTCTCCTGTTCTCCTGCCTGGCCCTCCCCATCGGGAAGTAGTAATAACTCCACACCTGCATCCATCATACATCATTAGCACGAGTAATTGCATATTTAACTACGGTAAAATGCATAAATAAATTGTGTACCTGGAGAAAAGGTGCGAAGCCGCTGACTATCGTCTCCCTCTCTGAAGTCTGGGAGAGATAAGCAATCAAATGGGCAAGCAGAGCCGCTCCCCACGCGTAGTGCCCCACTCTGTCAAGGTCCGCCAGGATCCCGAGGAAGCGGTAGTGGATGCCATCCCCCTTCGTCCCCAGTAGAAGGCGACCCAGGAAGAAGAAAAGAAACCTCCGGAGGTCTAGATCCACCAGCTCCCGCTCGCTCGGGTCCTGGGTGAAAGCTGCACGGGCATCTCCCTCCAGTCCTGCCAGAAACTCTGCTCCAGTCTCGCTAACCCGCTGGCGCGGGTCGACGAATCCGAGTGCCTCCATAATCTCCACTCGGCCGACTACCCTGCTATCTCTGTCGGTCACGCTCGTCTCTAACCACAGCAGGTCCAGGGCACTCTCTCGGTAGTCGGGGTAAGTGACCCCGCTGACCGCCTCTCCGTCAACTCGTAGCCCGGTGATCCGAGCTATGTCTTCAAGCGTCGGCACCATGTGCCCCCAGGGCATCAGAAACGCCCGACTCGGCGCATGTCACCGCTCCCTCAATGCCTGGATAAGAGGAAGGTCGAGCCGGAAGGGCTCGACCCTGAGGAAGGCTCCAAAGCCCATGGCGTCCACACGCACCCTCTGGAAGTCTGGCAGCCCACGGTACGCTGCCACCACTAGAGACCAGCTGATCCGGCCCTTCATCACACCCTGCACACCACAAAACCAACAGGGCAACACATCAGCAGCATGGATAGTAATAAACAATAACACTGTATATGCTACTTATTTATTTTATTTTTATTTTATTTTTAAAAAAAATATTTATGTTTTTCTTAGAGGCGTCCAACCCCTTGGACGCCTCCTCTTTATTTTCTTTATTTTATTTTTAGAAAAACCAAAAAACAAAAACAAAAATAAATAAAAAAAATATATATTATCATGGAGGCGTCCTAGGTCCTGGACGCCTCCTTATTTTTAATCCTATTTTATTATTTACATTAATAAAAAGAAAAAAAGAAAATGTGGAGGCGTCCAGGCCCCTGGACGCCTCCTTCCCTCACTCACCGGCCCTCACCACACGGCCTCTCGTCTGCCTATCCAGCCTATTAAACCAACAGATTGAAGTTCCGAAGGGCTTACCGGGTCGTGATCGTCCTCTCCCGCGTCGCCAGCATCTACCGCAGCCTCTACGGCCAAAGGAGGAGCCTCCTCCTCCACAACAATCTCCTCCGCCGTAGCAGCCTCCTCGGCATCATCCCTCAGCCTCCTCGGACGACGAGCCCGTCATTTCCGCTTCTCTCCACCCTGGCTCGGGCCTCCTTGCTCCATTGGGACTAAGAATGGGTCGTCTGGTTTGACTGGGTTGTCTGAATGAACAGTAAATGACCAAGGGGGGGAGGCCCCCCCCAAATATATAGAATCCACCTTATTTGGGGCGTCCAGGCGCCTGGACGCCCCCACGTTTTTTATTTTTTTTCAAAATTCAAAAAATTAGGGGCGTCCAGGCGCCTGGACGCCCCCAAAACAAAAACTAAAAAAAATATTAAACAATAAAAAATTAGGGGGGTCCAGGACCCCGGACGCCCCCAAAAAAAATAAAAATTTCAAAACGAAAAATAAAAACTTAGGGGCGTCCAGGACCCTGGACGCCCCCATAATAAAAATTTCAAAAAAATAATAAAAGAGAAATAAGACAAGAGTATGTATATAATCCAAACAAAAGCACAAAATAAAAACACAAAGAAAAAGAAAAATCACCAAAAAAATAATAATTAAGGGGACAAGGGTCCAAAACATCCAAATGCCAGATTTTATTCCATCAGAAAGCAGAACGAGTTACATCAGGGGTTTAGGCGCCTTACGCCTTAACTTCCCCAGGTCGGTTACATAAGCCCTCCACAGCTCGCACTCTTTCCCCACGTGCGGTAAGGCCTTTCCCGCAACACTTGTCTTCCAGGGTGCTTTGACGGCCTTCGCTTCCTTCGCATCCGCTTCAGTGCCCAACTCTCTCTTCTTCAAAGGAACGATGCCAGTCGGTAGTGGGAACGAATGACGTGGAATGCCGATCTGGAGGCAGCACCGATGCGCGTTGTAAAGGACAATCTCGGTCGCACCAATCAGTTGGAGATCAACTTCACAAGAAGACCTCATGAGGAGCTCAAGCGAGAGTAGACATGCCGGTGCGCAAGTGAAGAAGCTTTGTGTCACGGTGCGAAAGTGAGACCGCCAGTCTTCACGTTTCTTCAGCCACGGAACACGGTTCGCTACAGTGCCACCAAAGCCTAACACGTCGACTATGTGGTGAAGCGGGCTTTGTTGGAAAAGCTTCGAAGCCGTTGGCATTCCCTCGCGGTGGTCGAATTTGAAATGCAAATCAAGCCAGCAATTCAAGACAAGTGCGCAACCAAATGGAGGCTTACCCATGCTCGAGGCAGTAAGTGTTGTGCCCATGTGGTTTTGGTTTTGATGATGGTTTTAATGATGGTTTTGATGATTGGTTTTTGATGTGAGTTAATCACTGTGAGTCATCCTGCTGTGTGAGTCATCATGCTGTTATTCAGTCTGTCAAATGTTCAGTCATCTTACTGCTCAGTTTAGTTTAACATTTTTGATGTTCAGTCGTGTTAACTGATGCATAAAGCATTCATTGCTACACTCTGCTTAGTTAGTATGAACAGTAGTGGGTCGACCCACTCTTGCTGATGCGTCGACTCATCAGAACACTGATTGTCTGGTTTGTCTAACTTCAAGTCTACACATCAGTTGAACGTAAAGTGTATACGTTGCAGCGTCAACTCATTGGGCTGCAGCGTCAACTCAGCAAGTATGCACATCACCTTCAGGCCTTCAAGTCTATACACTCTATACTCATTCAAGTCTGTACACTGGTTTTCATGCATGTTAACCTCCAAGTCTATACAGCCTGCTGTGGGAACGTAGATTTTTTATTATCCTATATTTTTTATTGATTGATTATTTATTTATTGATTTATTGGCGTGCCAGTCACCGGAGTGACGATTTTATTGTGCGCTCGATCTGACTTGGTCAGTCGATTGTGGGTGATCGTGTCTGGACCAGAAGTCCGTCATACCATAAAGGCTATGACGTTAATTACGCCCTTCCAAGGAAGGACAACCCTTGATTAAACGCTAAAGGTAGGAGGATGACAGCGGTAAAGCCGCGTGCTCAAAAGAGACAAAATTCGTTCACTTGCAAGACGTTAAATGGATTAGACGAAGCAGGGGTTGGTTATTTCCGGGATAAAACCGACGGCATATTCCCACCATCTTGGACCATGCCAAGTGGGGAATAGGAAACCACCCATGCAGTGGCAGGGTGGGATCCGTAAAAGGTCGGGCATAATTGACCCGGAATCCGAGTAAGTGCTGGCGTAACATGACGCGCTCCGTGCAGACGCGATGTTGCATATACATCCCCCTTCAAAGGGCCACCGGAGAGCATGCAAGGACATAACCCCACAGGCTGGTGGGGTTGAGATAGAAAGCATCACATTTACTTGGCAAGGTATGTATGAATTTCGGCAGCATGTCTCCTCAACTTGGATTATGCCAAGAGAAGATAGCTCATCATCCACAGAATGCCGAGATGACAACCGAACGAGGATGGGCACCGGGCCCCGGGACATCGCTTGCCTTTACACCATCGATTAATATCCCCTCTAAACCCCTCAAAACTCATGCAATAACATGGCCCTCTGGGTTCATGAGGGTGAAATCCGGATCGAGAATGAAGACTGTAGGGGAGGTCTTCCCCAATAATGTGTCTTCTCAAGGCATCAATGACGGTCTCCGAACATCCCCGGGACATATGTGTGAAGAGATCAGAAGGCTGACGAATGGTATTGCAGAGATGGGCCTCTGACTGGACTTCATTTGGCCAAGAAGAAGGGTCTCGGCGGTGGCTTTAGCTGGCCAGAAGGGAGAGGCTCTCGGCGTGGTTTTAGTTGGCCAAAAGGGGGCTTCTCGGCGTGGGTTTAGCTGGCCGAATGAAGGTCTCGGCGGTGGCTTCTTAACCAAACAAGGGGGGTCTCGGCATGGCCTTAATGGGCCCAAAGAGGGCTCTCGGCGTGGCCTAACCAAATCAAAGAAAAGGGGATCTCGGCATGGAGCTTCCCGGCGCGCTCATGGCCGCGCCGGGAGCCTGGCGCCGGGAGCCTGTGGGCTGGGAGGTTTGCATGAGGGGTTTGGATGGCTTTTTGTCGATTTGCTGAAGAGGGGGGCCTCTCGGCAGGATAGTTCTCGGCGGGGAATTTTGTACGCCGAGAAGGTGGAATTGCTACAGGGTTTCAGGGTTTACAGAGCTCAAACGATACTATGCTTCTGGGATTCCTGAGCTTTCTGGCTGCGATCGAAGCTGAATTTGAAGTGCAAGAGGGGGGATTTCATGGATGCTTCCCTGAGAAAGGGCCAAGAGGGATCTGGAGGGTAGAATCGACGGGGAACGAGACTATCATCTGGATTTCTGAAGACTTCATGTATTTCTGCCGCCGGCCGTCTGGGGATCAAGAGATGACTGTCTCTGATCCCCTAGACAAACCCAATAGCATCTAAAAATCGGTGACTGAGGAACCTTTAGCATCGAAACTCCAGACCCTAGTCATCCAAGGGGTTAGAATGGAGGGTCGAGAGATCGAGATCGTCATTCGCTAGAATCCGCGGAATAGCATCCGTCTGCAGAGAAAACATATCCTTGTGTAGTCAGCAGTTCAAGGAACCAAGAGATTAATGTCTCTGGTTCCTGAACAACACAAGGGGCATTGAGGGCCTTGAGAGGGACTCACACATATGCGATGAATCTGCCATCGAGACAGGAGGGGGGAAGAAGACAGAACCCAGTAGCCCATTGGATATGGACAGGGATCCTATCTACGCTCCTCTGAAGAACAGGTTCGTAGGGAAACTCCGAAGCCGAGAGCGTATGAACCATCGGACATTTCAGATAGAGGACATACATATATACACAGAGGGACGAAGGGAAGGGCTTTCAATTGCCCATTTCATTTCATCTCATAAGCATCGTTTACATCATCTGCAAGGCAAAAGCCAAAGAACAAAAGAGGAGGGGAACATGGGGAAGCGAAAAGATAACTCTCGGCATCGTGTGAATAATCAAACACGAAGATATAGACTATTACATACGAAGACAGATCAAGAAAACAACAAACATAGGGGGGGGAGGGGGGAGCATTGACTCCTCTCCCTCCCCCGAGCAGCCCACTTGGGGTTTTTCTTCTTCTTCTTCTCTCAGACTTCTTCTCTTTCTTTCTTGCTGTCTCTTCTTCTTCTTTTTTTGATCGGTTCTCCCTCCCTTTTTTCTCTGTTCTCCCTCTCTCTCCCCTTGTCTGTTCGAAGGGAGGGGGTTTTTATAGCCATTTCCTCCTTCTCGGCAGACTTCATCACAGCGCGCCCCACCTAAAGCTTCCTGGCGCGCCTGCCTTTAGCTTCTCGGCGCCCTCTTTTGGGTTTGGCATTTGATTCTCGGCGCCACCTTCACACAGGCCCATTTGGGTCTTTCAAGGGTGTCATCACCCAAAAGGGTTTTCCATTGGTGACACAGCTTGTATTAAGATCATTATCACGGTTTTCATTAGTCCGTAGACAGGGGTTTCATCAGTATTGCCATCTGAACGGTGACAAGACCGGGTATCATCTTATCGATATCGTCACTTGAGTGGTGACGAGCTCGGACATCAGCTTTAGTCTGGGAAGACCTCAGCCTGGTATATATAATCTGTGGAGACGATTCCTCTTCTGTTTTGACTTTGCAAAAGCCTTTACAATCTTCATCTGCCGGTACCGGCTTCATCTTTATCTCATATTACATCTGTCATTAAGCTGACATCTGACTTACCCTGACATATCATCCGTGGATTCTTGGACGAAACAGTAGTGCGGCTTTCATTAAAGTGTGCCAGGAGGTCTCATCAGTCGAGTGACTGCTGCTCTACCAGTGCTGCTGTCTGAGTGACATCGGCACCGGGCATCAGCTTGGCCGACAAGGGCTTTAGCCGGGTGGATGGTTGATGAGCTTCATCAATGGTCTTTCACTGTTGGTCCGACCCTCTTTTCAATCTTGCTTCGACCTTTGTTCATTTTCAAGGTGTCAACAAATGCCCCCCACCTGCGGGCGGCGTAAGCGCAGAATAAGCGGCACGGGGTTTGCAGGTGTCTTTCGTCATTCGATGGTATCTTCCTCAATTTGTCTTCAATCCGGTTCTCAGACCTGGTCATCTCGCTGCAACAATATTCTGCGCATGGATCTTTCATTTTCATATTTTTCATCTTCATATTTTCTTTGTTTTCAACATTTCGGAGCTTCTCGGCACGGGGCCATAGGCTTCTCGGCATGACCCTCTCGGCGCAAGGCTTCTCGGCACGCAAGACCTTCCGGTGCGAAGCTTCTCGGCATGAGGGGGCTCTCGGCGCGGCCGAAGGAGGGCTTCTCGGCGCGCCCTTTTGGGTGACGGGGGCTCTCGGCGCGGCCGAAGGGGGGCTTCTCGGCCTGGGGGCTCTCGACGCGGCCGAAGGAGGGCTTCTCGACGCGCCCTTTTGGGTGACGGGGGCTCTCGGCCCAGGGGTTCTCGGCGCGCAATTCATCGCGCCGAGACCCTGCTCGCTCGGGCCTCTATTTGAGGCGCCGAGACTCCTATTTTTCTCATTCTCAACTTCTTTTTCTCTTTCTTCATCTTCTTTCTCATTCTTCTACTTTCTTTCATCGGCGGGGGCTTCTTCTCCTCTCGGCCGTCTCATTTTCTTCGCCCATCAGGACGGGGATTTAATCTCTTGTGATTGCGGGATCACCCCCTCTTGGTTGGTGACTCCCTATTCTCCTTGCGCAGGCCCCGAATAAGGGGAGATGCTGCCGAAATTTTCATAGAGTCTCATGTTACAATCTTTATAAGACTGGCTTCTAATTCACACTTTTTCTCTGACTGCAGGCACTGCAATGGCTTCCCGTTCTGATGCTGCATCTTCCGGAGCTGTTGGTGCTAGCTCCTCGGCCCAGCCCGACATATCACGGGCCAAAGTAAACTGGCTGAACGTGCACAGTCTGGATTTCGGATACGACAGGATTGCTTCAGTCGATGAATCGTCTGACTCGGAGATTGACACAGTGTCGACGGCCCGGGTATACTCCACGGCGACCGAGACATGCTTCAGGCGGGATGGTGGCTATCGGCCAGACCACCCGAAGGACCGGCATTTGATGCCGTTCATCCGAACTTTCACAGTAGGCGGCATGCGAGACTACCGGATAGCTCGCGTAGTTGAAGCTGCCATCCTTGCTGAGCGAGATAGCCTGAAGGAATCAGTGTATCGCAGCAAGGCCGTCTATCTTCCTGGGGAAAAGCGCGACTGGGATGCAGTCCTCGGCATATCGGAGCTGGAACCAGAGAAGAAGATGTTGGCCCGGGCCCCGGAATTCACACCTGCCCGGTGGGATAATGCTAGCGACCGAGTTAATAGGGAGAAGCCCGGCTATGGCATGTTCTTGGCACCATTGAAGTGGGGATATCGCGAAGAGCCCTTCGTGCTGAATTGTTCGGCCGTTCAGTTCAAGTACCATCTGGCCGCTGGTTGGTTCGGGGATACCAAAATCACTGACGCGCACTTATTCCGAGTAGGGGTAGTGGAGTTCACAGAGTTTGTTCTGAAGGAGTATGCCCCTCTGCTGATCAGAGCCGGGGTATATCACAGCATTTTCGCTTCTAGATTTCGATATCCCATATCCAGAGGGTTGTGCTGCGGGATGTTCGAAGTGTTCTGTCCTTTATTCAACACTTTTTATACAGCGGAGGGTGAGACATCCCTGGACCTCTGGAGTTTATCACAGCTCTCCGGTCTGCCCATTGATGGCGAGCCGTATGAGGAAGTTTGCTTGACAGATTCCGAGAAGGATAGCTCTGATGGCGAGGGCAAGTATTCCATCGGCTTCTCATATCGGTATTTGATGAAGGTATACCACTCCATCTGTCTGGCGTACAACAGAGGGTCCTCCAAAGGCTATCATCCCCGAGAGAAAGGCAGCAAACTGAGGGTACGGATAGGGCAGTGGATCCAGTATTTCTTTGACGGTCCCCTGAAGTATGCAGACTTTCCTTCCCTGGGTCCAGTTGCCAGCAAACAGATAAGGGCCCCTTGCTATAAGTCGGCGCTGCCATCCTCATTGCGTCATGCGGGCAAAGGTGGTCCCAATCCGGCAGGAGCAGATCCCATCACACATTGTGCGGCCTATTTCACCTTCTGGTTGTGTACTTTCGCTCTCCCACCAGGGGACGAGACAGTCATTCGGCCAGAGGCCATATATCCAGCTTGTCAGATGGCATGGGGAATGAAGCTGTCGCTTTGCCCAGTGGCCCTGTGTTTGATATATAAATCTTTGGGGGACCTGCACAAGCATCGGACTCCCCGTTCTTTGAGGACCGTGGGTCCTTTTCACTTCTTCAACGCCTGGCTTTGCAGTATATTCCCTGAGTTGGCTCCGAGAACCTTGCAGGCAGATACGGTGTTGCCTAGAATGGTCGAATTCGCCAGTGCTGAGTCTGGTCCCTTTTATGATCAATTATTTAAAATAAGGGGCCGACTGATAAGGGTACCAGTGGACGCCCCTGGCAACATTCATTTCTGGAGCTTGGCGGCAGGTTCAGCTCCTTTGATTGATCCTCAGAGAGAGTGCAAGCTGGAAGAGATAGAGACTTATGCTGATCCTGTCACAGGGGCTGAAGTTGCTCGGTCTATCCTGGAGCCGGAGCTAGTCAGATGGGCCATGGCTATTCGGCCCAGTGTTTTAGTTTTCAGGAAGGGTGGCCTTCTTCTTTTGGAGCCATACTATCTGTTCCGATTTGGGCGGAACTTCGGCTACGACCAGCACATCCCCACCTCAGCTGCTCAGTTTCCTTTGGATAGCCGGGCCAAGCACGGGTCCGTCATTGTTGGCGAGGGCCGGTTGTGGTGGGATTTCTATCATCGCCAGGACGATGTAGTTTTTAGGGTGCCCACTGTTTCTAACCGTGTTCCCCGGGTAACATCGGAATATATCAAATGGTGGAACATCCGGACCGATTTTTACAGGGACAGTAGGGGTGCCTTCTGGGATGTGGCAGAGCGCTCCTTCCTGAAACAGCAACCTGGGCCCGTGTTTGATATTCCTGAGGCCCACTTGTAAAAACTTTACTCGCAGCACCCGAGGGAGGCGGAGAATTATCTGACTCAACGTCGGGCATTGAAGGAAACGAGTTCCGAGCCGCTTGTCCCTGTCTTTGCTGCTATCAATGAAGACACTTTCCTGAAGACCTTGAAGCATTTATGCCGTGTGGGAGGCGCTCGCTTGGAGGAGCAGCAGTACCCATTCCCTGTTGAAGATCCGCTCCCGACAGCAGCTCCTTGGAAGGGTCCAATTGACAAATTTCATCCATATAGGACGTTTGTACGCCGAGAAGATAGAACTCAGACGTACTATAGGCAAACGTCCTGGCTGTTCATTCTGCTGAATTTGTATGGATTATCTGCAGAAAGCCCGATAGCTGGCATATTGAACAAGCCACTGTTTATATCATTTCATTATGTCGATGGTTGGGGCATGGACCATCTTGACTTATTTCGATGCCTTGACTCTCACGGCCATAATGATCTAGCAGCTTTAGTAGAGAAGTGCCAGATATTTGGTGATGTGTGCTGGCTCATCAAGGAGGCTGCTTCCCGCTCCAAGGAGGTAGCTTATCTGTACTGGCCACTTTCTGTATTCTACGACGGCCCGGCAGGTAAGATTTCTTCTTTTCTGATTGCAGTGTTTTCTGCTTAGCATCTGAATTTCGCACCCACTGATCCCATCACCCTTCTGCCATTTTCAACAGACCGGCCTGATATAAAGCGGCAGGGGCTCTATAGAAAGATTATTGCGCAGGCCGAGAAGCCTACTTATTTTGAAGTCCCGGCTGCAGCACCGACCACTACTCCCCTGCCTCCTGGCAAGAAGAGGAAGGCTTCCGCAGTCAAGGCTGCAGTTGGGAAGGCTAGGAAGGCCAAAAAGGCCCATGTTCAGCAGTCAACTTCGGTGGCGATGGACACTGGGACCCCTCTCCCCAACATTCCCTCATTCAATGAGTTTGAGTTGCAAAGGGAGGCTGCTCAGACACCGGTTCAGGGTAACATCATTAGCTTGCATTTGCATTCTTCATCATCTTTTGCAGATTTTCAAAGAAGTCTTCGACTCTGACCCCTTCCCTTTTTGCGCAGCTCAAGAGCCAATTGTGGCACCCTCCGAAGCAGAGACCAGGCTACCTTCCCCCACGCCGGCTAGTGAGGCGGGGGGTAAGTGTGCTTTCTCATCTGTTTCACACTTCTATTGCTTTTTCTACTATAACCCTCAGAGGTCCCTTTTTTGTTGAAGTGGCAGCCGAGGAGCAGACTGAGGTTGAAAGGATGACAGAAGAGCCGATTCAACCTCCGGAGGGTCACAAGACTCAGTCGAAGCGGGGTACTGTTCCGACCAGGCGCATAATTACCCGGTCCACATCCCGACATGCTTTAGAGGCGTCCCCACAGCATGTAGCCAGGGTAGAAATATCATCGGGTAGCTCTACAACCGTCTCTGATGAGGAGGAAGTGGCTTTCAGCGGCAGTGAGGGGGATGCTCCTGAATCAGAAGCCCCGCTCGTACTTGCAAAAGGTGCTCTGTCTTTTCAGCCTGCTAAGCTGCTGGTGCCGTCTTCCGAGGAGGAGTTGCAAGAGGAGTTTGCCGGGCTCGACACCGAGATCGACATATCTTCACTCTTTATCGCTTCAACGTCGGAGTTTCCTCCTCTTTCGCCCCACTTCGAGGATGCGAACCCTGCTTCAAAGGTGGGTCCCCTTTCAGGCTTGCTGCTTCATCTGCATCTTCATTTAGTGCTGAAGGTTGTTTTGCTTTGGTCTCAGGGCCCTATCACCGTCAGCTCAGACACAACTGCAACTTTTATGGAGGTTTCTTCTGCAAACTGGGCTATTGTCCCTTTTCTACCTTTATCTTGCATGGGGGCTCCTGAGGTCATTCGCCCTATTCCAGTGCGAATACAGTCTTCAACAGATTTAGCATCGTTGGACCTGGGGGCCTCAGGAGACAGATGCACTCCTATCAGGGCTTCAGATTTCAGAGCCGAAGCTGATCTAGCCAGAAGTTCTGCTTTCATACCGGCCGCAGTGATGACCATCGCTCCTGAGTCAACAATTCCCATAACATCAATCATGGAGGGTGAACCTTTGCCTCTTCAGACTGTGGCCTCCGCGGCCTCGACATTGAAGGAATTGGCCACCGAAGCGGAGATGGAAGAAGGAGAGGTGGCTGCTGCGGAACTGGGAGTATTGCCCGTAACCGCCCCGGACTCTATCTCCATACTTTCAGAATCTGAGGAGGAGGTGCCTGAAGCTGCATCTGGGGGTATTCAGACGGCCGCTTCCGAGGAGATGGAAGTGGAAGATCTCCTGGCCACGCCAGAGGTTGCAGGGAGAGCTCAGTTGATACCTTCGGTAGACCTCCTATCTTCTTCTCCGCAGCCGGATATCACCCTATGGGCGGACATTGATAATGAAGTAACCTTTGAAGTAGCTCCTCTTCCTTTGCCTGGCTTTACTTCACCTGAGAGTTTTGTCTGGCAACATCTGGGCATGCTGCGCCAGCTAGTGGAGTCCCAGCCCGGACTAACCTATCCACAGTTGAAGGAGATAGCCGAGCGCTTCACCGCCGGCTTGCAGGCGATGGGATGTCCCACAGAAATATGGGCCCAGCGGGTTCTTTTATTGTTAAAATTTGTTCATCGCTGGGATTTCTTGACACATATCATGTCTGACAAACTGGCGGCTTTGAAGTTGCAAAGAATGGAATGCAAATCCGAGCTGGTGAAGATGAACTCTATTCTTCAGGAGCGACAGTGCCAAATGCAGTCTTTGGCGGAGCGGGAGCAGTTTGTGCGCGACCGGATAACTACCCTGGAAGCTGAACTGTCCGATCTCCGAGCTGAGCTGCCGCAGCTAACAACTTCTCGACCGCATCTCGAGGAAGAAGCAGCTCTATTAGAGGGGCAGGTGGCATCCTTTCAAGATGAGTCTGTTCGACTGCAGGAGGAGGAGGCTCGTCTTCATGAACTGGGAGCCCCCCCTTATGTGGGTCTTCTGGCTTTCGAGGATATCTTCAGGCAGCCATGAACCATCTTCTCTTTCTTTTTCTTTTGTACTCTTTTGTGATACAACGTCCCCTCGGGGCCCTTTATGTACTCACTTATTAATGAAAAGAAATCTTTGGCTTCACGCGTATCCATTTTCTTCTGCATGTGGTTTTATCACTTTGAGAAGTGGGGTAGCGGTTTTAGCAATTCCTCATGCGAATGGCCCGTACTTGGCAGGAGAGCATCCACCCCCTCAGAGAAAGGATGGGGAACTCGCTCCACCGCGTGACGGCATCCGGGGAGGTGCTTAAACTGGATTCTGTTGGTAGTAGCAATCGTCCCTCTTGGCAATATGTGCTGCGAGGGAGACAATTTACAGAAATGTGAAAGAAGAGGTTTCATCGGAATAGACGAAAGGTCTACACCGGGTAGATGTTATAGCAGGTGGGACATTGAAAAAGGGTATGGGGTTTTCATCAGAACGGACATAAAGTACGAACTGGACAGATTGGATCATTGGCCGGGCGATGTACCGATCAGCCAACGGTTGACTTCATCATCGATATTGAGCTTATATCGATGCAAAGGGGGTTTCATATGTTTTATCAGAATAGACGTAAGGTCTAAACTGGATAGGGTTTCATCATTGATCGGGCAAGGTGCCAATCGATCAACAGTTGGTTTCATCATCGATATTGGGTTTATACCAATGCAAAGAAGAGTTTCATGAGTTTCATCAGCATAGATGAAAGGTCTAAACTGGGGGGGTTTCATCATTGATCGGGCAAGGTGCCGGTCGACCAATAACTGGTTTCATCATCGATATTGGATTTATATCGACGCAAAGAAGAGTTTCATAAGTTTCATCAGCATAGACGAAAGGTCTAAACTGGCTAGGGTTTCATCATTGATCGGGTAGGGTGCCAGTCGATCAACAGTTGGTTTCATCATCGATATTGGGTTTATATCGATGCAAAGAAGAGTTTCATAAGTTTCATCAGCATAGACGAAAGGTCTAAACTGGCTAGGGTTTCATCATTGATCGGGCAGGGTGCCAGTCGATCAACAGTTGGTTTCATCATCGATATTGGGTTTATATTGATGCAAAGGGGGTTTATAAGTTTCATCAGAATAGACGAAAGGTCTAAACTGGCTAGGGTTTCATCATTGATCAGGCAGGGTGCCAGTCGATCAGCAGTTGGTTTCATCATCGATATTGGGTCATAGGTAGAGGCGTAGGAGTCGTCAGGATAGACGTAAGGTCTACTCCAGTAGGTTTTATCGCGGGTGGGACATTTGAAAGAGGGTGTGTAGATTTCATCAGGACGGACGTAAGGTCTTCCCTGGAGAGGTTTTATCGTCGGTGGGGCATGGAGCCAGATGACCAACAGAAGGTTTTATCAGCGAAGGGGAAGTAAGGGCAGCGTGCCTGTTGGCACGGAACTTTGAATTACCATATTACTGACCCAAGTGCCCTTTCAGGTTTTCACCGGAGCCAGCCCCCTCTTGCTTTTGCCCACGCGCCCTTTCGGGTTTTCACGTGGCGGGGTACCCGATTTTGCCTGCAGTGCCCTTTCAGGTTTTCACCACAGCTGGGTTTTGGCCATTTTTGCCCTTATTCAGAATGTCCGAACAAGTCTGGCGGGGTATCTCTATTTTTAACCCCATTTTTTATATACATACATATATATATATATATCTTGAATTGGGACTTCAGCACAGGTCAGGCGATGTGCTGCCTCATTGGCGGCTACTCTTATCATCGGTATTGGGTATATACCGACGCAAGGATTTCATAGGTTTCATCAGGATAGACGTAAGGTCTAAACTGGATGGGTTTCATCATTGATCGGGCAGTGTACCAATCGATCAACAGCAGGTTTCATCATCGGTATTGGGTTTATACCAATGCAAGGATTTCATAGGTTTCATCAGGATAGACGAAGGGTCTGGCCTGGATAGGTTTCATCGCCGATTGGGCAGTGTGCCGATCGACCAGCAGCAGGTTTCATCATCGGTATTGGGTTTATACCAATGCAAGGATTTCATAGGTTTCATCAGGATAGACGAAAGGTCTGGCCTGGATAGGTTTCATCGCCGATTGGGTAGTGTGCCGATCGACCAGCAGCAGGTTTCATCATCGGTATTGGGTTTATACCAATGCAAGGATTTCATAGGTTTTATCGGCATAGACGTAAGGTCTAAACCGGACAGGTTTCATTGCTGATCGGGTGAGTGAGCCCATTGATCAGCAGCAGGTTTCATCACGGTATTGGGTTTATACCAATGCAAGGATTTCATAGGTTTTATTGGCATAGACGTAAGGTCTAAACCGGACAGGTTTCATTGCTGATCGGGTGAGTGAGCCCATTGATCAGCAGCAGGTTTCATCACGGTAGGACCTGGGACAAGGTATGAGGACTTTTATCAGGATAAACGTAGGGCCTATACTGAGTGGGTCTAATCGTCGATCGGGCAAGGCGCCGGTCGATTGACGAGGAGTTTTATGGCGGGAGGTGAGGCTTTTCTTTGGGATTACCACATTACTGACCCAAGTGCCCTTTCAGGTTTTCACCGGAGCCAGTCCCCTCTTACTTTTGCCCACGCGCCCTTTCGGGTTTTCACGTGGCGGGGTACCCGATTTTGCCTGCAGTGCCCTTTCGGGTTTTCACCACAGCTGGGTTTCGGCCATTTTTGCCCTTGTTCAGAATGTCTGAACAAGACTGGCGGGGTATCTCTATTTTTAACCCCATTTTTCTTTTCTCATTTTTTTTCTTTTAGAGGGTGACAGATTGGAATGCCATTAATCCGTGATAAGGAGTGGCTTGGTTAGGGCGGAGTGCCACCAAACTAAGAAAGGGTAGCTCGGCTGGGGCGGAATGCCGCCAGACCAAGAATGGGGTAGCCCGGCTAGGGCGGAGTGCCGCTAAACCAAGAAAGAAGGTAGCTCGGCTAGGGCGGAGTGCCGCTAAACCAAGAAAGAAGGTAGCTCGGCTAGGGCGGAATGCCACTAGACCAAGAAAGAAGTAGCTTGGTTAAGGCGGAGTGCCGCTAGCCCAAGAAAAAAGGTAGCTCGGTCAGGGCGGAGTGCCGCTAGACCAAGGAATAAGGGTAGCTTTTGGCCTGATTACTCAGAGAATGTCGGTTGTGTAGCATGATACAGCTTTAGGTGCCTACCGTTGAGTGGCGAGAATTGGATCTCCCCTCGATGGTTGACAACCATATAGGCCCCACCTTCGTAGACCCTTTGTATCACATAGGGACCTTCCCAATTAGCATTTAGCTTTCCTTTTGGGTTGGACGCCATGACTTTTCTTTTCTTGACCATAACGAGGTCACCTTTCTTGAACTCTCGTCCTTTTACGAGTTTGTTGAATGCAGTGGCCATGCGGGCCTGATACATTTGGATATTCTTCTGAGCTTGGAGGCACCTCCCCTCCAATTCAGCCAGTTCTTCTAATCTTCTTTCTGTATTAGTCTATTCGCCAGGGGCTAGGTCATATTGGACCGCCACTCTGAGTGACGGGACTTCCAGCTCCAGCGGGACCACTGCCTCTGAGCCGTACACCAATGAGTATGGTGAGCACCCTGTAGGTGTTTTGAAGACGGTGCGGTATGCCCATAAAGCTTCATACATTTCTCTTCCCAGTCCTTCTTGTTGGAACTGACGACTTTGGCCAGCAATGTACACAAGGTCTTATTAAAAGCTTCTGCCAATCCGTTTGCCTGTGGATTGTAGGGAGTAGAGGTTCTCCATTCAATCTTATACTTCTCGGCAAGCCGATAGATTTTCTGATTTCTGAAATGACTTCCATTATCAGATATTATTCGGTTGGGGATCCCGAACCGGAAGACAATGTTTTGCTTGATGAATCTGGAGACCAGCTCACCAGTCACTTCTCTTAATGCTATAGCTTCCGCCCATCGGGAGAAGTAATCTGTTATGGCCAGTATGTACTTATGCCCGGCCGAGGAAGTTGGCAATGGCCCGACTACATCAGTTCCCCATTGTGCAAACGGCCAGCTAGGGATTGTAGGGTGCAGAGTTGTGGGTGGCCTTCTAGGCACTGTAGCATGCTCTTGACACTTCTGGCATGATTTTGCAAATTTACAGCAATCTTCGAACATGGTGGGCCAGTAGTAGCCCAGCTTCTTAATCTCTATCTTCATCTTGGGACCGGCCTGGTGGGCACCTGCTGTCCCAGCATGTGTTTCTTTCATCGCTTGCCAAGCTTCCTCAGTGGACAGGCAGCGGAGCAGAATCTTCTTGCGTGCATCTGCCATTATTCGGAATAGAGTCCCATTTCTGAGTTCATAAGAATCTTTAATCCTCTGAAGCTTCATCTTTTCTTCTCTCTTTTGCGGCAGCTGTTGGTGCAGAAACCACTGTAGCAAGTGCTGTCTCCAATCAGATGCATGCACTGTGCTGATAGTAGCAACTTCTTCTTCTTCGGGGCACCCTTCTAGCATGCTGGGGACCTGCCGCCGGTTTATAACAACAATGTTCAGTGTTTCATTTGGTGGGACTGCTATTGAGCTGGCTAGCTTTGCCAGCGCATCAGCTTGGGCATTATGTCCACGGCCCACATGCTTGAGCTTAATATGATAAAATTTCGCCATGAGGCGCACAGCTTTTTGGTGGTAGGGATTCAGCTCTGGCTTTCGCACCTCAAACTCCCCTTGAATTTGTTTTATTATCAACATTGAATCTCCAAATACTTGCAACATTTGGATACCCATGTTGAGGCTGACATGCTGTCCGATTATCAGAGCTTCATACTCGGCTTCATTGTTGGTGCATGGCTTGTTTATAGAACAGGAAGTATGTACCACCTCCCCTTCTGGTGATTTTAGCACAATACCGGCTCCGGCCCGTATTCTGGTTTTTCCATCGGAATCTGTCTCCGTTCTGGATGCTCCATCAAAGAACAGTTGCCACATAACTGGCTGAGCTTGACAGGCCTCGAGTGTCTCATCATCGGGTAATTCGGTCCCCAACGTATCATTTTCCGGCACAGGATACTCCGTGAAGAAATCAGCCACGGCCTGTCCCTTTATTGCCTTCTGGGGTATATATGTAATATCGAATTCCATCAGAATCACTGCCCATTTGCCCAACCGGCCTTTGAGTACTGGCTGAGTCAGTATGTATTTGAGTGGATCTGCTGCAGATATCAATTTGACTTCATGTGACAACATATAGTGTCGGAGTTTCTTAACAGCAAAGACTAGTGCCAAGCATGTCTTTTCTATATAACTGTAGCTTTCTTCGGTTCTAATCAGCCTCCGACTTAGGTAGTACAGGGCTTGCTCTTTGCCTTCTTCATTTACTTGTGCCAGCATTGCCCCCAGGGAACAGTATGTGGCTGCGATATACAGTATCAAGGGCCTGCCTTTAATTGGTGCCCCCAGCACTGGAGGGGTCTTGAGATATTCTTTTAGCTTCTCAAAGGCCTCCTCGCACCCATCATCCCAGAGGAACGGTACATCTTTCATCATGAGCTTGTGAAAGGGGTGGCATCTTCCCGACAGATTTGATATAAATCGTCGGATATAGGCCAGACGCCTTTGCAGAGATCTCAGCTCGAGCAGGTTCCTTGGTGGAGGGAGCTCCTGGATAGCCTTGATCTTGGCGGGGTCAATTTCAATACCCCTGTGCCGGACGATAAATCCGAGGAATTTTCCACTGGACACGCCGAAGGCGCATTTCATAGGATTCATCTTGAGTTCATATTTGCGCAGCCTCTGGAATACTATCCTCAGGTCTTGCAGATGGTCTTCTTTTCTGCTGGTTTTCACTACCAGGTCATCAATGTAGCACTCTACTTTCTTGAAGAGCAAATCATCAAAGATCTTTGTCATGGCTCTTTGGTAGGTAGCACCGGCATTCTTAAGGCCGAACGGCATCCTTTTGTAATGGAATATCCCTTTTGGAGTGCGGAATGCAGTGTGCACCCTGTCTTCTTCAGCAATCCATATCTGGTTGTATCCGGATGACCCATCCATAAATGACAATGCTTCATGACCAGTAGTTGCGTCAATCATGACTTCAGTGATCGGCACTGGGAAATCATCTTTTGGGCAAGCCTTATTAAGGTCCCGGAAGTCGACACATATTCTGATCTGCCCATTCTTCTTCTTCACGGGCACTATATTGGCTAGCCATGTGGTATACTGGTTTTCTTCGACAAACCCTACATCAATCAGCTTATCAACCTCTTTGTTGATCTGATTTATCAGTTCAGGGTGCATTCTCCTGGAAGGCTGCTTTACAGGGTTAGCCTCTGGGTTTATTGCCAATCGGTGATGTGCCACATCAGAGCTCAATCCTGGCATTTCATCATATGTCCATGCAAAATAGTCTCGAAATTCTTTCAAGAACTGTATATATTGCTCCCTGACATCTGGCTACAGTAGTGCGCTGAGGAATGTCGGCCTTGGTTCATCTGCGGACCCCAAATTTATCTCTATCAGCTCATCGACGGTGGCTTGGCCTCCGTCTTCGACTTTGGGCGGGGCTTCTTGCAAATCAATAAAGCCTCCCGGGATGTAATCTTCTTCAGTTTCATGCTCCTCTGTTTCATCATATTGGCCATCAGCGGATGCTGGTGCATCATATAGGGCCAATATTACTGGATTCTGTTCAGTCTGTCCCGAGGACGAGGCTGGTTCAGCAGGGAATTCAGAAGTAGACTCTTCCGTTCTTAGAGGCTCTTCTGATGTGGGTTCCCTAGACAAGTCATCATTCTGCAGAGCCCGGAATTCTTCTAGAATGCGTTCAAACTCTAGACATTCTCTCAGCTCTTTGGCTACTTGGTCTTCATCCGGGGTTCCCGTGTCAAATTGTGCTTCGGCCTGGAACAGATCCTCTTTGCAAGATGGATTCTCCCAGCACCAACCCTTCTTAGTCTCATCAGACATCCTTGCCTCCGGCTGGTTGTCTTGGGCTTCATTGTCTGTTATGGATTGATACATAATTTCTTCATCTTCAAAGGGGTATTGATCATATCCCACTTCAGGGGAATCTCCATTCTGGTAGAAGGCAGAGATGACATCCACCTCGGCTTCATAGTATTCTTGCAGGGTATAACCCAGTCCCGGGTGCTGTGTGATCTTCCTCAGTTCCTTGTTATCTCGAGGCGGATCCCATAGCTCCTTGAATGCTTTCTTCTGAGCAGCAGGCTGCATCAATGGCATTTGCATCTTGGAGAACATTTGTGAAATCCGTTGGGTAGTATAATCCAAGCCTGTAATCGGTACCATCAGGTTTGTAGCTTCTTCAGGGGCCATACAGTCTTGATCATCTTCTTCGACTAGCTCCCCGGTGTAGAATATAATAGGGGGTTCGCAGAAGCGAGGGATTTCCATAGTCTTCAGTGGGCGCACTGTTTGGTACTCAAGGCTGACGATGGGTTTAAATAAACTTTGCGGCACCTCCACCTGAGTGTACTTTTGTTTCATTTCTTCATCAGTATCATCCGGGTGGATGCTGGGAGGAGTTATCCGAGCAAAGTCTCCAGCATAGGAGATGTGGGATACCTCATGCTTTTTAATGTAGCCCTTGGGTGGCGGCGGAGACCAACTTTTTGTCTTTGTCACCGGCTTCTTCTGGCTGACCACAACCTCTCTTTCTTCGTCCTTCTGTGACACCTCGGTGTAATAGGATGCATCGAGCATATGGCACTCGAACACTTCGAAGGGATGTAGGTCTGCAAACACCCTTTCTTCTTTTCCTTCATGGCAGTATTTTATGCATTGGTGTAGCGTGGATGGCACTATCTGATATTCGTGCAGCCACGGTCTTCCCAGCAGGGCCTTATACGTGGTGTTGGAGTCGATTACATAGAATCGTACCATGGTAGTGAGGTCGCCCAGTGTGAGGTTGAAATCTGCCACCCCGAGAGGTGTTTCACATTTCTGGTTGAACCCCGCAATCTTCATATCTCTGACCTTGGTAAGCTGCAGGTCAAAGTAGTATTTCTGATAGATGCAGTATGGGAGGATATTCACAGCAGCCCCTGGATCTATCAATATCCTTCTCAATGGCTGACAGTTCAGGGAACCCCTCATATACAACGGTCTGTTATGACTGGAATTTGGGATCAACATATCATCTTCTGTGAACGTGATCGAGGGCCCAGAATTCACTTCTGTCAAGAGTGCTTCATATTATGCCGGCGACTGCAAGGCATCAATGATGGCTTGGCGGGCTTCTTCACTCAGAGAGAGGATCTCCCATATGGAAAACCTGCTAGGGAGCTTCTTCAGCATTTTCATGATCCGGCTACCCACCCGGACATTGGATAGCCTCATCTCCTCCACCCAACGGGATCTTGGAGGTTCATGTGGTGCTTGTGGCCTTTGATGCCTGGCGCCAGTTTCATCCTCTAGGTCGATTCCCTGGGATGTTTCTTCTGTAGCAACGGCCCTTGGCTTTGCTAAAGGGTTACATCTTTCATCTTCTTCATGCTGCTTCTGCTTTCTATCTGCCGACTGCTGGCACTTGTTGTTTGTAGCTGGCATAACCTGCACTGACTGTTCGTTCTCCAAACTGGACAGAAATTCCAGGAATGAAGGGGCTTCATCTGATTTTCTTCCCTCCTGGTATAAGCTGGCAGGGGGAGGAATCTGGACGCCTCGCATCTCTGGTTCTGGGATTTGATAGGGCTGCTCCCCTCTGAACATGATGTTATGGTTAGCTGGTGGTGGGCCTCCCCATCTTCTCCCAGAACGTGTTGCATGGGCTGAGGTAGAGGCCTCAGCATGGTTGGCTTCTAGTGGGGCATTTGATGCTTCATCCTCACCATTCTCCCCGGGCAAGGAAAAGAGTACCGACAGTGTATTGCACTGTACTGTCACGACTTTCTTCTCCTTTTTGGACTTGGGTCGTCTCTTCTTCTTCTGGGAATTTGGCTTTGCTGGCTCCTGCCCCCAGAAGGGCTCAGTCTCATCTTTTCTTTGTTCTGCCTCTGGCTGCTCTTCAATTTCCAATTCCTCGAGCTGTTCCCAGAGTATACAGTCTTTCACCAACAGGTGCTTGGGCTCTTTTTGCTCATATTCGTCGAGCTCATTGATATACTGTTGTAGACGTCTGGCTGCAGGACTTACTTCTTTATGTGCAAAGAGGGGAGTTTGTCTCCTCCGGTTGTGAGTAGGGATCCGGATGACTGGTCCGGTCTCAGTTGTACGCCATACTGGCTTTATTGGAGGCGGATCGGGCCTTGTGGTGACACCCCGGATAACTGCTCCGCCGGTACTGGCTGCGGGAGTCTTCTTTCTGCTCTTTATGGGTATCATCTACCATCCCTACTGATCTTTCTGTGGGGTGAGGAAGCAAGCTTCATAGGTATGCCTGGTGCATTCTTCAGCGGCTTCCTTGGGCAGCTGTTGGTAGACTGAGATCATATTGGCAGCCATTCTCCAGGGTGGAGGCTCATGTGGACGAGGCGGCTTCACCTGGTAATCTCCCAGCTGCAGCTCACCCTTCTTGACCATTCCTTCCATGATATCTTTGAAGACATAACAATCCTCAATCGTGTGCCCCAGCGCACGGTGAAATAGACAGAACAGCGGATCATCTTTCTTTTCCGCATCTTCGGGTCTCTTCGGTTCAGGGAATGTTACCTTATTGAACTTATAGGCCCAGTTAAATAGTGTTGCCGTCTTATCCTTGGGAAAAGAGTAAGCCTTTTTCATCTTATCCCTCAGAGAGACCTTGTCTTTTCTTTCTGCTGTGTCTGCCATCGGGAGAGCTTCATCTGCCCCTTTCTTCCCTTTTTGTTGTTCAAAGGTCCTGAAATCGACGGTGTTGGCCTCAGAATGTGATGGCCGTCGATCATTGGATTTTCCCTTCAGCATAGTGGGAGCATTGGCGGTCGGACGCTTGGACAAGAACGTCTCGACCTCGGCCACTATATTGTTCAGCCGGTCAAATGTTGATGGGAATCGACGCCGAGCTAGTACTTTTCATATTGCATTTATATCCTTTAGTTTATTTTTATATCCACGGGAAAGTATACGCGCAATTGTACGGCTTTATCGGCCAATGCGTCACTCCCGTAGATTATGTGGGTTTCTATGTAATTTACCCATGGGACCAGCAAGGGGGCCCTCAACCCTTTCCCATTGGTCCACCTAGACCATGTGGGGCTGGTCAACCAGCCTAGGTGGCCTTCTAGATGAGTGGACTAGTCATATGCCACATGGGTAGACAAAGGGTTAAGAATGTCAACATTCTACACCCATCCCACCTACCCCCATTCAACCTTCCATTCAAAACCTACCCATAGTCAATAGGCCGCCGCCCCCCCCCCCTTCATTTTTTAATGTTTTTTTTTATGTTTGTGGCATGCAATCTCAGCCCTTCAATCCCCATCCCTAGATTTAAGGGTGGATAATTGATTTGGTTGGAATCATATAAAAGATTATATTTTTATGTGAAAATGAATGAAAATCAGAATTTTGTTGAATGAGCAAGAGTTAGCTGCGCCCCCAGCCCTCTCTCCTCTGGTTCTCCCCTTCCCAAGTCTCCATTCTAGAGTGTTATCTCCTTTCCCCACCCTCCGGTGATCATCGGTGCCGCCGCCGCCGCCGTTCGTGCCGCCATCGAGCCGCCGCTGCAGTTCTGTCCGCGCAGTACCACAGCAACTTCCACGAAATTCCCACCTCAGCCATGAGCTCAGATCGAGCTGGGAATTTTACTGGGTGTTCCAGAGGTGCCAAGAACATCCCCTAAATTTTGGTTTGTCATTCAGATCCCGTTTAGTATTTTTAGATTTTCATCCACTCTTCCACTTCTGTTCTGTCTGCTGTCTGTTTCCATTTTCACCCGCCCTGAGTTTTAGGTCTTAGGCCCACTTTTTGAGTTTTTTTCATCTCACAAATTTTACTTGCGTTTCCTTCCATCCACCCCTTCATCCAAAATTTTTCTTAATTTTTGGTTTGTCCATCTCATATTTTATAAAAATCGTTCTCAGTCCCATCTACAGTTCTGTCCACCTGTTCCCAGATCCGACCACCAGTCACTCCAAAAATCATATCAAATCACCACCACCTCCAACTCCAATTCTCAAATTTTTCCCAGTTCCGTGGTTTGATTATCTACAACTATGAAGAAGAGCTCAAAGTCCGAATCCCACTGTAAGTAGGCGGTCAACGGCCTTTTACAGGGATCAGATATGCTGATCTGAGATTTCTGGAGCAGTGGAGCAGAAGATTGAAAAATATCTAAGGCCCTGGTCCGCATAGGTTCAGAGGAATCCACTGGCCCTACGTTTGAGGATTTTGAGTCCTCTTTCCAACGGCACTGGTTTCGTCGCATTCCGGCGACGGGGCTGATCACAGCGGCCATTTTCGTCCGAGCGCGCGCTGCAAAACAGCAGCAACCAGCCCGTGGGCAGCAATTCCGACGGGTACCGAACGGAGCCGCCCGGCCTCCGATCGCCGTTCCGGCGTGCCGCCAGCCCGGGGATCGCTTCTACCAGTGTCCCCACCACAGCGGTGACACCGGGTCCCACACGGCCCCTCCGGATAGCTCGTGGGCCCCACGGTCGTGATTACGCGTGTAGCCGAATCAACACACGAAGCTGCCCGTCATCCCGAATTCGATCCTCCCGGGCCCATTTGTGTCACCCTTTACCTCCCTGCGTGGAGTGGGCATATTCCCATTGCTGTAATTGTTGTGTGTTAAGTTCCCCGGGAGTACGAGTTTCGGCCGGGTCCGTCGTCCCCACGCCGAGCGCGTGGAGGTATCATTCTCGCTCCCTACACTCGGCATTTGCTTATTTTCATATATACTTGTTTATGCCGCTGCTAGAGAGCATGATAGGGTAACTAGCTCGCTTTCTATTTGTATCACCGCTGCTGCGAGAGTGAGCATTACCGTCCCGTGACCCGATCCGGGCACGAAAGAGAGAGCCAACCACCCTAGCTCTTGCCGGTTTCTCAACCGCGCACGTCCGACGCTTCCCTCGTTAAGGGACGATCGTGAGCTTGTCGTGTCCGTGTCTCGTCCCGCATCAATTTGGTATCAGAGCGAGTTTGAGTCTAGGGTGTCAAAAAGAAAAACAAAGAGTGTCATTTACGTCTAGTCATTAGTCGGGTTAAGTCGAGTCTAGGATCATCATATTTCTAAAACAAAAAAAAGAGAGTGTTTTTAAATTGCATTTCATCCCGATAATTCGGTATATCTAAAGGTGTTGTCCGAACGTTAGGCTACGCCTATCGGGAAGGCCGCACACTTGCGCGAGTGACCCTCGGGTCGATTATCTCCGCCACGTACCGAGTCTTGGTTTACGTCTAGGGTCCTTAGTGTGCATGCATTCCAAACTTGCATAGTCGGTCTAGTGTCTTGTCACCGTGTGTATGCATGTCCATGTCCACTACCCATGGCCGATCCCCAAGACCATACGTCCGAGTGGTCAACTTTTGTGGCCAAAATGAATGTCCTCATGGACCGAGCCTTTGGTTTTGCCCCTCTCATTATGAAAGCCGCTCTACCCAACGGGTCCACAACGGAACTCCATTTCACCGATAGGGAGTCGGATAATTGGGTTTCTCTTGACATCGTGGAGTCTCTCTCCAAGACAGGCGAGATTGTCCGCGATGGTGATTTTGCTTGTGTTGAGTTCTATAAGAGGATCGGCTCTGTTCTCTACACCGATGGTGCATGGTGCAGGATCGGCACACTTGCTGGTTCATGCATCATTTTAGGGCAAAAGTGGTTAGGAGAGAGAAAGGCCAATCTTGACTGGGACAAGAGGACTTGCACCTTATGCCCCCCATACCTACCCGGTAAGATCACCCTTAGGGACCCCGTATGTCCAGCCACCCAGCCCCAGCGGCCCACTCCACCTTCGAATTTGCGCTTGGAGCCACCTCATCCCGAGCCACCCGTATTTCTAACGGGTACATTATACATAGCCGAGCCGCTTCTTAGTTGGCTCAAGGATGGCTTGGTCCCACTCCCTTACCCGTCTATGGACCCTACCCTACCTTTGGTGTCCGTCAACTTCTACCACACAACTTTTCGGTCTAGTCACCATGTCGACACTTTGGATGACCTTATTATGAGATTAGATTCACAATGGGAGTTGACGCATCTTTTGGCCCGAGGCTTTGACCAACCCGCTAGTCTTAGCTTCACCCATCCGGCCTTAGGATCCATTACCTCCATGTGCACCGTGGGGTGTGTCACCACGGAGATTCTTCTACTCCTCCCGATGCCGGCCGAGTCCGACTTCATTTCCTTTTGCCCGAGGGAGGAAGTTTATTTTCTTCACATGACCATTGTCCCGTTCACTATGACGGATGAAGGTGAGCATTCATACCTTCAAGATTTTCAAGATTGGGATCGTGTCATGGAGGAACCCATCTCCCGGGGTCATACCTTCTTTGACCCTTTTGACCCCTCCACTAGTGAAGCTCCCGAGCTATCACCTTCCCTCCACCTCCATGTCATGTTGGAACCCACCATAAGGGGTCATACCTTCTTTGATCCCTTTGACCCCTTCCCTAGTGGATCCATAGACCCTTCATATTCCCTTCACTTCTTCGGGGAAGTCCACCTTCATACCCCTTTCCTACGGGTTGGGTCCTCCATACCCACCAAGCCCGTCCACGATACACCTACACCCGGCTCTTCCACACCCGGCTTTCCTAGCCCACTCAAGTCTCCTAAATCTAAAGGGCCGTCCATGCATGACTGGGTCATACTTGGATGTTTAGGTGTTCCCCATACCACCCATCTCCGGTTACATAACATGCATGCATGGCACACATTCGGGTGTCCTGGTCCGCCGTCACCCATGTACGGGTCGGACTAACATTAGGTATGTCTAGGGTCATATGTGAGTCGGTGTGTTTTCCTTGTGTGGTTTATTTTGTGTGGTTTGTTTGCATGGTTTGTGTGTTGTTAGTCTGCATGAGTCTTGTGCAAGCTCGTTGTCGGTCTCTTATGAGTAAGAGGCGAGTGGACTCACTTGATGAGTATGGGATCGGTTCTACTTTATACCCGGATCAGTCACCTACAGGGACTCAGCGGTGATTCCTAGTGAGTCTTCGAGCTACTTCCTTCCCTTTTGAGAGTGCCCCACTCGGAGTGTCCACCTTTAGCCCATAGCAGTTTGTGCATATCACGTATATATGGAATGAGCAGGTACCGATCACTTGGAGTGGAGCATACCCGCGCTACTTGGCACGGTGACGGATCCGCCGGAGTACTCGAGCATCCCTACCCCTACTCGACGGGGTCGAGTTCCTCCCACCCGGGGAGAGTTGATGGGAATCGACGCCGAGCTAGTACTTTTCATATTACATTTATATCCTTTAGTATATTTTTATATCCACGGGAAAGTATACGCGCAATTGTACGGCTTTATCGGCCAATGCGTCACTCCCGTAGATTATGTGGGTTTCTATGTAATTTGCCCATGGGACCAGCAAGGGGGCCCTCAGCCCTTTCCCATTGGTCCACCTAGACCATGTGGGGCTGGTCAACCAGCCTAGGTGGCCTTCTAGATGAGTGGACTAGTCATATGCCACATGGGTAGACAAAGGGTTAAGAATGTCAACATTCTACACCCATCCCACCTACCCCCATTCAACCTTCCATTCAAAACCTACCCATAGTCAATAGGCCGCCCCCCCCTTCATTTTTTAATGTTTTTTTTTGTGTTTGTGGCATGCAATCCTAGCCCTTCAATCCCCATCCCTAGATCTAAGGGTGGATAATTGATTTGGTTGGAATCATATAAAAGATTGTATTTTTATGTGAAAATGAATGAAAATCAGAATTTTGTTGAATGAGCAAGAGCTAGCTGCGCCCCCAGCCCTCTCTCCTCTAGTTCTACCCTTCCCATGTCTCCATTCTAGAGTGTTATCTCCTTTCCCCACCCTCCGGTGATCATCGGTGCCGCCGCCGCCGCCGTTCGTGCCGCCATCGAGCCGCCGCTGCAGTTCTGTCCGTGCAGTACCACAGCAACTTCCATGAAATTCCCACCTCAGCCATGAGCTCAGATCGAGCTGGAAATTTTACTGGGTGTTCCAGAGGTGCCAAGAACATCTCCTAAATTTTGGTTTGTCATTCAGATCCCGTTTAGTATTTTTAGATTTTTGTCCACTCTTCCACTTCTGTTCTGTCTGCTGTCTGTTTCCATTTTCACCCGCCCTGAGTTTTAGGTCTTAGGCCCACTTTTTGAGTTTTTTTCATCTCACAAATTTTACTGGCGTTTCCTTCCATCCACCCCTTCATCCACAAGTTTTCTTAATTTTTGGTTCGTCCATCTCATATTTTATAAAAATCGTTCTCAGTCCCATCTACAGTTCTGTCCACCTGTTCCCAGATCCGACCACCAGTCACTCCAAAAATCATATCAAATCACCACCACCTCCAACTCCAATTCTCAAATTTTTCCCAGTTCCTTGGTTTGATTATCTACAACTGTGAAGAAGAGCTCAAAGTCCGAATCCCACTGTAAGTAGGCGTTCAACGGCCTTTTACAGGGATCTGATATGCTGATCTGAGATTTCTGGAGCAGTGGAGCAGAAGATTGAAAAATATCTAAGGCCCTGTTCCGCATAGGTTCAGAGGAATCCACTGGCCCTACGTTTGAGGATTTTGAGTCCTCTTTCCAACGGCACTGGTTTCGTCGCATTCCGGCGACGGGGCTGATCACAGCGGCCATTTTCGTCCGAGCGCGCGCTGCAAAACAGCAGCAACCAGCCCGTGGGCAGCAATTCCGACGGGTACCGAACGGAGCCGCCCGGCCTCCGATCGCCGTTCCGGCGTGCCGCCAGCCCGGGGATCGCTTCTACCAGTGTCCCCACCACAGCGGTGACACCGGGTCCCACACGGCCCCTCCGGACAGCGCGTGGGCCCCACGGTCGTGATTACGCGTGTAGCCGAATCAACACACGAAGCTGCCCGTCATCCCGAATTCGATCCTCCCGGGCCCATTTGTGTCACCCTTTACCTCCCTGCGTGGAGTGGGCATATTCCCATTGCTGTAATTATTGTGTGTTAAGTTCCCCGGGAGTACGAGTTTCGGCCGGGTCCGTCGTCCCCACGCCGAGCGCGTGGAGGTATCATTCTCGCTCCCTACACTCGGCATTTGCTTATTTTCATATATACTTGTTTATGCCGCTGCTAGAGAGCATGATAGGGTAACTAGCTCGCTTTCTATTTGTATCACCGCTGCTACGAGAGTGAGCATTACCGTCCCGTGACCCGATCCGGGCACGAAAGAGAGAGCCGACCACCCTAGCTCTTGCCGGTTTCTCAACCGCGCACGTCCGACGCTTCCCTCGTTAAGGGACGATCGTGAGCTTGTCGTGTCCGTGTCTCATCCCGCATCAATTTGGTATCAGAGCGAGTTTGAGTCTAGGGTGTCAAAAAGAAAAACAAAGAGTGTCATTTACGTCTAGTCATTAGTCGGGTTAAGTCGAGTCTAGGATCATCATATTTCTAAAACAAAAAAAAGAGAGTGTTTTTAAATTGCATTTCATCCCGATAATTCGGTATATCTAAAGGTGTTGTCCGAACGTTAGGCTACGCCTATCGGGAAGGCCGCACACTTGCGCGAGTGACCCTTGGGTCGATTATCTCCGCCACGTACCGAGTCTTGGTTTACGTCTAGGGTCCTTAGTGTGCATGCATTCCAAACTTGCATAGTCGGTCTAGTGTCTTGTCACCGTGTGTATGCATGTCCATGTCCACTACCCATGGCCGATCCCCAAGACCATACGTCCGAGTGGTCAACTTTTGTGGCCAAAATGAATGTCCTCATGGACCGAGCCTTTGGTTTTGCCCCTCTCATTATGAAAGCCGCTCTACCCAACGGGTCCACAACGGAACTCCATTTCACCGATAGGGAGTCGGATAATTGGGTTTCTCTTGACATCGTGGAGTCTCTCTCCAAGACAGGCGAGATTGTCCGCGATGGTGATTTTGCTTGTGTTGAGTTCTATAAGAGGATCGGCTCTGTTCTCTACACCGATGGTGCATGGTGCAGGATCGGCACACTTGCTGGTTCATGCATCATTTTAGGGCAAAAGTGGTTAGGAGAGAGAAAGGCCAATCTTGACTGGGACAAGAGGACTTGCACCTTATGCCCCCCATACCTACCCGGTAAGATCACCCTTAGGGACCCCGTATGTCCAGCCACCCAGCCCCAGCGGCCCACTCCACCTTCGGATTTGCGCTTGGAGCCACCTCATCTCGAGCCACCCGTATTTCTAACGGGTACATTATACATAGCCGAGCCGCTTCTTAGTTGGCTCAAGGATGGCTTGGTCCCACTCCCTTACCCGTCTATGGACCCTACCCTACCTTTGGTGTCCGTCAACTTCTACCACACAACTTTTCGGTCTAGTCACCATGTCGACACTTTGGATGACCTTATTATGAGATTAGATTCACAATGGGAGTTGACGCATCTTTTGGCCCGAGGCTTTGACCAACCCGCTAGTCTTAGCTTCACCCATCCGGCCTTAGGATCCATTACCTCCGTGTGCACCGTGGGGTGTGTCACCACGGAGATTCTTCTACTCCTCCCGATGCCGGCCGAGTCCGACTTCATTTCCTTTTGCCCGAGGGAGGAAGTTTATTTTCTTCACATGACCATTGTCCCGTTCACTATGACGGATGAAGGTGAGCATTCATACCTTCAAGATTTTCACGATTGGGACCGTGTCATGGAGGAACCCATCTCCCGGGGTCATACCTTCTTTGACCCTTTTGACCCCTCCACTAGTGAAGCTCCCGAGCTATCACCTTCCCTCCACCTCCATGTCATGTTGGAACCCACCATAAGGGGTCATACCTTCTTTGATCCCTTTGACCCCTTCCCTAGTGGATCCATAGACCCTTCATATTCCCTTCACTTCTTCGGGGAAGTCCACCTTCATACCCCTTTCCTACGGGTTGGGTCCTCCATACCCACCAAGCCCGTCCACGATACACCTACACCCGGCTCTTCCACACCCGGCTTTCCTAGCCCACTCAAGTCTCCTAAATCTAAAGGGCCGTCCATGCATGACTGGGTCATACTTGGATGTTTAGGTGTTCCCCATACCACCCATCTCCGGTTACATAACATGCATGCATGGCACACATTCGGGTGTCCTGGTCCGCCGTCACCCATGTACGGGTCGGACTAACATTAGGTATGTCTAGGGTCATATGTGAGTCGGTGTGTTTTCCTTGTGTGGTTTATTTTGTGTGGTTTGTTTGCATGGTTTGTGTGTTGTTAGTCTGCATGAGTCTTGTGCAAGCTCGTTGTCGGTCTCTTATGAGTAAGAGGCGAGTGGACTCACTTGATGAGTATGGGATCGGTTCTACTTTATACCCGGATCAGTCACCTACAGGGACTCAGCGGTGATTCCTAGTGAGTCTTCGAGCTACTTCCTTCCCTTTTGAGAGTGCCCCACTCGGAGTGTCCACCTTTAGCCCATAGCAGTTTGTGCATATCACGTATATATGGAATGAGCAGGTACCGATCACTTGGAGTGGAGCATACCCGCGCTACTTGGCACGGTGACGGATCCGCCGGAGTACTCGAGCATCCCTACCCCTACTCGACGGGGTCGAGTTCCTCCCACCCGGGGAGAGTTGATGGGAATCGACGCCGAGCTAGTACTTTTCATATTACATTTATATCCTTTAGTATATTTTTATATCCACGGGAAAGTATACGCGCAATTGTACGGCTTTATCGGCCAATGCGTCACTCCCGTAGATTATGTGGGTTTCTATGTAATTTGCCCATGGGACCAGCAAGGGGGCCCTCAACCCTTTCCCATTGGTCCACCTAGACCATGTGGGGCTGGTCAACCAGCCTAGGTGGCCTTCTAGATGAGTGGACTAGTCATATGCCACATGGGTAGACAAAGGGTTAAGAATGTCAACATTCTACACCCATCCCACCTACCCCCATTCAACCTTCCATTCAAAACCTACCCATAGTCAATAGGCCGCCCCCCCCCCCCCCCCCCCCGCTTCATTTTTTAATGTTTTTTTTTATGTTTGTGGCATGCAATCTCAGCCCTTCAATCCCCATCCCTAGATCTAAGGGTGGATAATTGATTTGGTTGGAATCATATAAAAGATTATATTTTTATGTGAAAATGAATGAAAATCAGAATTTTGTTGAATGAGCAAGAGTTAGCTGCGCCCCCAGCCCTCTCTCCTCTGGTTCTCCCCTTCCCAAGTCTCCATTCTAGAGTGTTATCTCCTTTCCCCACCCTCCGGTGATCATCGGTGCCGCCGCCGCCGCCGTTCGTGCCGCCATCGAGCCGCCACTGCAGTTCTGTCCGCGCAGTACCACAGCAACTTCCACGAAATTCCCACCTCAGCCATGAGCTCAGATCGAGCTGGGAATTTTACTGGGTGTTCCAGAGGTGCCAGGAACATCCCCTAAATTTTGGTTTGTCATTCAGATCCCGTTTAGTATTTTTAGATTTTCGTCCACTCTTCCACTTCTGTTCTGTCTGCTGTCTGTTTCCATTTTCACCCGCCCTGAGTTTTAGGTCTTAGGCCCACTTTTTGAGTTTTTTTCATCTCACAAATTTTACAGGCGTTTCCTTCCATCCACCCCTTCATCCAAAATTTTTCTTAATTTTTGGTTCGTCCATCTCATATTTTATAAAAATCGTTCTCAGTCCCATCTACAGTTCTGTCCACCTGTTCCTAGATCCGACCACCAGTCACTCCAAAAATCATATCAAATCACCCCCACTCCAACTCCAATTCCCAAAATTTTCCCAGTTCCGTGGTTTGATTATCTACAACTTTGAAGAAGAGCTTAAAGTCCGAATCCCACTGTAAGTAGGCGGTCAATGGCCTTTTATAGGGATCTAATATGCTGATCTGAGATTTCTGGAGCAGTGGAGCAGAAGATTGAAAAATATCTAAGGCCCTGGTCCGCATAGGTTCAGAGGAATCCACTGGCCCTACGTTTGAGGATTTTGAGTCCTCTTTCCAACGGCACTGGTTTCGTCGCATTCCGGCGACGGGGCTGATCACAGCGGCCATTTTCGTCCGAGCGCGCGCTGCAAAACAGCAGCAACCAGCCTGTGGGCAGCAATTCCGACGGGTACCGAACGGAGCCGCCCGGCCTCCGATCGCCGTTCCGGCGTGCCGCCAGCCCGGGGATCACTTCTACCAGTGTCCCCACCACAGCGGTGACACTGGGTCCCACACGGCCCCTCCGGACAGCGCGTGGGCCCCACGGTCGTGATTACGCGTGTAGCCGAATCAACACACGAAGCTGCCCGTCATCCCGAATTCGATCCTCCCGGGCCCATTTGTGTCACCCTTTACCTCCCTGCGTGGAGTGGGCATATTCCCATTGCTGTAATTATTGTGTGTTAAGTTCCCCGGGAGTACGAGTTTCGGCCGGGTCCGTCGTCCCCACGCCGAGCGCGTGGAGGTATCATTCTCGCTCCCTACACTCGGCATTTGCTTATTTTCATATATACTTGTTTATGCCGCTGCTAGAGAGCATGATAGGGTAACTAGCTCGCTTTCTATTTGTATCACCGCTGCTGCGAGAGTGAGCATTACCGTCCCGTGACCCGATCCGGGCACGAAAGAGAGAGCCGACCACCCTAGCTCTTGCCGGTTTCTCAACCGCGCACGTCCGACGCTTCCCTCGTTAAGGGACGATCATGAGCTTGTCGTGTCCGTGTCTCGTCCCGCATCAAATGTTCTGACATCTGCACCGATCATCTTTTCTAGCACCTCTCTCCTGAGGCTTTGCTTACATATCTGCACTGCATGTTCTTGATGAGGAGGTCTTCTGCATCTCATAGCCAAGTTCCTCCACCTTTTGATGTAATCTAGTGCTGTCTCATCCTGTTTCTGCTTGGTTGCATATAGTTCTGCTATAGTGATCTCTCTTTCTGTGACATGAAATCTATCACGGAACTTTCATTGCATATCGGGCCAGTCAACCACCGACCCAGCTGGCAGGCTTGAATACCACTCAAAGGCTAACCCAGTGAGGGATGAGCCAAAGAATTTGAGCAGATAAGCTTCGTCGGCTGCCAAATCACCCATAATTGTGGTGTAGTAAGCTATGTGCTCCCTGGGGGAGCCCTGGCTGTTGAATTTCTCAAATTTCGGCGGCTTACTGACGCCTGGGGGTAGTCTTTTAGCAGCATACTGGGGAGGATACGGTACTTTGTACACGTCATAGGTACCTACACCATCACCGGTCTTCTCAGACAGCTTCATCTCCACAATTCTTTCTATCATCAGTTTGTGGGCTATAGCTGGATCTACCTCTTCTGGGAAGAAATGAGCTTGTTGCTGGCTGTGAGGAGTCGTCATCACAGTTGCGTGCAAGATGGGCGCGGCAGGCTGCGTCTGAGATATAGAGGGCTGAGCCACTGTCGGCTGTGGAGTAGGTTGGCTCGGTGCTTTGCCCTTATCAGCCAGGAGAGGATTAGCAGGGGCAGCCGTTTCCGTAGAGCTGGAAGTTGGCCCCACAGGCTCGGCTTGTTTGGAGACCGGCGTAGCTTCATGTCTCTCATTGAGCTGTCTTCTGAGAGCACTAATCTCCTGCTGATATCTTCTAAACATCATCTGGATCATGGGATCCAGGGTTGATGGGATTTGTATATCTTCTGAAGTCCCTTCAGCATCATCAATGAAGGGATTATCCCCTTCTTCCGCTGTCACCACGTTGACTGTCATAGTTGTAACTCTGCGGGCTGCATCATCAGCTTTCATCTTATCTTTGGCTGCCTGGCTTCTTCTTGTGACGGGACCAGGTCTGGTTGCCAGCCTGAGCAGTTCATCTGGTTGGGTTGGCAACATGCCTTGCCCCCTGGCAATTCCAGCCATGTTATAGGTGAAGATTTGCATTCTTCCTTTCTGCCTGTAAACTTTTCTTCTTGCCTGGTCGGGGTATTCGAGTCGGTCAAAGACCGATACTCTTCCTTTGACTTCCTCCCTGTAGAGGTCTTCTTTGTCATATCCGGCCCTGAAGCCTTCTTCATAATCATTTGAATCGGAGGAGGAGACTCCGATTATCATTTCTTGCAGAGTTTCTTCTTCTTCTTCATCCATGGTGCCCAAAGCACGGGACAATCTTTGTTGACCTAGGGCAGAGTTCCCTAGGTAATGGAAGTAGTCTAGGACCACTTGCTTCATCTCCTCTGGGCTATGCCTTTGTGGCTCAGGTTGGAGTATCAATCTGTCCTGGCTCTTTTGCTGGTAAGCCAGTCTTGTCACCTGAGCATTCAAATGCTCGGTTTTGGAGTATCTGAAGATATCAGCCTGTCTGGCACAGGCTCTTGGTCTTCTTGCAGCAATCACAGTGACTGGTTCACTCCTTCTCACATTGCCAATTTGGCAGCAGTTGGCAGCAGCATCATGGTTCTTTCTTTGCCATCTTCTGCCCCCGGCCCTGGAACGGGTGGCAGCAAAGTCCTCCTTCTTTTCATATCTTCTACCCTTCATCATGGGGCAAGCAGCAGTCATATTCCTTCCTTGATCCTCAGTCTCATCTCTCCTCCCCCGGGTCCTGGGACAGACAGCTGTAGCATTTCTTTCGTCTTTTCTCTCTTTCCCTCTGCCCCCTGCTCTGAGGCGGGCAACAGTGCTATCAGTAAGATTCTCTCTGTCTCGAGCTGGGACCCAGCTCTGTATCTTATTCGGCCGCCAGACCTGTTTGTATCTTGCTGGCTTGGGTGCCAGCCTCTTCCTTTCATCAGCTTCCCGGCTGGCCCTCCTGGTGGCCAGAACTTGGAACTTGTTGTTGGTTGGGATGGTCGGGATAATCCTGTCCGGACGGACTTCCCTGGGGCGGCCGTCAAGGTTCGCCCTAACATCGTCTTCCCGGAATTGGAAAGACGACGGTTAGCAACGGCACACCGGCTTCTCCGGTTGGTTCTTTTCCCCTTCTGGGCAGCAGCGGGGACCATGTCCTTCCTTTGGACATGATGGACATAGCAGGAGACAACGGTGGAAGCTATCTTCTTCAGTAAGCTAGCTTTCTCATCAGTGGTCTTCGTCGGGGCACTCGCAGCAGTGCCTTGCTCATCGTTGTCGACCTGCAGAAGGTCGGTGAAGACGAGGCCCAGGCAGTTGGGCAGCCCAACGGCAGGCGGCATTGATCCGAATGTAAGAGGTACCGCCAGGTAGCCCTCTCGCACATGCATGTCAATCGGTTGCTGGTCGAAGCAGACAGACATGATTCCAACCGTCATTGTAGATTCCTGAAAATGAGGAAAGTGGACGGAATCAGAAGTTTGAGGGGGGCCCGCTGGGCCTCCTACTTTAGCGTAAAGATGAAGGGAGACTCTGTCCCACCGGACGTGCCAGACTTGTGGGAACGCGGATTTTTTATTATCCTATATTTTTTTATTGATTGATTATTTATTTATTGATTTATTGGCGTGCCAGTCACCGGAGTGACGATTTTATTGTGCGCTCGATCTGACTTGGTCAGTCGATTGTGGGTGATCGTGTCTGGACCAGAAGTCCGTCATACCATAAAGGCTATGACGTTAATTACACCCTTCCAAGGAAGGACAACCCTTGATTAAACGCTAAAGGTAGGAGGATGACAGCGGTAAAGCCGCGTGCTCAAAAGAGATAGAATTCGTTCACTTGCAAGACGTTAAATGGATTAGACGAAGCAGGGGTTGGTTATTTCGGGATAAAACCGACGGCATATTCCCACCATCTTGGACCATGCCAAGTGGGGAATAGGAAACCACCCATGCAGTGGCAGGGTGGGATCCGTAAAAGGTCGGGCATAATTGACCCGGAATCCGAGTAAGTGCTGGCATAACATGACGCGCTCCATGCAAACGCGATGTTGCATCTACATCCCCCTTCAAAGGGCCACCGGAGAGCATGCAAGGACATAACCCCACATGCTGGTGGGGTTGAGATAGAAAGCATCACATTTACTTGGCAAGGTATGTATGAATTTCGGCAGCATGTCCCCTCAACTTGGATTATGCCAAGAGAAGATAGGTCATCATCCATAGAATGCCGGGATGACAACCGAACGAGGATGGGCACCGGGCCCCGGGACATCGCTTGCCTTTACACCATCGATTAATATCCCCTCGAAACCCCTCAGAACTCATGCAAGAACATGGCCCTCTGGGTTCATGAGGGTGAAATCCGGATCGAGAATGAAGACTGTAGGGGAGGTCTTCCCCAATAATGTGTCTTCTCAAGGCATCAATGACGGTCTCCGAACATCCCCGGGACATATGTGTGAAGAGATCAGAAGGCTGACGAATGGTATTGCAGAGATGGGCCTCTGACTGGACTTCATTTGGCCAAGAAGAAGGGTCTCGGCGGTGGCTTTAACTGGCCAGAAGGGAGAGGCTCTCGGCGTGGTTTTAGTTGGCCAAAAGGGGGCTTCTCGGCGTGGGTTTAGCTGGCCGAATGAAGGTCTCGGCGGTGGCTTCTTAACCAAACAAGGGGGGTCTCGGCGTGGCCTTAATGGGCCCAAAGAGGGCTCTCGGCGTGGCCTAACCAAAGCAAAGAAAAGGGGCTCTCGGCGTGGAGCTTCCCGGCGCGCTCATGGCCGCGCCGGGAGCCTGGCGCCGGGAGCCTGTGGGCTGGGAGGTTTGCATGAGGGGTTTGGATGGCTTTTTGTTAGTTTGCTGAAGAGGGAGGCCTCTCGGCAAGATAGTTCTCGGCGGGGAATTTTGTACGCCGAGAAGGTGGAATTGCTACAGGATTTCAGGGTTTACAGAGCTCAAACGATACTCTGCTTCTGGGATTCCTGAGCTTTCTGGCTGCGATCGAAGCCGAATTTGAAGTGCAGGAGGGGGGATTTCATGGATGCTTCCCTGAGAAAGGGCCAAGAGGGATCTGGAGGGTAGAATCGATGGGGAACGAGACTATCATCTGGATTTCTGAAGACTTCATGTATTTCTGCCGCCGGCCATCTGGGGATCAATAGATGACTGTCTCTGATCCCCTAGACAAACCCAATAGCATCTAAAAACCGGTGACTGAGGAACCTTTAGCATCGAAACTCCAGACCCTAGTCATCCAAGGGGTTAGAATGGAGGGTCGAGAGATCGAGATCGTCATTCGCTAGAATCCGCGGAATAGCATCCGTCTGTAGAGAAAACATATCCTTGTGTAGTCAGCAGTTCAAGGAACCAAGAGATTAATGTCTCTTGTTCCTGAACAACACAAGGGGCATTGAGGGCCTTGAGAGGGACTCACACATATGCGATGAATCTGCCATCGAGACAGGAGGGGGGAAGAAGACAGAACCCAGTAGCCCATTGGATATGGACAGGGATCCTATCTACGCTCCTCTGAAGAATAGGTTCGTAGGGAAACTCCGAAGCCGAGAGCATATGAACCATCGGACATTTCAGATAGAGGACATACATATATACACAGAGGGACGAAGGGAAGGGCTTTCAATTGCCCATTTCATTTCATCTCATAAGCATCGTTTACATCATCTGCAAGGCAAAAGCCAAAGAACAGAAGAGGAGGGGAACAGGGGGAAGCGAAAAGATAACTCTCGGCATCGTGTGAATAATCAAACACGAAGATATAGACTATTACATACGAAGACAGATCAAGAAAACAACAAACATAGGGGGGGGAGGGTAGAGCATTGACTCCTCTCCCTCCCCTGAGCAGCCCACCTGGGGTTTTTCTTCTTCTTCTTCTCTCAGACTTCTTCTCTTTCTTTCTTGCTGTCTCTTCTTCTTCTTTTTTTGATCGGTTCTCCCTCCCTTTTTTCTCTGTTCTCCCTCTCTCTCCCCTTGTCTGTTCGAAGGGAGGGGGTTTTTATAGCCATTTCCTCCTTCTCGGCAGACTTCATCACGGCGCGCCCCACCTAAAGCTTCCCGGCGCGCCTGCCTTTAGCTTCTCGGCGCCCTCTTTTGGGTTTGGCATTTGATTCTCGGTGCCACCTTCACACAGGCCCATTTGGGTCTTTCAAGGGTGTCATCACCCAAAAGGGTTTTCCATTGGTGACACAGCTTGTATTAAGATCATTATCACGGTTTTCATTAGTCCGTAGACAGGGGTTTCATCAGTCCGTAGATAGGGGTTTCATCTGTATTGCCATCTGAATGGTGACAAGACCGGGTATCATCTTATCGATATCGTCACTTGAGTGGTGACGAGCTCGGACATCAGCTTTAGTCTTGGAAGACCTCAGCCTGGTATATATAATCTGTGGAGACGATTCCTCTTCTGTTTTGACTTTGCAAAAGCCTTTACAATCTTCATCTGCCGGTACCGGCTTCATCTTTATCTCATATTACATCTGTCATTAAGCCGACATCTGACTTACCCTGACATATCATCCGTGGATTCTTGGATGAAATAGTAGTGCGGCTTTCATTAAAGTGTGCCAGGAGGTCTCATCAGTCGAGTGACTGCTGCTCTACCAGTGCTGCTGTCTGAGTGACATCGGCATCGGGCATCAGCTTGGCCGACAAGGGCTTTAGCCGGGTGGATGGTTGACGAGCTTCATCAATGATCTTTCACTGTTGGTCCGACCCTCTTTTCAATCTTGCTTCGACCTTTGTTCATTTTCAAGGTGTCAACACCTGCCTCTTCTACTCAGTGTACATACTTATTCATCTACTGCTTCAAAGTCCATACAATGGCTGTTGAACTGTGAAGCCTATACATTGTCTGATCATTCATCTTCATGTCTATACAACGCTAAGTCAATACATTGAACTGTTCTCCAAAGTCTGCACAATGGTCTTCACACCTGAAGTCTGTACATCCACAGTTAAACTTGAAGTCTGCACATTGGTCTTCGAATTCAAAGTCTGTACATTGGTTTTTCACATGAAGTATGTACAGCCATTCACTGTTGAAGTCCATACACTGGTCGGTGGAATTTGATGTCTGTACACTGACTCGTTTCATTTCCTCAGAGTCTGTACATCCATAGTGAAATCCAAAGTCTGCACATTGATCTTCGAATCCAAAGTCTATACAATGGTCTTCACACTTGAAGTCTATACATTCGATGTACAAAGTTGATGTCTATACATTTGCCTCCATGATTCTAAGTCTATACATTCGCTGCAGAGATATGTGTCAAGTCTATACATCGACTGTCTTGCTTTAGCTTAAGTCTGTACAGAGTCAGCGTCTCGTTGACCATCTCTTGTTGTGTCCTCATGTTATTTCTGTGTTTGTGTCTTCGTGTTGTTTTTACGTCTTCGTGTTATTTTTGTATTTGAGTCTTCATGTTATTTCTGTGTTTGTGTCTTCGTGCTATTTTTATGTCTTCGTGTTGCTTCTTTCTATCTTCGTCCAGGTTTCCTCTGATCTCGTGTTTTACTACCGTTTTACTCCGTGTTATTTCCTTCTCACCTCGTGCTATTCTCATCTGACTTCGTGTCGTTCCCTTTGTAGTGTTAGCTTTGTTACTGTGGTACCTCGTGTCGTTCTCTATTTACCTCGTGCTGTAGTCATCTTATGTACCTCGTGTCATTCTCAGTATAGTGCACCTTTTGTTGTTCCTACACACCTCGTGCAGCTTTAGCTTGAGTGTCAATCGACTTATTTTAGGTATATATATATATAGAGAGAACCCTGAGTATTAATGGTTTTAATCTCTTTGCAGGAGAAGAAGAAAAACAAAAAGAAGAAGGTGGTCCGAGGAAGAATATTCCACAGTGACTGGGCGGCACGTGATCCGAGGCTGGAAGGGCAGATAGGATTGTGACACGTATGCTGAAGCTGGCTGAGAGACTGACACGTGGCCACAAGTTCTGGGTGGGAAATGTGGAAGCCACACGCGCCCAGTGCTGCCCTCCTACTGGCTGCTGCTTATAAAAGGAAGCCTTCATCCAACATATGAAGACTAATCGAAGAAGAAACCTGGAGAGCAGAAAGCCCTTCGATCCAGAAAAAGAAAAGAGGAAGAAAAAAGAGAAGAAGAAGAAATAGAAGAAGTGTGAGCTGAAGAAAATAGAGGAGCAGAGATCGAGAGAGTGAAAGAGCAGAAGAAGAAAAGAGCTGCAGTAGAAAGTAGAAGAAGAAGAGAAGAGAAGAGACAGAGAGAGCCTGCGAAAGAAGAAGAAAAGAAAGAGAAGAAGAGCAGAAGGAGAAGAAGAGAAAGAGAGAGTTAGAGAGCTCGTGAGGGTAAAGAGAAAAAGAAAGTGAGAGAGAAGAGAAGAGGAAGAGAAGCTTACCTGAAGATCTGTCTACTGGACCGTGGATCAAATCCAGGCCAGTCAGCTCCATGCGAGCCACATCTGTGTTATCTTTCTTTACAGCTTTCTGATCGCTGTGTATTTTTCCTTTCTTATTTTTCCTTTTTCATTTGGTTAGCTTTGTACTTCCGATCCTCTGGATTGAGGTCGGGTCCCTCCTGGTCTGGAGGAAGAGAGGTCTGCGACCTCTAGTTTGCAAGTGGCTGGAAGTCACTTGTGTGTTCCCTCCGGTTTGGAGGAAGGGAGATCTGATCTCCGGTTCTGGGCTTGTGGGTTGCAAGTCCAGGTGTCCCTCCTGGTCTGGAGAAAGAGAGGTCTTCGACCTCTGGTTTGCTAGTGACTGGGAGTCACTGGTGTGTTCCCTCCGGTTTGGAGGAAGAGAGACTATGCGTCTCTAGTTTCCAAGTGGCTGGGAGTCACTTGGGATGTCCCTCCGGTTGGGAGGAAGAGGGGAGGTTGTTCCCCTGGTCAAGCTGTGTGGCAGCACCTGTTGCAGACTGAGTCTGCGGTTTCTAGCGTGAGCTAGTGGAAGCCACACTCGGGTTGAGTGTGGGGTGGATGTAGGTCTGCTGGACCGAACCACCTAAAAACCCCTTGTGCACTGTGGTTTGACTTGTCTATTTGTGCTTCCGCTAGGTGATTGCATAGGGGCGCTCCATGTGTTTGGCTTCTGGTTGAGCAGAAGAGTTTATTAGTTTTCAGATTGACTAAATCTATCTTGTTAGCACTCCAGTGATCTCACTGTGTGTTTGGTTAGTTCCACAACTGCCATTTAGCCTTCAAGTTTGTTTAGTTTGCGAACTAGCATTTTTAGTGAGCGAAATTTTAACTGGGCGAAAGGTTTTTTAAAAGTCATATTCATTCACCCCCCCCTCTAAATACTGCACCGAACCCAACACTTGGTATCAGAGCCGTGTCTGCATACAAGGTCCAGCGACCTGCAGATTCGATCTTGCAGTCTTCGGTGCTAATTTGTTTTTAGTGCATCAATATTCCTATTGCATTAACTGTTGTGTTCTCATGGCTCATCCTCCACTATTTAGTAGTTCAAATATTAAATTCTAACTATATCGTATGCACAAGCATGTTAACTCTATTAATCCACAATTGTGGAAGGTTATCTCTCACAGTCCACATGAACTTCCTAAGGATAAGTCCAAGTGGACTCATGTTCACAAGTTGAAAAATGATGATAATGTGAGAGCTCTTAACCTAATGAAGGCTGCAATTGATTCTGACGATTTTTCTTTTATCTCAGATTGTAGCACTGCAAAAGAAATTTTTGATAGAGTGACTGCAACACATGTGGAACAGGAAGAAGAATATCTCATGGTAAGAAGGAGTGATCAATCAGATGAGTCCTCATCCCAGGTAATTTTTGAGACCGAGGATATTAGCCATGATGAGTTAGCTGCCATGCATGAGCATCTTCTAGATAAATATGAAAGAGTCAAATCAGAAAAGAAAAAATTAAGAAAAGAGAAAAATGCTGAAATCACAAGTCTAAAGGCTGAAAATGAAAATCTAAAATCTAAATTGAAGGAATTGATTGAAGAATTACATTCTGATGATAATGCACAGAAAAACTTAATCACTTCCTTGAAAGAAGAAAATGATTCTCTGCTGACTCAGAAGAAGGAAATTGATAAATTAAAAGATAAGCTGATTGAAGAAAACACCCATCTGAAGGAACACAATAAAAAGCTAATGGTCCTTAACACTGTTTTCTCTGAAAGATGGCTAACGGTAGAAAGAGAAAAATCAGCTTTGAAAGAAAAAGAAGTGAACATTGAATTGAAGTTAAATCAGGAGAATGAGATCCTGCAAAGTCTGAATGATGGGCTACAAAATCAGGTTATTTCGTGTGAAGACCACATTATGACCTTGCAAATTGAAATTGAAAATCTAAACAACTCTCTGTCAAAATTTGCCAAAGGTAAAGAAAAAATGGAAGATTCTTTGAATGTGGAAGTCACCAAATTGAATGAAGAGAAAAGGTGCAATTCTCAAGTTAAGCAAGCTGTAAGGAACAAACTATACGCAACATTTGTGAGTAGCTCAAACTTAGCTAGTACTTCTGCACCGTCTTCAAAACAGTCTGATGATCAGAAGATTCAAAAACAAAAGGAAAATGTGAAAATGAGAACACTGAAGAAGAATAGTAAATTTCATGCAAACAAGCCTAAGGCTAGAAAATTTCTAATTATTCACTGAAGGAATGTTGAATGCTTCTATTGTGGAAATTATGGCCATGTACTTGATGATTGCCTTGTCATGAAGAATGATAATGATAGATTTCATGCTGGGACCTCTTATGCTAAGAAATCCTATTCTGCTCAAAACAAGATATCCAAATGCTTTTACTGTCATGAAATGGGTCATCTCATGCATGAATGCAAGACAATGGAGTTGGATGACTTTGCTGCTACTACTGTACAAAAATATCATGCTAGAAATCATTTTCCTAGGAGAAAGAATCTGAATTGCTATTGTTGTGGGAAGCCAGGTCACAGGGCTGCAATCTGTTGGCTGGCAGGATATCAAAACCAAACTGGTTTTGGTAAACAGAATTTTTATTCTGTTAACAAAAAATTTCATGCATATGCACATAGAATTCATGCTAACAAGAATGTGCATAAATCATATTTGAAAACTGCTGCTTCTTGCCATCATTATGGCAAATCTGGACATTTGATGGATGGTCATCCTCTGATGAAATTTAGTGATCATCAAGTTAAAAATGTGCTGAGAAAACCTGCTAGGAGTAATACTGTCATGTCAGGACCCAAGACTTCTTGGGTACCTGTTTGTGCAAAATAAATGCAGGTGTGCCTTGCGACTGAAATAAAAGGGGTAATGATCCAAGGCACTCAAGAATGAAAAACCTCATTCTCACACTTTTCAGGTAATCTCTCTGCATTTCCCATTTTAAAACTTATTGCATATCTGGTTTGATGTATTCTTGCATATCCTGTTCTTAGTTTCATCTAGTGCATGCATATTAAATTTGTTCTTGCATATTCATTTATCATCTGCCATTTGCACTACTCTCTGATCATGCACTCTGAAACTTCTGAAAATCTAAACTGCATATATACTTGGCTTGGAATTTTCCCTCCCATTAGCTCGTACCTGTCTGTTTTCATCTATATGGGTTCTGTATGGCTTTTAGTGCGTTGACGAATTTGGCTGACTGCGTAGACGCAATTGTGCGTCTTTCGTTTGGTGTCTTGTTCACTGCGTCGAAGCTGACACTAATGCGTTGACGCATTGGTGTGTATTTGATCCATGCATGCATGCTCACATTTAAAAATCTGCCGTGCCTCTCATGAGCACATGTTGAGATATCAGTGCATAATTCGGATTGATAATTGATTGGAAATCTAGACTGCATGTTGAATTATCATGCTTGACCTCAATGGTATATAAATGGTAAGGTACCAAAAGGCAGGGAAGTCTGTCTGGAGGTTCTTACTATGTGTCAGGTGGTCTTTTAGACCAAGTGCTCTGCCTAGTACCATGGGTCACCTTGCTGGTTAGGACAGTCTGAATGTGCATGAATCAAAATCATATGCTCAGTTTCTCTTGGCAAACATTGCATGTTTTAAGGGGGAGTTACTTGCATGTGTTTTTGCATACATAAAGTGCATTGCATTTTACTGCATTGAAAATACCAAAAAGGGTAATTGAATGCATAGTGTCAGGGGGAGTCAATGCATTGCATGCAGGTGGTCAAGTGCATACATCTCTGTCAGAATTCACTACATGTTATCCTTGGAAATCCTGAAACTTGCCAGACCTCCTGATATCTTGTTTGTTGTGCATAACCTTTTCCTCATTATTTTTAAGTGACAACTCTTGATCTTATTCGGAAAACACTGAGCTTCAAAAATCTCTCCTATCAATTGGTATCATTTGGCTTCAGAATTCCATCAGTCTTACATGAAGATTTTAATGGGACTATCTCGATCATAAATCTGAAAATTCTTGAACTAGAAATCTTCTATTATACGTTTTTATGAATGACTGAAATAACTCATGTGGTTTAAGTTTAATGTATTCAATGAGTTTGGCTTTAAAATCTCTTAAAAATATCTGAAGCATGTTTAATAAACCTTAACCATCTGTTTCATGCTGTGTCTTGTAAAATCTTCTAAAATCTGCATTATTGAATTCATGGCTTTATTTGGTTAAGTACATGAAATTGTTATTGTTTTGAAGCAAATGAATTTGTCTGAATTGTCTAAAGGGTAATTGTTGTCAGAGCAATGACTTTGGTCACTAAGAAACCATGTCCAAAGGACTGTGTCATGAGGTGCCTTAGTCAACTCTGCAAAATAAAATTCATTGAAAACTCAGGCAGAGCAATGGCATGCACACTGAGAAATATAACTCACTCATCAAGAAATGATTTGTAATGTGTCATGATGTGTAAATGCTATCTCTGTTCATATAAAGCATGACAGTTAGTCACACTAAGTACTTAGGGATATTGGCCTCTGATCAAGATATATCCTCCAGTTACAAGGTGTGCACTGAACTAGAGTGCTCGTAAAATTTGTAGCATGAAAAATTGTCGAACGAATTGAAATATCTGAATATTGATGCTAAAATCAAATTGCTACAACCCTAGACAAAATCATATGACTTCAAAATTGCTTGATTTCAATACTGATGCATGTAATTCCGAAAGAAGTCAATAAAGTTGATTGTGTAAGAGAAAGGAAGATTTATCAAGATAAATATGAGGGCTTGGTTCATTTTTATTAAATCATGGTGTTAGATATCAATACAGAATTTTATTGAAAAAAACTCTGCATACATCATGTTTAAACCATGCTGATCAATAAAATTCATTCATAAGCCCTTATAATGGAAGACTTTGAAATATTCTGATTTGGATTTATGAGAATGACAATTCCTTGAAAATCTGACTGAAATTCTTGTAGTTGAAGCTTCTTTAAAAAATCTGCTAATTGAACCTTTTCTGCTAATTGACCTGAACTTCTCCTTGTTTGCCCATGTGGTCTCCTTCTCATTCATTTCATAAGGTTCCATTTATTGAGGGGGAGCCTCCTTGTCATATGCATCATGCTGCATAGAAGGAGAAGAATTGTGCCCTTGCATTCATATTTCTGGTATCTGCATCTACATTCATACCCCATCCCATGGTTTATTTTGATTATACCAAAGGGGGAGATTGTTTGCCTAAGAGGGAGAATATCATTCAACCAGTGCATGCAGGTTCCTTTTGATCATCTCTAACTCATGCTTTTTCTGACACTCTTAAAGGGGGAGAATCATGTTCTTACAAGGGGGAGAAATTGACTGAATTTTTATACATGCTTTAATTTATCAAACTATTTTCTTTTTGATGAAGTCAAAGGGGGAGAATAGTTTGAGTCATCAGACTGACTCACTGTGTAGTGTTGCCATCATCAAAAAGGGGGAGATTGTTGTGCCCATGTGGTTTTGGTTTTGATGATGGTTTTAATGATGGTTTTGATGATTGGTTTTTGATGTGAGCTAATCACTGTGAGTCATCCTGCTGTGTGAGTCATCATGTTGTTATTCAGTCTGTCAAATGTTCAGTCATCTTGCTGCTCAGTTTAGTTTAATATTTTTGATGTTCAGTCGTGTTAACTGATGCATAAAGCATTCATTGCTACACTCTGCTTAGTTAGTATGAACAGTAGTGGGTCGACCCACTCTTGCTGATACGTCGACTCATCAGAACACTGATTGTCTAGTTTGTCTAACTTCAAGTCTACACATCAGTTGAACGTAAAGTGTACAACGTCAACTCATTGGGCTGCAGCGTCAACTCAGTAAGTATGCACATCGCCTTCAGGCCTTCAAGTCTATACACTCTATACTCATTCAAGTCTGTACACTGGTTTTCATGCATGTTAAACTCCAAGTCTATACAGCATGCCTCTTCTACTCAGTGTACATACTTATTCATCTGCTGCTTCAAAGTCCATACAATGGCTGTTGAACTGTAAAGCCTATACATTGTCTGATCATTCATCTTCATGTCTATACAACGCTAAGTCAATACATTGAGCTGTTCTCCAAAGTCTGCACAATGGTCTTCACACCTGAAGTCTGTACATCCACAGTTAAACTTGAAGTCTGCACATTGGTCTTCGAATTCAAAGTCTGTACATTAGTTTTTCACATGAAGTATGTACAGCCGTTCACTGTTGAAGTCCATGCACTGGTCGGTGGAATTTGAAGTCTGTACACTAACTCGTTTCATTTCCTCAGAGTCTGTACATCCACAGTGAAATCCAAAGTCTGCACATTGATCTTCGAATCCAAAGTCTATACAATGGTCTTCACACTTGAAGTCTATACATTCGATGTACAGAGTTGATGTCTATACATTTGCCTCCATGATTCTAAGTCTATACATTCGCTGTAGAGATCTGTGTCAAGTCTATACATCGACTGTCTTGCTTTAGCTTAAGTCTGTACAGAGTCAGCGTCTCGTTGACTGTCTCTTGTTGTGTCCTCATGTTATTTCTGTGTTTGTGTCTTCGTGTTGTTTTTACGTCTTCGTGTTATTTTTGTATTTGAGTCTTCATGTTATTTCTGTGTTTGTGTCTTCGTGCTATTTTTATGTCTTCGTGTTGCTTCTTTCTATCTTCGTCCAGGTTTCCTCTGATCGCGTGTTTTACTACCGTTTTACTCCGTGTTATTTCCTTCTCACCTCGTGCTATTCTCATCTGACTTCGTGTCGTTCCCATTGTAGTGTTAGCTTTGTTACTGTGGTACCTCGTGTCGTTCTCTATTTACCTCGTGCTGTAGTCATCTTATGTACCTCGTGTCGTTCTCAGTATAGTGCACCTTTTGTTGTTCCTACACACCTCGTGCAGCTTTAGCTTGAGTGTCAACCGACTTATTTCAGGTATATATATATATAGAGAACCCTGAGTATTAATGGTTTTAATCTCTTTGCAGGAGAAGAAGAAAAACAAAAAGAAGAAGGTGGTCCGAGGAAGAATATTCCCCAGTGACTGGGCAGCACGTGATCCGAGGCTGGAAGGGCAGACAGGATTGTGACACGTGTGCTGAAGCTGGCTGAGAGACTGACACGTGGCCACAAGTTCTGGGTGGGAAATGTGGAAGCCACACGCGCCCAGTGCTGCCCTCCTACTGGCTGCTGCTTATAAAAGGAAGCCTTCATCCAACAGATGAAGACTGATCGAAGAAGAAGCCTGGAGAGCAGAAAGCCCTTCGATCCAGAAAAAGAAAAGAGGAAGAAAAAAGAGAAGAAGAAGAAATAGAAGAAGTGTAAGCCGAAGAAAATAGAGGAGCAGAGATCGAGAGAGTGAAAGAGCAGAAGAAGAAAAGAGCTGCAGTAGAAAGCAGAAGAAGAAGAAAAGAGAAGAGACAGAGAGAGCCTGCGAAAGAAGAAGAAAAGAAAGAGAAGAAGAGCAGAAGGAGAAGAAGAGAAAGCGAGAGTTAGAGAGCTCGTGAGGGTAAAGAGAAAAAGAAAGTGAGAGAGAAGAGAAGAGGAAGAGAAGCTTACCTGAAGATCTGTCTACTGGACCGTGGATCAAATCCAGGCCAGTCAGCTCCATGCAAGCCACATATGTGTTATCTTTCTTTACAGCTTTCTGATCACTGTGTATTTTTCCTTTCTTATTTTTCCTTTTTCATTTGGTTAGCTTTGTACTTCCGATCCTCTGGATTGAGGTCGGGTCCCTCCTGGTCTGGAGGAAGAGAGGTCTGCGACCTCTAGTTTTCAAGTGGCTGGAAGTCACTTGTGTGTTCCCTCCGGTTTGGAGGAAGGGAGATCTGATCTCCGGTTCTGGGCTTGTGGGTTGCAAGTCCAGGTGTCCCTCCTGGTCTGGAGGAAGAGAGGTCTTCGACCTCTGGTTTGCTAGTGACTGGGAGTCACTGGTGTGTTCCCTCCGGTTTGGAGGAAGAGAGACTGTGCGTCTCTAGTTTTCAAGTGGCTGGGAGTCACTTGGGGTGTCCCTCCGGTTGGGAGGAAGAGGGGAGGTTGTTCCCCTGGTCAAGCTATGTGGCAGCAGCTGTTGCAGATTGAGTATGCGGTTTCTAGCGTGAGCTAGTGGAAGCCACACTCGGGTTGAGTGTGGGGTGGATGTAGGTCTACTGGACCAAACCAACTAAAAACCCCTAGTGCACTGTGGTTTGACTTGTCTATTTGTGCTTCCGCTAGGTGATTGCATAGGGGCGCTCCATGTGTTTGGCTTCTGGTTGAGCAGAAGAGTTTATTAGTTTTCAGATTGACTAAATCTATCTTGTTAGCACTCCAGTGATCTCACTGTGTGTTTGGTTAGTTCCACAACTGCCATTTAGCCTTCAAGTTTGTTTAGTTTGCGAACTAGCATTTTTAGTGAGCGAAATTTTAACTGGGCGAAAGGTTTTTTAAAAGTCATATTCATTCACCCCCCTCTGAATACTGCACCGAACCCAACAGTAAGACCGCTGTAAAGATAGGCAAGGACGGCGGGTCCTACCCTCTTTCCACTCTAGATCCCACGAATGGCACTTAGTTGGTCTTCCTCCACCATGTTGTCGGTATAAGGAAACAAGATAGCACCCGCCAGACAAATTGTGAACCCCTTCATGATTCCTTCCAAATAGTCATCATCTGGCGACCCTCTCAGGGCGTCCATGACCCACTCCGTGAGCTTTTGGAGATCGATCCCCTTTTGAGTACGGACCTTTCGGGCTACGTCGGGCGGCATGAAGCTTCCAAGGACGCTTTCAGAAGTCCCCCGTGTCAGCATCCGCATAGCCTTCACCTTCCCGTCACTCTTGAATTTCTTCAATCCGAGCAGAAGTTCCACCTCCTCGAGGAGGATGGTCGCCTCGAAGGTCGGGAAGATAAAGTGTGGGTCTGGGGATGCCAGATCTCCACTAGTGCGCCCATAGCCGCCCAGTCCATACGAATCTTCTCGTAGTGTTTGGCGTGAATAAGGAGCCCCTGCAGATGCCACATCGAGAGTATGGCCCTCATGCCGATGGAGATGTTGGAAGTTAGCTTTGAAAGCCATGGCAGTTTGAAAAACTTCCTCGGGCCCGGGAAGAGTGGATATGGCTGGAAGAGAAAAGAAAGAAGAAGAAAGGAAGGAAGTAAGAAGAAGGTTCACGTGGAGAAATTTGAAATGAATCAGCTTACCATATGCGACATGATCGTCCCACTCAGATGACCCTCGAGGTCGGAGAGTCGCCTGATCTCGCTGCTAGGCTTGCTCCTCTTCGTAACGCGGGAAGACTCTCCTTCCATCCTGAAATCTCTAGATTCTCCTCTCCTTCCTCTCCTGAGCTTCCAAAACCCACCTTGGTGCATTTGAATGGACTAGCCTAAGGGGAGTTCTTATAGGAAGGGAAGATCGCTATAGGATAGAACATGTCACATCAGCAGTCAATGTCAGGATTTTGGCTAGATCTCCTTTCCATTATGGTGCGATTCTGTTACGATTCTGTTACTTTCTGATGTTATTAATCCATGCTGGCCTGTGTAGGTTTTACTAACGGACGTCTTTGTCCTATCTCCTATCCCACCTTTCATTGGTTGGTCCCACCATGTCATGCATCGTAGTATATGATACCTACGCTACTAGAACATGTCAAGGACCTTGCGGCCCGAACGAATCTGGGATTTGAGTTCCCCTTCAACAAAAACGGTGATGATCCCGGAAGAATTTGGGTTGTACGGATAGGCTGTTAATTTGTGGTAGCATGGGGACGACGGTTCCATTCAGTGAGTTGGTGCGCGGATAAACGGGCCCCAGCCCAGTGTCGGCTCACCGGATCGGTATCCTGACCCGTTCTTAACAAGTTGACAATATTATCCTTGGCTATTTTCTATTTTAGTTTGTTTTAAATTTTTATTTTAACCCAGCATGCATTCATATAGGACTTTGATTTATTGTGGAAGATCATTCAAGTGATTTGATTGCGAAAGCCGCTGTGCTTCAATTCTTACAAATATGAGATGTTCCACTCCGAATGAAATGCTGAGTTTCCTTGAAACGGCCCTACGCTGATCTTCCAAAGGAGACCCTTGTTTGGACAGACCCTCAGATATTCCTTTACTGTTTACCTTGTTTGACCCACCTTGGCCGCAGCACTTCCACATTGGCTGGTAACCATTGACCAAAGGTGAAACCTGCAGGTTTATGACCCAGGTACTTCCACACCGAGAAGTTGGTCTCTTTTTGTTTCGTGCCTGAGCGCACATCTCACCCTCCCTTATTTGATCTCCGTCCAAGCAAATCGTCAAAATTTGAAAGACCTCCTTCAAGGTCGCTTCATTGAAACTTCAGGAGAGATTCCAAATAGTAACGTCAAAAGTGTGTCTCATCACACCTTGGCATCAACTTATCAGTCCGCTCCCACTTCACTCCACTTCGATACCATTCCACTACGTGTCGCTCCCTTGCAAAGCAGACATAAAGGCGGGGCAGCTGTAGACACGCCATTCCTGACGTCTCCTGAGAAAGTCTCATATTACTATACGACGCCCCGCGACGGCTTACGCATTTTGAATCGCTCGAGTGCTTCCTTTTCTTGAGTCTTCTTCCGCCCTTGTCAGCATCCAGAACCGTCTCGTCGCAGCATTCGGACGGCATCAACACCAGTCAGACGCATCGGAACCAAGAAGGGTATCTGCCGGGCGGCTGCCAACGCCTCGTCTGAGGACCCAGGCGGGTCTTCATGGGGGCGTCCAGGCTCCTGGACGCCCCCATTTTTTTTATTTATTTTTTCAAACCCCAAAAAAATGAAAAAATATATATATATTAATGGAGGCGTCTAGGCCCCTTGACGCCTCCATGAAAACAAATATAAAAAATATATATGCCAGTTGGCATAAAAAAAACAAAACAAAAAAATAATATTATAATTTCTTGGAGGCGTCCAAGACCCTGGACGCCTCCATCAACTCACTCACGGGGCGCCGCCCACCGAACGACGGTTTGTCGTGTGTGAAAGAATCCAAATTGTGGAGACGTCCAGCCGGCTAGACGCGCCCATTTCCAAATCACGGGTCGCCGCTCCAAAACCACGCGTTGTGTTAAACCGCGTGCGACTTTCGACGGAGTTCGGTGGGACTTATAGAGGCGTCCGGGACCCTGGACGCCTCCATGAAAATATTCGAAAAAAATGAATAAAAATAGAATAAAATATCTTTTTTGCCCTGATGGAGGTGTCCAGGGTCCTAGACGCCTCCACCCTCCGGAGCCCTATAAATAGAGGCCCACCCCCTCAGTTCTGGGAGAGCTTCTAAGAGATCCGATAGGCTACCAGAGCCCATAGGCTACCGGAGTCATTTCTAACCCGTGGGGTCTTTTGTAGGTGGAGGTTCTGCCGACTTCTCGGGTGCCCACGATCGCGAGAGGAAGGTCATCTTCATCCACCGCGCTTCCACGTCGTCCCTACGCTGCCGGAGCTCCGCCGGATTTCACCATCGGCACATCCAATAAGCCAATCCTTTCCTTTTCTTCGTAGTTCTTTTGCATTCATCATCTCGCATCCTCTATCCCCCTTCATAAGGGCGCCTCTTCTTATATACTTCTTGCATCCATCATCTCATTTTCCTCCTACTCAAGTCCGAGAGGGGTTTAAAAGATAACACCAACCAGGTGTGTGTCTTGCCATCATTTCGTTATTTTTATCGCAAAGATTTGAATACTACACCTTCATCTTTCTAATCCACTCGTTACTTGTTTGTCGTTATTTTACAAGGGTACCCAAGGAAAGCCCTCTCCATCGGCCGACCGAAGGGGGAGGAAGAAGCAACCCGCCATCTCCCGCTCTTGAGGTAGGCGCGATCACTTTCTTTATTTTGGGGTCTTTTGGCCCCTGGCGATCACATCTTGTTCTCGAGGCCGCGGCGAGTCACTTCCCCAATGGCCGTTTAAATTCCCGTTCTTATATTCTCTTTATATTCTGTTATATTCTGCTCATATTCTCGAGGCCGCGGCGAGTCACTTCCCCAATGGCCGTTTAAATTCCCATTCTTATATGTTATATTCTTATCTATTCATATTCTCGAGGCCGCGGCGAGTCACTTCCCCAATGGCCGTTTAAATTCCCGCTCTTATATTCTCTTTATATTTTGTTATATTCTTATCTATTCATGTTCTCGAGGCCGCGGCGAGTCACTTCCCCAATGGCCGTTTAAATTCCCTCTCTTTATATTCTCCTTGTATTCTGTTATATTCTTATCTGCTCATATTCTCGAGGCCGCGGCGAGTCACTTCCCCAATGGCCGTTTCAATTCTTGCTATTTAATTTCTGCACCATTCCCGTCCCCCCGAGGCCGCGGCGAGTCACTTCCCGCTATGGCCGTTTAACCCCCATATCTTGCTATATTACATTTGTCCCGCTCGCCCCGCCGGAGCAATCTCCCGTGGTGGCCCCTTCTCTCTTCTCTTATTTCTGTGTTGCAGTAAACAAAGAGGAGCCCGCGCGCTCTGCGTCTTCTTCGCTCCCCGAACCGCGTGACGTCGCTCACAGTGAGGTCGGTGTAAGTTTGCCCCTGCTATGAGCAAGGTCCCGGCTATGAGCAAGGTCGGTGCACCTGTGGGTCTGTCCAATTTCTGAAAACTGAGAAAAAAAAGTGAATTTGGAGGGGGCATATTAATTCAAAAAAATCTGAAAAAAAACTAGAAAATGGCAGGAGGCTAAGTTAGTAACCCCTAGTAAAGCTTTCATGACCACATAAATTATGTACTTTCAGATATAAATCATTTTCTGTGCATATGTAGCCTAGAAGGATAAACTTGTTCCTTTTATATAGTAACATGATCATGCATTGTTCTGCATCAGTCAGCATAAAAGTATGTTTAGCCCACTTAAACTATTGGAACCATGCATGTCATGATAAAGTACCATACTAGTATTTGTAAAATGAGTATGAATGCGAATATGATGTAAATGATATGAATGGAAACAACAGTCTTCTGTGAGATAGCACTTCGGCCCCTGTGGGGGGGCCTGCCCTGGAATAAAATCCTATTGATTCGGTCTTCGGTCCTCGGGGGGGCGGCCTTTGTGATGTGGTGTTACGTAATGCCTCGAGGCCACCAAGAATCTAGGTGGGAGTTCGCTCTCGGGTCTGCGCAGTACTCTTTCATTCGTTGTGTGTGTGTGGGCATCCTATGATTGTGGCAACTGTTTATTTCCATGAATAACAAAATGTGAAAATGTGATAATGTGTAAATGCTTATTCACAGTGGTTTTAGCGCATGCATGGGTACCTTATATGTTATTTAAAAAATATGTATTTTCCTCATATGAGTTATTTTAAGTAGATGATAATGAATGGATTATGCTATCATTAACATCTGAATTATGTTTATAAAATGGTTATATAGATGCGAGTTAACCCCGGTTTGTTTAGGCTGCCTACTAAGCGTCACACTCACCCCTTTGCGACACACGTTTTCAGGAGACATAGAGAAGGAGGTTGAGGAGGAGGCTGCAGCTGAGGAGTAGTGCTAGTTCATAGTTCGTGTGGGCATGTTATGGATGAATCTCTCTCTCATATGTATGGTTATGGGGTGGTGCCTATATGGACTCTTGTTATTTTGGAACAAAGGACATGTACTCTTCTTTGGAAATTATGAATGGTTGAGATGATATTTACATTTTTGTAACTGTGGTTTCTCTCTTTCTCTCTCATGCGAATGTACGCATGTTTATATATTGTGCTTCCGAGATACGTACGAGCAATGCTTCGGGGTTAGATAAGGAGAAAAAAAAATATGCCCATAAATCTCGGAATCGGATCTCGGGGCGTTACAAAGTGGTATCAGAGCACGAGAGACAAACTATGGTTACAACCATTCCAATTGCCCAAGTAGTAGAAGAAGAGGTAGGCTATAGTGAAAAAGGGTAGAGTATATTTTGAACCCATTTCAAACAGACAAACCCTCATAGGTAATAACTGTGTTGTGCCCCGGACTGTTTTGACGAAGATTCTGAATGAAATGTCATGATTTCGTGTTCAATGAATTTGCATGTATACAGGATTGATGAATGCTTGCTTTGAATGAAGACTTGCATGATTGAGCTTCATTGATATACATATTTGATGAAAGGTGAGGTTGATGAATTTCAAACCTGAATGCTTGATTTGTAAGAATGCTCAATTTGAAGAAGGCTGATACGAATCAACTTGATTGACTGTTGAATGTTGGCGTGAGCTATTGTTGATTGAGCTCGAACGACGGATATAACTAATGAGTGAATAGGTCATTCAGTAAATCGCAAAATGAATGGATGTTTCAAACGTGAAAGAATCTCAATTGTTAAGTTGAGTTGTTAATTTGAATGGGAAATTACATGCAGGACAATTGTGAAGCTTGTCACTCAATCTCTCAAGGCCAAGGTATGAATACTTGTCTATGTGGATCGTGTGTGATTGGACTGATCCAGGTAAAAACTAATGCTTAATCATGTTCATCTGTGATGTATGAACTCTCTTGATCTACTTTGATACATGTGTTTGATTCATGAAGGTTTAAATTACAATTACTAAAGTTTTACAGCTGTCAGTAAAAGTGTCGACCTCAGGGGTCGACCCTTATTTGAGGAGTCTCTACCTTCATTGAGATTTAGGACGCTGGCAGATTGTGTCGACCTCAGGGGTCGACACTTTCACCAGGAGTCTGCTGTTTTGTTAAGGCAGAACTCTCGTGAAAAAGTGTCGACCCTGAAGGTCGACACTTTCAGGTAAGTTTGTTCATTTCTGTGAAAATAGAATGTTCGTGAAAAAGTGTTGACCTCAGGTGTCGACACTTTTCATCACGAATATTTTGTTCTGTTAACCGGTCAGAACACTTCGTAAGAAGTGTCGACCCCATGGGTCGACACTCGTATCACGATTTTGTTCTTATATATGTTCTGGCAGAACATTCACGAAAAAGGGTCGACCTCATGGGTCGACACTTTTTCTGAACATTCGAACACGGTTTTCCGGATCTATTTCGAAGCCTATTAAGGAGGATCCAAATGGCATGGCTTTTGACCCTAATGGCCTTAGGGCATCCTTTACTCTATGTATGTGGTATGAAGGGGGTTTAGTGAGGGCTCTTGTGTCTTTTAGGGGGTCAAACCGCCTTGTATATAGCCGCCCCCCTTCCTTCCGATCGTAAGACCCTTGAGCTTCTAACGTTGGATTTTTGCCTTGCAGGAGAAGAAGGTGCTCCCATCTGTGGAGGTGAAGGAGTGCTATGCCAAGGATGATTTCCATCGAGCCCGAGCCAAGATCTGGAGGTCGCGGACTGCATCCTCTTCTTCCGGAGCCTTGGGCGACTACATCCTCTACACCGGCTTCATCCAACCTTTGGTTCATTTGTTCTAAGTGTTACCTTCTCTATTCTCCTAGCTTGTTTAAGGTTTTGTGGGGTAGATCATCTCATGTATCATTCTCTTAGCAGGTTTGTGGGGTAGATCATCTTGTTTATCCTTTTCATAGTGATTTGTGCTTAGATCGAATCTCTCAGAACTGGGCTTGTAATTTTTCATTCTATTTCACATATCTAGATAATTTCGGAGCTTGCTTCGAGTGTGTGTCGGTTGTCTCGTCGTCGTACGAGAACCAGCGTGTGTGGGCCGTCGAGCCCATGTGTGTGTGGTTGCTGCCGTCGAGCAGCGTTTATAGTGAAATCCTCTCGAGGTGAGAGGGGTGGACGTAGGACGGCACTTGGTGCGTCCGAACCACCTAAAAATACTGTGTTGTGGTTTGCTTGATTGGTGTTGGTTGTTATCTAATTTTCCGTTCACTATACGAGTGTGAGATGGTGTGACGCGAGTGTACTCAACTGTCCGTCCAAATATAGTTGTCCGAGTGAGCATATATGTGCGCTGGGAAGTTGTGAGAGCTTGCTTGATTTAAGTTCATTCGTCCTAATCAAGTCTCTGCTTTATTCTACATATCTGTGGTTTGTTTGGGTTTCTTTATAATTTGTCAAGAAGGGTGGGCAATCAATTCACCCCCTCTCAATTACCTCCTAATCGGGCCAACAATTGGTATCAGAGCCTCGGCTCTGCTTTTTAGAAAATCTAGCGATTTTAGAGTGATCTGTTAGGAATGCCCAACAACCTCAACAAGGGGATGATGCCCGAAGGGCATTCTATTCAACGGCCACCCTTCTTCGATGGGAGTAATTACCCATACTGGAAGAATAGGATGACCGTATTTCTTAGAGCGCAAAGTCATGAAATATGGACTGTTATTAGGAATGGTCCGTATGCTGTAAACCCTGATGAGGATATGTGGGATGATGATGCTATAAAGAAAGCCACTGTGAATTTTAATGCTTTGAATATACTTTAGTGTGCTATTCACCCTAACGAGTATGCTCGTGTCTCCATGTGCAGTAGCGCCAAGGAAATGTGGGATAAGCTTAAGCTTATTTACGAAGGCACCACAGAAGTCAAGGAGACAAAGGCGAATATGCTGACCCGTGACTACGAGCTCTTTAAAATGAAAGATGAAGAGGACATATCCCAGATGTTCGTACGGCTTATGGAGATAACCAACGGACTGAAGTCACTCGGAAGAGAGTTCACCAACAAGGAATTGGTGCGGAAGGTGTTGAGGTCACTGTCACCGAGTTGGGACACCAAGGTGATAGTGATAGAAGACTCCAAGGATTTGACAACACTCACCGTAGATGCACTCATAGGGTCATTAATGACTTATGAGATCAATGTGATCAAAAGGACGGAAGAGGATCCAAAGAAGAAAAGGCCAATCGCCTTGAAAGCACTCTCGGAGAGTGTCTCGAGCCAAGAGGAATCGTTGGGAACCACCGATGATGAAGAGGTTGCTATGCTAACAAGAAAGGTAAGATAATTCTTGCGCCAAAGAAGAAGATTTGACGGGAAGTTCAGAAAAGGGAAGAGGCAGCCAAGACAAAGAAATGAACCATCCAAGGCCGCCGAGATTATTTGCTATGAATGCAAGAAAGCGGGGCACATGCGAGGAGAATGCCCCGAGCTCCAAAAGAAGAAAGGAAAGGTTGTCAGGGGCAAGAAGCCAAAAGCCATGAAGGCAACATGGAGCGATGAAGATGAAGATGAGCCCACGACCGATGACGAGGAGCAGGACATTGAAGAATTCGTGAAGACGATGTGTCTGATGGCCAATAGCGATAGTGAACATGTAACTTCTGACACTGAGGCCATTTCAAATGAACAGTGGGAACTTGCTTATGAAGAGTTAGATGAGAAATATAGAAGAATGAAAAATGAAAATAGGACTTTAAAGAAAAAGATCCATGAAATTGTTCACTCATCTAATTCTTGTGGAAAATGCAATTTGCTTGAAATGCAAATTAAAAATCTGAAAAATGTTAATGATGCTTTGGAAACGAAGTTGTCTTTGTTTGAAGAGGAGATAGCATGCTTAGATATAGAAAAGAAAAATGCATTTAAGCTGAAAGATGAAATCCAAGAAAAGCATGACCTCTTCAACAAAGAGTTTGAAAAATTGCATGTTCAACTAAGTGAATGTGAAAAAGAGAAAGAAAACTTGAAAGAGAAGAACAAGAATTTTGTTATTGAAATTGAAAAATTGAAAAGTGGGAATGGAAAGGAAGTGAGAGAGAAAGGAAAACAAGTTGAAAAGAATCAAGGTGTAATGCATAGCAACAAAAATCATGCTCATTATGTTGTGAAAAATTCATTTTATCAAGGAGAATGTTCACACACACACTATGGAAAACAAGATGTTAATTCCAAATTCCCCTCAACCTTTAAAAATGTAAATAAAAGGAAACATTTTGGTAGGAGAAGACCCACGTGTTTTTATTGTGGGAAAATAGGACATGACATGTACATATGCCAACTCATGCAATATGATGATGAATTATTTTTCAGTAGATACTATGAGCCACATGGGAACGCTAACGTGGAGGGACCCAAGCTTGCTTGGGTACCCAAATCAAAATGAGCATGGTTGGTAATTGGTGCAGGTCTGCATGAAGGCGGGAGACAATAAATGGTACCTGGACAGCGGATGCTCCAGGCACATGACTGGAAACAAACTCCTCTTCGCAGACCTTGCTGAGAAGAATGGCGGAACGGTAATCTTTGGAGGACAGGACAATGGTAAGATCATAGGAATTGGGAGAATTGGTAAGGATCCTAACCACTGCATTGAAGATGTTTCATTAGTTAGAGATCTTCATCATAATTTGCTTAGTGTTAGTCAACTTTGTGACAAGGGTCACAAAGTGATTTTTGAATCTTCACATTGCACAATCATTGATGCTAACACACAGAAAATTAAGTTCATAGGTGTGAGATGTAACAACACTTATCAAGTTGACTTTGATGAACTTGCACCAAAGAAACTGTGTTTAGTTGCTAATAGAAGTGAAGATGTTTGGTTGTGGCATCGCCGTCTTGGGCATGCCAGTTTTAATGTGATTAGGAAGTTGAACCGTCATGATTTAGTCAGAGGACTTCCTAAGCTGAATTTTGAAACTTCTAAGATCTGTGAAGCATGTATAAAAGGAAAACAAACCACCGCATCGTTTAAATTCAAAAACATTGTCTCTACAGAAAAACTCCTTCAATTGTTGCATTTGGACTTATTTGGTCCCACCAGGACTCGCAGTCTTGGCGGGAAGCTTTATGGCTTTGTGATTGTCGATGATTTCTCGTGATATGCATGGGTTTTATATCTTGCTAATAAGAGTGATGCTTGCAATGAATTTATTGATTTTTGCACAAAAGTTCAGAATGAAAAAGGATATACAATTCAGAAAATTCAAAGTGACCACGGAAAGGAATTTGAAAATCATGAGTTTGATGCTTTTTGTAGGAAGCAGGGGTACGAGCATCAGTTCTCCTCACCAAGAACCCCTCAACAAAATGGCGTGGTCGAAAGGAAAAATAGGACACTCGTGGAGATGGCGCGTACCATGCTTGCCGAGAATGGTCTTCCACGATATTTATGGGCAGAGGCGGTGAACACCGCTTGCTACATCACAAATAGAGCAATGGTAAGACCAATCCTTAAGAAAACTCCAACGAGCTTTACAAAGGTAAGAAACCCAACATATCTCATTTCAAGCCATTTGATTCAATTTGTTATATTTTGAACAATGGAAAAGACAATCTAGAGAAATTTGAAGCAAAAAGTGATAAAGGGATCTTCCTCGGGTATGCTCCAACATCAAGAGCTTATCGTGTGTATAACACTAGAACACTTGTTGTCGAGGAAAGTCCACATGTAGTAGTTGATGAATTCACAATGAGAAAATCAAATGATGATCATTTTCTTATTACAGGTGAGGGCGAAGTTGAAAAGGGAGAATCAAGCAAACAAGGTGAGGCAGCAAGTCAAGAAGAAGAAAAAGAACAACAAGAAGAAGAAGCGGATCAAGAACAACATCTGAACCTTCCACAACAATGGACCACGCACAGGGACCATCCATTGGAGAACGTGATCGACGGTGTGGATGAAAGAATTCGAACTCGGGCTTCAATGAGGGAAGTAGAAATACACGATAATCTAGCGTTACTTTCCAGCATTGAGCCTAAATCATTAGATTATGCTTTAAATGACAATTCTTGGGTTCTATCCATGCAAGAAGAGGTACACCAATTCCAAAGGAATAGGGTGTGGTTCCTCATGCCCCGGCCTTATGACCATCCTATCATTGGAACTAAGTGGGTTTTCCTAAACAAACTTAGTGAAGATGGGGTGGTTGTGAGGAATAAGGCAAGATTAGTAGCCAAAGACTACTCTTAAGAATTTGGCATTGATTTTGATGAATCATTTACACCTGTGGCTAGACTGGAAGCAATTAGAATTTTACTTGCTTATGCTTGTCACAGGAACATTAAACTATTTCAAATGGATGTGAAGAGTGCCTTCCTCAATGGAGTAATCAAGGAAGAAGTGTACGTGGAGCAACCACCGGGTTTTGAAAATGAAAGATTTCCCGACCACGTATTCAAATTGGACAAAGCACTATACGGTTTGAAACAGGCTCCCCGGGCATGGTATGATAGATTAAGTTCATTTCTTATTGTAAACGGCTTCAAACGAGGTAACATAGACTAAACTTTGTTTACAAAAACTTGTGATGGTCACTCATTAATTGTTCAAGTTTATGTAGACGATATTATTTTTGGAGCCTCCAATTCAAAAATGAATGATGAATTTGCCCAACTTATGCAGAGGGAGTTCGAGATGAGCTTGATGGGAGAGCTCAACTTCTTCTTGGGATTACAGATAAAGCAAATGGATGATGGCATCTTTATCAACCATAAGAAGTATACACAAGAAATCGTGAAGAAATTTCAACTTGAGACTGTCAAGCCCTTTGCAACACCAATGTCCACCTCACAGAAAATGGAGGAAGAAAAAGGTAACAAAATTGATCAAAAACTTTTTAGGGGTATGATGGGATCCTTGCTTTATTTGACTGCTAGTAGGCCTGATATACACTTCAGTGTCTGTCTCTGTGCAAGATACCAATCTTGTCCTAGGGACTCTCATTTAGCGGCCGTGAAAAGGATCTTCAGGTATTTGAATGGAACTCTTGACCTTTATTTGTGGTATCCAAGGAATAACTCACTTGATTTACATGCTTTCACTGATTCTGATTATGCTGGTTGCAAAATAGATCGAAAAAGCACAAGCAGTCACTGTCAGTTTCTTGGGCGTTGCATGGTTTCATGGGACTCAAAGAAACAACATTGTGTGGCTCTATCAACTGCCGAAGCTGAGTATGTGGCTGCCGGTAGTTGTGCGGCTCAAGGGCTTTGGATCCATCATCAGTTGCTGGATTTTGGTTTTTCCTTAAAGAAAACTCCCATAATGTGTGATAACATGTCTGCAATAAACTTGTCCAAGAATCCTGTCCAACATTCCCGCACTAAGCACATAGAAGTTAGACACCACTTTATAAGAGATCATATCAATAAAGGTGATTTTGAACTTATTTTTGTTGATACAAAACACCAACTTGCTGATATATTTACAAAACCTTTGAATTCTGAACAATTTTACTTTCTAAGAAGAGAATTGGGTGTGTGCAGATTAGACACTTAGATATTTTGAGCTGAATTGTACAAACACTCTTTTCATCTTTTTCATAAAGAAACTGTTCATATTGCCTTTTGATTTGCACATATCTTCAAACTTTGTCTTTTGTCCATATCACAATGAATAACAACTTTGGTTATTATACATGCTTTCATACTTTTGCATCCGCATGTACATAACTGCATATACTTCATCAATGTATGCATGAATGCCATGATATACCGGTATATCAAATAGTGTTAGTGGAAAGGTGGATCAAATCCACCTGGAAGCTTTCATCATGTGTGAGTGTGGTCTTCGGACCTAAGTACTCCGCCACGTACCGGTAATCAAATTGCTTGAAAACATCATTTTGAAATGCTTGAGTGTATATATATAATACACACCTTTCAGTTGAAATCTTCTAAGACCTTACGCCCTTGCTAAATAAAATACTTTGACTAGGACATGTTTTAACATGGCACATATTAAGGGGGAGGTTTTTGTTATAACGGTGCATACATTTACGGGGAGACATCACCATGAATAGGCCAATTCATCTCTTACATACTACGCAATCTCTCACACAATTTGCACATGTGAGTTAATGAATCTAACTGATAAGGATTTCACTTATTCCACTTAACACATTTTAGGACTCTGGAAACCCTACATAGAAATCACGTGACTTGTGAGAAAAAAGCTTTCAGCCCCATCAAAAATAGTCAATAAGTATGATTTGACATGAAGTGAATCGGGAATCCCCCCTGAGATAAAGGAGGAAACTCGCATTGAAAAGTGTCCTATCCACATTATCATAAGTGACAATGTCGAGTAACCGGGAGTGCCCCTGAAACAAAGGGCATGACTCGTTTCAAAAGGTTAGTCATCCTGTCTTTGAAAAATCAAAATAATCTTGGGGTTGTGCGAAGCTACCAAAAGTCGAGCACGTTGTATGAAAGTGTAGGGAAGAAAAGTTCCTAAATATGTTCTTTAGAAAATCTGAAAACCCATGCTATCTAGATTTCATTGCTCATATTTCACATATTTATCTAGGGAGTGATTGTATGGATGTACACCTTGAATCAGCCATATTTCATGAGTCTTACAGTACCACTTATTGTAAGCACTACCCTTTTATTATTGCACATGAAATTCATGTTCTTGGTCTATAGCATATATCCTAACTTGTTCATAAAGAACATGTTTGCTATTTTATGTCATGATGAGTGCGTATGTGCTTGACTGGTCATTACTTACGTTTCATATGCATCTCATTGTGTTAATTGTGCATATTGCGCCTTAACTTTCATCATTTACCGTTCTAATAATCCCTTATTTGACTCTGACAAAAAGGGGGAGAAATAACTTTGCAATGCATTTCTTGAATGAAGATTCATGATAACTTTGCATTTCTTGAATGAAGATTCATGACTTGCTTAGTCCTTGACTGATTATGCTTTTGACTTGATCTGGTTGTTTTGTCATCCATCATGCAAATATCATAGATCTATAAATGGTTTTATCTTCGTCAAAAAGGGGGAGATTGTTGTGCCCCGAACTGTTTTGACGAAGATTCTGAATGAAATGTCATGATTTCGTGTTCAATGAATTTGCATGTATACAGGATTGATGAATGATTGCTTTGAATGAAGACTTGCATGATTGAGCTTCATTGATATACATATTTGATGAAAGGTGAGGTTGATGAATTTCAAACCTGAATGCTTGATTTGTAAGAATGCTCAATTTGAAGAAAGCTGATACGAATCAACTTGATTGACTGTTGAATGTTGGCGTGAGCTATTGTTGATTGAGCTCGAACGATGCATATAACTAATGAGTGAATAGGTCATTCGGTAAATCACAAAAATGAATGGATGTTTCAAATGTGAAAGAATCTCAATTGTTAAGTTGAGTTGTTAATTTGAATGGGAAATTAAATGCAGGACAATTGTGAAGCTTGTCACTCAATCTCTCAAGGCCAAGGTATGAATACTTGTCTATGTGGATCGTGTGTGAATGGACTGATCCAGGTAAAAACTCATGCTTAATCATGTTCATCTGTGATGTATGAACTCCCTTGATCTACTTTGATACATGTGTTTGATTCATGAAGGTTTCAATTACAATTACTAAAGTTTTGCAGCTATCAGTAAAAGTGTCGACCTCAGGGGTCGACACTTATTTGAGGAGTCTCTGCCTTCATTGAGATTTAGGACGCTGGCAGATTGTGTCGACCTCAGGGGTCGACACTTTCACCATGAGTCTTCTGTTTTGTTAAGGCAAAACTCTCTTGAAAAAGTGTCGACCCTGAAGGTCGACACTTTCAGGTAAGTTTGTTCATTTCTGTGAAAACAGAATGTTCGTGAAATAGTGTCAACCTCAGGTGTCGACACTTTTCATCACGAATGTTTTGTTCTGTTAACCGGCCAGAACACTTCGTAAGAAGTGTCGACCCCATGGGTCGACACTCGTATCGTGATTTTGTTCTTATATATGTTCTGGCAGAACATTCACGAAAAAGGGTCGACACTTTTTCTGAACATTCGAACACGATTTTCCGGATCTGTTTCGAAGCCTATTAAGGAGTATCCAAATGGCATGGATTTTGACCCTAATGGCCTTAGGGCGTCCTTTACTCAATGTATGTGGTATGAAGGGGGTTTAGTGAGGGCTCTTGTGTCTTTTGGGGGGTCAAACCCCCTTGTATATAGCCGCCCCCCTTCCTTCCGATCGTAGGACCCTTGAGCTTCTAACGTAGGATTTTTGCCTTGCAGGAGAAGAAGGTGCTCCCATCTGTGGAGGTGAAGGAGAGCTGTGCCAAGGACGATTTCCATCGAGCCCAAGCCAAGATCTGGAGGTCGCGGACTGCATCCTCTTCTTCTGAAGCCTTGGGCGACTACATCCTCTACACCGGCTTCATCCAACCTTCGGTTCATTTGTTCTAAGTGTTACCTTCTCTATTCTCCTAGCTTGTTTAAGGTTTTTTGGGGTAGATCATCTCGTCTATCATTCTCTTAGCAGGTTTGTGGGGTAGATCGTCTTGTTTATCCTTTTCATAGTGATTTGTGCTTAGATCGAATCTCTCAGAATTGGGCTTGTAATTTCTCATTCTATTTCACATATCTAGACAATTTCGGAGCTTGCTCCGAGTGTGTGTGGGTTGTCTCATCGTCGTACGAGAACCCGCGTGTGTGGGCCATCGAGCCCGTGTGTGTGTGGTTGCTGCCATCGAGCAGAGTTTATAGTGAAATCCTCTCGAGGTGAGAGGGGTGGACGTAGGATGGCACTTGGTGCGTCCGAACCATTTAAAAATACTGTGTTGTGGTTTGCTTGATTGGTGTTGGTTGTTATCTAATTTTCCGTTCACTATAAGAGTGTGAGACGGTGTGACGCGAGTGTATTCAACTGTCCGTCCAAATATAGTCGTCCGGGTGAGCATATATGTGCGCTGGGAAGTTGTGAGAGCTTGCTTGATTTAAGTTCATTCGTCCTAATCAAGTCTCTGCTTTACTTTTATTCTACATATCTGTGGTTTGTTTGGGTTGCTTTATAATTTGTCAAGAAGGGTGGGCAATCAATTCACCCCCCTCTCAATTGCCTCCTAACCGGGCCAACAAACTGAAACCATAAGTATTTTAAGGACATATTAAGTTAGGTTCTAATGAATACCTATGTATAGGTCCACTAAGAAGCAGAAGATGATGGGCAATAGGGCTAGGTAGGCAGAAGGAAGGTAGGATAAGAAAAAGGTGGCACGTCAGGAGCTGGTACCAAGGAACAGGTTGGGGGTTCCATTATGTGTCCATTGTAAACGGACCCATCCGGGGCAAAAGTGCTGGAGGACAAAGGGTAAGTGCTATGGATGCGGTGAGGCTGGACATATTACAAGGGACTGTTCTAAGAAGACTCAACAAAAGCCAGTACCACCGCTGGAGAGGATTCGGTACAGAGGGTGAGTTTATACACTAATGCAAGAGGAGGCAGACAATACCCCTACCGTGATTGAAGGTACAGAGCAATGACCCAATTTAGTTTGCAAGTCACATAATAGGCTGAACCTCCGAATGTAAATGATAAAAACCCTAAAAGCATACACTGTGAGGCATGAGTTGTAGGTTACCAGTATTTTAAGTAAGATGATATTTAATGAGCCCTTGAAAACATAGCTTGTGCATTACACGTGAAAGCTTCTTCTCCATGTCAGAAGAAGGTCAACTGATCATTAATGACTGGATTAGGAAGTACGACGAGCAATCATAAACAATCTGGCTGGTGAAGGTTTTATGGACAAATTTCTCAAGTTAATTTCAAGGACGAAATTATTTTAAGGGGGAGGGGATGTTACGACCACCAATTTGGGCACTGGCCCAATTGAGAATAATTCGGGCCCATAAACTCAATGAGCTAGAAATATGGACATGTTATTGAAGGATCCTTAGGAAATTGATAACTTACTATAGGGTGGTCAGAATTAGATGAAACTAAAGCCCATGCAATGACTATTATGTAGGGAACAACTTTAATGAAGAGTATAACTTCTGAAAAATGGGCCTAATAGGAGATAAGAAGGAGCTATGATATAAGCCGAAATTATTACAAAAACACAGTCACCTGTTAAAATAATGATATCTCGGTCCACAGTCAACCAAATGGGATGAAACTGGGCTCATTATAAAGCTTTGGCCCTTAGCCCAAACTCTTCTGTTGACATGGAAACCCAATTCGCACTAGAACTCAAGGTTCTTAGCCCATTTGTTGCAAGCTGTCACGAAGCAGTGTGACTGTTAAGAGAACTCAGATGTAATTACCGGGAAATTCATAACTTCGTCCGTGGTTAAGGAAATGGCCTGAAACCAAGGCCATAATTCCAAGTGACATGTTAGCTACAACTTCTATGTTGATGTCAAGGCCAAATACTGTCTGGATGCTGTTGCTATACCCGGATTACCTCTGGCTACCGAAACGTCACCACTGGAATTAGGGAGAATAAATGATAATATTGTAAAAATCATAACTCGGGCTAGGAATGAGGAAATTCGATGAAACCACCTCTTAAAGTTAGATATGTAAGTCCTCATGATTTCATATGAAGGCATCATAATCCAAAGCCCAAAATAAGAGTGCTCCCGCTCGCATTTATGCCTAGGTAGACGAAGGGTCGCGACTGGAATAGAGGAGAAATAATGTTAATATTGTGAAAATCATAACTCAGGGTAGAGTTAATGAAATTTGATGAAACTAAGACAAAAATTTAGATCACGAAGTCTTCCTGATTTCATTTGAAGACACCCCAACCCAAATCCCAACAGAAAAGTGCGCTCACTCGCATTTACGATCAGGTAGACGAAGGGTCGCGACTGGGACGTGAGAAATGAATGTTAATATTGTAAAAATCATATCTCATGGTAGAGTTCACGAAATTCGATGAAACCACAACCCAGAGTTATATCTCAAAGTCATCTTCATTCATATGAAGACACCTCAACCTAATAACTAATAGAACAACATGCCCACTCGCATCTATGACCGGGTAGACAAAGGGTCACCTCTGTTCAACCGAAGGGATGCTTAGCATTAACCCTTCTTTAAACCAGCGACCTTTGGGAGTGGGCTAGAGGCTTGTGGATCGTGGATAGGACCATGGGAGGCTTAGAGGCTATACACTACAAGAAAAATCGCGGATAGCGACCGACATATTCGGTCGCTATTCAGTCGTAGATCGGTCGCAAATCTACATTGCGACCGAACAGACACTATCTAGCGACCGAATATGTCGGTCGCTATATAATAGTCGCTATATAGCGACCGACATAATTCGGTCGCAGTATCAGTCGTTACTAGAGACCGATTATAATCGGTCGCCTGATCGGTCGCTAATAATTAGGTCGCCATTCAGTCTCTATTCGGTCGCTACATTTGTTGTATTTTAAAAAATAAAATTAACCTATCGGATTTATTCGGTGGCTAGTCGGTCGCTAGTCGGTCGCCAAGTATAATTATTTAATAAAAGAAATATAACGTATAGTCGCTATTCGGTCGCAATTCAGTCTCCATGCGGTCGCTAATTTTGCATTATTTTTTTTTTAAAAATTTATTTAAACTGATAAATAAATTACCTGATAAATAACAAATTCATAACATAAATATAAAATCAACTACACAGACAACAATATCGACAAATCTCAAATTCATCACATACAAACACCTGATAAATAACAATTTCATAAAACAATAATAAATCAACTACACGGATCACAATCTCCACGAACCTCAAATTACACACAATTAAAATAAAATCACAAATTGATCATACATCCATAATAATAAAATGACAACATACACAACTAAAATAAAATCACAAATCCTCCACATATGTCTCATCCTGGTCGTCGTCTCGTCCAACATCATCCTGGTCGTCGTCTCGTCCAACATCTCGCGACGGATGATCCTGTATATCATTTAAAAAAATTATAATCAAATCCTTAATAAAGAAATCAAGCATTAACAAGACTTAATAAAGAAATCAAGCATTAACAAGAGTATGCCAATAGTTTAAGCCAGCTCATTTTCATATATATAAATACACACACACAATATAAGTTCAAATTTCATCTTGTATTTTAAAAATGAAGTTTGAGCGCCGAGCTCAAACCGGGCATCCGATTTGGATTCCGTCAGTTCTGACAAGTCACTTTCATCTCCCCGGTCGTATTGGAATGATCGGCACGGCCATCCGACCGGTATTTCAGATTTTAGAACCAAATGCCCCGTCCTAACAGTTCATTTGAACTAAGTGTATTTTAAAAATGAAGTTTGAGCGCCGAGCTCAAACCGGGCATCCGATTTGGATTCCGTCAGTTCTGACAAGTCACTTTCATCTCCCCGGTCGTATTGGAATGATCGGCACGGCCATCCGACCGGTATTTCGAATTTTAGACCCCCGGACCCGTCCTAACAGTTCATTTGAACTAAGTGTATTTTAAAAATGAAGTTTGAGCGCCGAGCTCAAACCGGGCATCCGATTTGGATTCCGTCAGTTCTGACAAGTCACTTTCATCTCCCCGGTCGTATTGGAATGATCGGCACGGCCATCCGACCGGTATTTCAGATTTTAGAACCAAATGCCCCGTCCTAACAGTTCATTTGAACTAAGTGTATTTTAAAAATGAAGTTTGAGCGCCGAGCTCAAACCGGGCATCCGATTTGGATTCCGTCAGTTCTGACAAGTCACTTTCATCTCCCCGGTCATATTGGAATGACCGGCACGGCCATCCGACCGGTATTTCAGATTTTAGACCCCCGGACCCGTCCTAACAGTTCATTTGAAATAAGTGTATTTTAAAAATGAAGTTTGAGCGCCGAGCTCAAACCGGGCATCCGATTTGGATTCCGTCAGTTCTGACAAGTCACTTTCATCTCCCCGGTCGTATTGGAATGATCGGCACGGCCATCCGACCGGTATTTCAGATTTTAGAACCAAATGCCCCGTCCTAACAGTTCATTTGAACTAAGTGTATTTTAAAAATGAAGTTTGAGCGCCGAGCTCAAACCGGGCATCCGATTTGGATTCCGTCAGTTCTGACAAGTCACTTTCATCTCCCCGGTCGTATTGGAATGATCGGCACGGCCATCCGACCGGTATTTCGAATTTTAGACCCCCGGACCCGTCCTAACAGTTCATTTGAACTAAGTGTATTTTAAAAATGAAGTTTGAGCGCCGAGCTCAAACCGGGCATCCGATTTGGATTCCGTCAGTTCTGACAAGTCACTTTCATCTCCCCGGTCGTATTGGAATGATCGGCACGGCCATCCGACCGGTATTTCAGATTTTAGAACCAAATGCCCCGTCCTAACAGTTCATTTGAACTAAGTGTATTTTAAAAATGAAGTTTGAGCGCCGAGCTCAAACCGGGCATCCGATTTGGATTCCGTCAGTTCTGACAAGTCACTTTCATCTCCCCGGTCGTATTGGAATGACCGGCACGGCCATCCGACCGGTATTTCAGATTTTAGACCCCCGGACCCGTCCTAACAGTTCATTTGAAATAAGTGTATTTTAAAAATGAAGTTTGAGCGCCGAGCTCAAACCGGGCATCCGATTTGGATTCCGTCAGTTCTGACAAGTCACTTTCATCTCCCCGGTCGTATTGGAATGATCGGCACGGCCATCCGACCGGTATTTCAGATTTTAGAACCAAATGCCCCGTCCTAACAGTTCATTTGAACTAAGTGTATTTTAAAAATGAAGTTTGAGCGCCGAGCTCAAACCGGGCATCCGATTTGGATTCCGTCAGTTCTGACAAGTCACTTTCATCTCCCCGGTCGTATTGGAATGATCGGCACGGCCATCCGACCGGTATTTCGAATTTTAGACCCCCGGACCCGTCCTAACAGTTCATTTGAACTAAGTGTATTTTAAAAATGAAGTTTGAGCGCCGAGCTCAAACCGGGCATCCGATTTGGATTCCGTCAGTTCTGACAAGTCACTTTCATCTCCCCGGTCGTATTGGAATGATCGGCACGGCCATCCGACCGGTATTTCAGATTTTAGAACCAAATGCCCCGTCCTAACAGTTCATTTGAACTAAGTGTATTTTAAAAATGAAGTTTGAGCGCCGAGCTCAAACCGGGCATCCGATTTGGATTCCGTCAGTTCTGACAAGTCACTTTCATCTCCCCGGTCGTATTGGAATGATCGGCACGGCCATCCGACCGGTATTTCGAATTTTAGACCCCCGGACCCGTCCTAACAGTTCATTTGAACTAAGTGTATTTTAAAAATGAAGTTTGAGCGCCGAGCTCAAACCGGGCATCCGATTTGGATTCCGTCAGTTCTGACAAGTCACTTTCATCTCCCCGGTCGTATTGGAATGATCGGCACGGCCATCCGACCGGTATTTCAGATTTTAGAACCAAATGCCCCGTCCTAACAGTTCATTTGAACTAAGTGTATTTTAAAAATGAAGTTTGAGCGCCGAGCTCAAACCGGGCATCCGATTTGGATTCCGTCAGTTCTGACAAGTCACTTTCATCTCCCCGGTCGTATTGGAATGACCGGCACGGCCATCCGACCGGTATTTCAGATTTTAGACCCCCGGACCCGTCCTAACAGTTCATTTGAAATAAGTGTATTTTAAAAATGAAGTTTGAGCGCCGAGCTCAAACCGGGCATCCGATTTGGATTCCGTCAGTTCTGACAAGTCACTTTCATCTCCCCGGTCATATTGGAATGACCGGCACGGCCATCCGACCGGTATTTCAGATTTTAGAACCAAATGCATAAGTTGCTGCTTCTCGCTGCCTCCATTCAGGTTTGTTAATGTTTTCTTCTATGAATGGCATAACAAGAGGCACAATGTCATCTCCCACGGTCCGTGCAACCAAACCCAAGCATGTTCCTCCAGCCATTGCAAGATTCCAAACTCCTTCATCCTGATCTTGGTCGTCTTCTTGCTTAAGGAGTGTCTCCAACAGCATAGGGACAAGCGCAGGTAGTGCCTGCTTGATAAAATAAAAGCAAGGGGTGTCAGAATCAGCAGAAAAATCCCCTCCATATTCATCTAAGATGTCAATCTCTTCATCGCATATTGAGCTCCAGAATTCAATAGCTTGTAGAGCAACAGGTTCCTCATCTTCCCTCACAGCTTTTGCAGTGATGTTAAATATGTCCTGCATATACGATGCAAGCTTCTCATAATACATGGAGGATATGGAGACCAAGCATTCGAATGCAGCCTGCCGTATCTTCACCTCAGGGGACAGAGTAGCTTCACAAATGACTCTCATGATATAATCCCTCTCCATATCATTCCCGAAGTTTGCCTGAGCAAATCCCAAAGAATTATGCAGAGCTCGAGTTGCAGCCAGCCTAACATCAATGTTTCCCTCAGAAGCACTCATGCCTTGAACAACCGCTGTCAATATCTTATTGACTTGCTCTTGATCAACTTCATCAGGGGAGACTTCTTCACACATGTAACCTAGGGTGTCCAAAGTTGCTTGCTTAACATCTGGCTGAAGTTGGTGAATATTTGACAAGAGAGAACTGATAAGTTCAGGCCATTGATTTTGAGGCAACTCAATACCAGCAATCTTTGCAACAACTTGAGATGCAGTAGATCTTGCATCAATCACCGGTGAAGAGAGAGTCTGTAGTAAACATCCTTTGACCTGGGCCCTAACAGCTACATCCAATGATAACCATCTCTGCACATGCTCAAATTTTCTGTGTTGCTCCTTTGCATCCAGGGCATTTTTGAGAATCAAGCCTGCCAATTTACGGCTAACAACAGGCTTGTCATTATTTGCTAATTCACTCGAAAGAGATAGCAAGAACCCAGTAACATTTTGATCCTGAAATTGTTTTAAACTTTCCTCAGCATGCTTGCGAACCGCTGAATCTATTGACTGTGCATTCAAAAGAACTTGGGTAACTTCCATAGCCATTTCTGTATGGTATCTTCTCCGCCTTTCCCTTGCAGGGATACGCCCCAATGGCGGCCGCCGCCGACTATATATAATATCCTTCACTTCTTGTAACTTATGACCTATGCTCCTTTGTATGAACTGCCCTTCCTTTGCTTAATTGGTGATGTTGGGACTATCTATTTCATTAATTAATCCTGCTCTATAGCAGACCCGACATCATTTACTTTCCACATGTCCTTCTGCAGAGCAGTATACCCCACAATTCTGGTATTCTTTGAGCCTGATGTAATGCATTTTAGCAGGTAGGCAGTCCTTTCAATTGGCCAATTTGACATCAGAATCACTTTCTGGAGATCCCTTGTTTTGGATTTTGATTCAAGCGGTTATTATTCACCTCCTCCAGATTATTTGCCTCCCTTCTCGCTGCTTAGTTTTTAGGGTTCAATATTTGTGGCATAGTCTTATAACATTGCCACTTTCTTGCTTTCGCTAGTGACAACCGTAAGGGGCAGTAGGATAAAATATTACTTTTCTCTAATATGAACGGATTAGGTTAAACATGTACCCTTTTGCTGATTTCCTGTTTTTACATAGTAAAAGAATGTGACCTACATGGGTGGATAGGCTATTTTAACATTGTTCTGATGCTTTTCCAGCATTAATTCTAGGAGTAATGTCATTCAGACTTTTTTTTTCTTTACTTCCCTATCTAGGTACTATTCCATGTACGGACATGTGGAGAAGCTAGCTGAAGAGATCAAGAAAGGTGCTGCTTCGGTTGAAGGAGTTGAAGCTAAATTGTGGCAGGTTTGTGTTTTACATATCTGACCATTGAATTCTTTGAGATTGTTACCTTCAGAGGTGGAATAGAAGATGTCTTGTTGAGTGACCTCTTTAGGGAAAGTAACACTTTAGAGACTTTACTGTCAGTGGCACTGAAAATTGTATGAAGCATGCATCACGAATATAATTGGCCATTTGAGGAGCAGAGAAGGTACTGAATCTTTATAAGATGAGAGGGAATCTATATTAAAGTTCAGTTGTTTTCAAATATTGCATTATCTAGTCTCAGAGAACCCGAACTCATCTCCTCATTCAATGCAAAAGATTTCCATCCCTTTCAGTTACCCATTTGATTTTCATTTACTTAGTATGCTTTTGAAAGTTGTGTTTATCTGATCTTGCTCTTGCGTGTGGCATCTGATCTTGCTCCTTCTTATAGACACTTATGTCCATCTGGAAGGGTAAAAGGAAAAGAAAAAAGAACAGAAGAAAGCTAGAAAGCTACTGCATTTCGCTTTATATATTATTTTATTTTTTGGCAAAATCGAGATGACTTGTAAGTTAATTTGTTTTTCGCTGAACATAAAACCAAAATGTTTTTCTCACTTTGAATGGTCAAAGGATATTCTGTGCTCTTTTTCATTCTCATCTTCTTTTTGTCTGAACTTAAGAAATCATACCGGACTTTCTCCACTATCTCCAGCATCAACATCATGTAAAACCTTACGTTATGGTCAACAAGATGCAAGTCAGCACCCTGCAGCCAACTAATAATGCTGTGTCAGTCCCTGACCTCGTCATCAGCACGTACTATACGAATTAAATAGTATAAATAAAACAAACTATCAAAAAAACATAAATATGCAAATGAACATACCTGACTCAGCTGGGGGAGGTGTAGATCCACTCGCCATGTGTGATGGCGGTGCATAGGCCGTCAATGTACCCGTTGTCAGTGGTAACGGTGCAGAGGCCGTGGGTCCTGTAAGGATAAGAATCAGATAACACAAAAACATAAAGAATTATTTTAAACAAATACTCAAATGAATTATACATGAAAGTATACATACCTACTACCGGTGGTAGCGGTGCATCCCTCGGTGGTAACGGTGCAGAGGTCGTGGGTCCTGTGAAAATAAGAATCAGATAACACAAAAACATAAAGAATTATTTTAAACAAATACTCAAATGAATTATACATGAAAGTATACATACCTACTACCGGTGGTAGCGGTGCATCCCTCGGTGGTAACGGTGCAGAGGTCGTGGGTCCTGTGAAAATAAGAATCAGATAACACAAAAACATAAAGAATTATTTTCAACAAATACTACAATGCATTATACATGAAAGTATACATACCTACTACCGGTGGTAGCGGTGCAGAGGTCGGTCGTAACGGTGTAGAGGTCGTGGGTCCTGTGAAAATAATAATCAGATAACACAAATACATAATGAATTATTTTCAACAAATACTACAATGCATTATGAAGGGAAAGTATACATACCTACTACCGGTGGTGAAACGGAAGTAAATCTCCTCCCGCTACCCTCTCCCCTCTCACCTCTGGGAGTCCCACGCCGTCCTCGAACCATATCTTCAACTGGTACTAAAATACATGCATATTCATCAAATAGTGAAAGAAAGAAAGTTACAGAGTATTAAAATTCCCAGATAAAATTGTATACCATTAATCAAACATTCTCCATTTCTTCTTCAGATGTTGGAGATATAACAAATTCAGCATTCACATCTTCATTATCAGATTCATTTTGATCACTAATATATTCCTCCTCTTCGGAGTCCCCCAACTGTATTTCTGGTTGTTCTGGATCGACTTCCTCCACTTCATTCTCTTTAGATAAAGACGGTGCCTCCACAGATTCATCACTAGAAGCAGGCAAGTCTACTGATTACAAAATGTAGGACCTCAACTTATAAAAATAAGTTGATTCCCTTATGCTCTGATACCAAATCTGATGCAGGACAGAAACATTTATAACCATTAAATGACACTTTTTCACTCATCAAAACATACAATGTTACTTTTTGAACATTAGTAAATATGGTGCAATCTTAAACCCCATTTTATTACTGAGGATGGATAAGATAGTATGATAGGTCTTTAAACAAACAGATGGAGGAAGAAAAACTTTTAGAAAAACATTGTAACTAATCCTCATAGGTACCTGACAGCCTGTGGCCAGCTAGAAACTTCTTGATGTCAAGGTGACTGGAATTGTAATAATATTTGACAACTTATAGTCATAGAAGATTTATGAGAATGAATTGAGAAAAGAGATGCAAATAAGGGGCTTTACTTGAGAGAGAGGATGGGTCAATTGTAAGGCAAAGAGTATGTTATGCTGAGCGCACACATGGATATGGATGTTAGATGTTACCTATCAGATATAGCAGATCTACTCTCTTCCTTAATCTACTAAAGTAATATACCAATAATCCTATACCTGAATCTCTGATACTAGAGCATAGGGCCAAGTTATCAAATGGTTATAATTTCTTTTAGGTTTCTGTCCCTGTAACCGCTTGAAAATTATGCTTGGTATTCAGCTTATCCTGACCTAAAACATGAATATGCTTTCCATCATGCTAACAAGCATAAATACACTTCGTATACAGTTGTGGACACCGCACCGGTGATATCGATGCTGGAGCACATGGGTTCGATGTTTCTTCCCTCCCACGTAGAAAAAATTATTTGCATGAATAATAAAAATTCCAATAAATTAAAGCATGCTTACCGCTATCAGGTTTCACATATACCATGACCTCCGAGGTTAAGATACCATGATAGTGATCGAACAACCAAAGCAGCTATTTCTCACAGTGAAAGACTGGCACACCAGGCCTCAGAATTTAGCTAGAGCAGAAGGTAATGGCACTCCAAAAAGCCATGGCTAAAACCACAGAAGTTAGAGCTCCTACCAAAAAAGAAAAAATATTAAAATTCCCAGGACCAGTGAAGGGAGAAAAATAAAAACAAAAGGCTCGCATAAGGTTCCTGTGGAGGTCGTGGTCAATCTAAGAACGTCTCCATGATATCGCTGTAGATGCCTACTTCGGAGCTCCTGTAATCTACAGGTCTGGCCGTGCCCAACACTACTGTCTCATGCTCTAGCGTGGCGGAAGACACCGTGCCCGAAGCCGGCGACGGGGCCGCAGGGGGGAGGGGAGTAGGCCGGCGGGGGAGGGGAGCAGGCCGGTGACGGAGGGGGAAGGGAGAGAGAGAGAGAGAGAGAGAGAGAGAGAGAGAGAGGTACCTGCGGAGGGCGACGACGGCAGGGCGAGCGGCGACGGCGACTCGACGCGAGCGGCGCGGCGACGGGCTCCGGCGGAGGGGGGCTCGGGCGGGAGGCAGCACGGGGAGGGGGGCTCCGGCGGAGGAGGGGGGCTCGGGCGGGAGGGCTCGGGCGGAGGGGGGGCTCCGGCGGAGGGGGCTCGGGCGGGAGCGGGGAGGGGGGCTAGGGCGGAGAGGGGGCCGCAGGGGAAGGGGGCTCGGGAGGGGGGGCTCGGGCGGGAGGGGGGGGGCTCGGGCGGGAGGGCTCGGGCGGGCGAGGGTCGTAGTAGGAAGTATAACGGCATCAGCGACCGACTGGAGACCGAAGTTAATTCGGTCGCAATAATAGCGACCGATTAGCGACCGATATATATGCGGTCGCTGAAACGGTCTCGGTTATGCGACCGATTATTTCGGTCTCCGAATTGGTCTCTATTTGGGACCGACTAGCGACCGATTAAATCGGTCGCTAATTCGGTCGCTATAGCCACTTTTTCTTGTAGTGATATAAAGCGGTGGGTTTCATGGGTGGCCAACCTTTAGCAACACATATCTTCCATTTTTTGCCACCTACGGGTCCTCTTGTGAAAGGAAGAGAGGTGAGGGACCTTGGCCCTTGCGTAGGAGGGTGGACCTGCAGTGAAGTCTTGGTGGGTCTGGGGTGTGGATCTCATCCCCAGATCGAAGGGTAAAGCTGAGGTGGATCTGCGGTGTGGATATTATCCCCAGATCGTCGGTTAACATCTCAAAGGTAGGCACCTAACCTCAAACTTTGGGGGTCAATGATGCATTAGAATGATTTCAAATGTATTTCATAAACTCTAAAGAGGGATTAAGGGCAGGTGGGGATGACCATCATATCCATTTTGGGGTTTGTTTTTCAAATCAATTTTGTGTTTAATGAGTTTCCACAGTCCTTGGGAGGGTCAGAACACATATATAGGAAACCCTTGCTGGTGCACCAATGGGGTAGCCCAGTCAAGTCTGAGCATACGTGTTAGAGTCCATACATCAGGTCTGAGCAGGTCCCGTATTAGGTCGGTGCGTGTTTAGTTCAAGCCATAAGGTCGATGCATGTTTTAGGCCAAGAGGGGTCCGTGCATGTTGTATTAGCATCGGTGCACATTTAGTCCAAGCGTAAGGGACTGTGCATGTTTGTGTTGGCATCGGTGCACATTTAGTCCATGCACAGGTAAGGTCAGTGCATGTTTAAGGCCCGTGCATGTTTTAGTTCTAGTAAGGTCAGTGCATGTTTAAGGCCCGTGCATGTTTTAGTTCTAGTAAGGTCTGTGCATTGTTTGTAGGGTCTATGCACATCTGCGCATACGTAGGTAAAAGGGGTCTGTGCATTGTTTATAAGGTCTGTGCGTTGGTTGCAAGGTCTGTGCACTTTTGGGTCCATGCGTAGGTAATGGTCTGTGTAGAATAAGGTCTGTGGATGTTTTGTGTCGGTGCATGTTTGTGTCGGTGCATGTTTTGCATCTGTGCATGTTTTGTCTCGGCGCATGTTTGTGTTGGTACATGTTTTGTGTTGGCCACGATGAGGTCTGAGCATAGTAGGTTTGTGCATGTTTTGTGTTGGCCACGGTGAGGTCTGAGCATAGTAGGTATGTGCATGTTTGTTAGCATGGCCATGAGCAAGGTCGGTGCAGGTGCTAGTGAGTTCGGTGCAGGTTGGCCCCGGCTATGAGCAAGGTCGGTGCACTTGTGGGTCTGTCTAATTTCCGAAAACTGAGAAAAAAAAGAGAACTTTGAGGGGGCATATTAATTCATAAAAATCTGAAAAAAGATTAGAAAATGGCAGGAGGCTAAGTTAGTAACCCCTAGTAAAACGTTCATGACCACATAAATTCTGTACTTTCAGATATAAGTCATTTTCTGTGCATATGTAGCCTAGAAGGATAAACATGTTCCTTGTATATAGTAACCTAATCATGCATTGTTCTGCACCAGTCAGCATATACGTATATTTAGCCCACTTAAACTATTGGAACCATGCATGCTATGATAAAGTACCATACTAGTATTTGTAAAATGAGTATGAATGCGAATATGATGTAAATGATATGAATGGAAACAACAGTCTTCTGTGAGATAGGACTTCGGTCCATGTGGGGGGGACGACCTTGGAATAAAATCCTATTGATTCGGTCTTCGGTCCCCGGGGGGGCGGCCTTTGTGATGTGCTGTTACGTAATGCCTCGAGGCCACCAAGAATCTAGGTGGGAGTTTGCTCTCGGGTCTGCGCATTACTCTTTCGTTCGTTGTGTGTATGTGGGCCTCCTTTGATTGTGGTAGCTGTTTGTTTCCATGAATAACAAAATGTGAAAATATGGAAATGTGATAATGTGTAAATGGTTATTCACAGTTGTTTTAGCGCATGCATGGGTACCTTATATGTTATTTAAAGAATATGTATTTTCCTCATATGAGTTATTTTAAGTAGATGATAATGAATGGATTATGCTATCATTAACATCTGAATTATGTTTATAAAATGGTTATATAGATGCGAGTTAAGCCCGGTTTATTTTGGCTGCCTACTGAGCGTCACACTCACCCCTTTATGACACACGTTTTCAGGAGACATAGAGAAGGAGGTTGAGGAGGAGGCTGCAGCTGAGGAGTAGTGCTAGTTCATAGTTCATGTGGGCATGTTATGGATGAATGTCTCTCTCATATGTATGGTTATGGGGTGGTGCCTATATGGACTCTTGTTATTTTGGAACAAAGGACATGTACTCTTCTTTGGAAATTATGAATGGTTGAGATGATATTTACATTTTTGTAACTGTGGTTTTTTTCTCTCTCTCTCTCTCATGCGAATGTACGTATGTTTATATATTGTGCTTCCGCGGTACGTACGAGTAATGCTTCGGGGTCCGATAAAGAGAAAAAAAAATCATGCCCATAAATCTCGGAATCGGATCTCGGGGCGTTACAGAAGTGGCGTCCAGTCTCTGGACCATAATAGTCTCAGTAGATCGACTGAGAGGAAACGACAATGAGGAGGTAAGCGACAGTAGAGCATCGGCAAGAATATTCTGACAACGAGGAGTATGGATGTATATCAGTTTGCGGAATTGCCTAGCCAAGAGAGTGATCAAATCTTGATATGGCTTGAGCTTCGGGTCACGAGTGCGATATGTGGATAGAACCTGGCGTAGAACAAGCTGAGTCTCCTATAATGTTTAAATAATGAGCGACTAAGAGATGAGCGTGCTTCAGTCCGGCAAGGAGAGCTTCACACTCAACGATGTTGTTGGTTGTAGGAAAAGAGAGCTGATATGCAAGAGGAATCGTCACTCCCTATGGAGTGAGGAGAATGGCACCTGTCCCTCGGCCTTGTGAGTTGAGTGCACCGTCAAAGTGCAGAGACCAGAAGGGATGATGGGTAAGGACAACAAGATGCTCATCAGGAAACTCATCCTGAATGGAATCAGTACAAGGAATGGGCATGTGGGCAAGATGTTCAGCGATGGCATATCCCTTGATTGCCTTCTAAACGACGAAGGTGATGTCGAATTGGGAGAGGAAACTCTGCCAGCAAGCTAACCTACTAGAAAGGACAGATTTTTCCAAGAGATAGCGAATGGTGTCCATTTTAGAGATCAACCTAACCTGGTGGGCAAGGAAATAATGCTTCAACTTCTGAGCTACCCAAACCAAGACAGCACAAGTCTTCTCCATAGCAGTGTATTTGGCTTCTACAGGATTGAACAACCTAGAGAGGTAATAGGCTGCCCTTTCTTTGCCTTCATCATCCACTTGCGCCAGGACAGCTCCTAGGGAGTCCTCAATGACAGAAATGTATAGGATAAGGGGTTTCCCCGGGACAGGAGGCTGCAAAATTGGGGGATTGGATAGATAGACCTTTAAGTCCTCGTAGGCCTTCTGACATTTGTAGACACGCCAAAATTGACATCATTTGGAGAACATCTCCTATCACATTACGATGCCCCAATTTGACCCTCAAATCGACACATTTGAGTGATTTTTTAGATTTTTTAGCTTTCCCAACTTTCTTACACATGTTCCTATGTTTTCAGCTTTTTCTAGGATTTTTCTCTAATTTTTCGGGGCCTTTTGAAATTGGTGGCGACCTAGAGGACGCCAATTCTTAATTGATGGTGACCTAGAGGGCGCTAATTCTTTAACTAGTGGAGACCGGAAGGGCACCAATTCTTTTTTTCTGATTTTTATGAGTTTCATAATTGGTGACACTCCAGAAGGTCACCAATTCTTTAATTGGCGACTTGAGGGATGGCGCCAATTCTTTTCTTCCTATTTCGAGCCGAATTCGGACTATTTTTGATTCTGCGACTGCCCGGAAGGTCGCTAATTCATAAATGAGTGCCCGAAAAATAAGTTGCCAATTTCCTTTCTTATTTTAAGCATTTAACTCTGTCTAAAATTCATATTAATTCTAAATTGACGACCAGACCATGGGCGCCAATTCTTTTCTAATTTTGGAAAGTCCTAATCCGTCTTAAAATGATTCAGAATTGGCGACACTTCGATCTGGCACTATTTTAATTGGCGACCACTGAGTGGTCACCCATTCATGCAGAATTTCGAACTCTCACAGATTCTCCTTCTTTCACCATTTTGAGCCCCTTTTCCAATTGGGAAAGGATCCTATTGGTTTCTAAGGATGAAGGGACACTTGGGCATTATATATCTTCTTCCATATCCAATTAGAACTTGATTTTCTAATTTCCCTTGGATTAAACTCCAAATTTTTGCCCTATAAATATGACCCCTATCTCCTATGTGCATAAGGCTGCTCAACTAATCTAAGGGGAGATACTGCTGGTTGGAAGGCTCAAGGACAAAGTCTCCCATGCATTAAAGCTACATCCTTGCATTTCTTCTTCCTCCTTTGAAGATTTGAAGCCCCTTTTTCCATGAAGAAAAACCAATAAGCCTATCTTCTCTCTTTATCCTTTTATTTTCATTAGATCAATTCATGTTCATGCATCATATTTTCTTTTATTTCTTTTCATCTCAACATTAAGATACTCCAATTGTGCAACACTTGCACCCTCCCTTTTTCATCATATCATCATCTTTTCCTACCCTTTGCATAGGGGTTTAAAAACCAACACCAACAAGGTGTGTTCTTATACATGGTTTCAATGTTTATTTCAATTATGAATATGATGCTACACTCACCTTGGTTCTAATCCAATCTTTCTTATTGGTGCTTGTTAATTTTGCAAGGGTAATCAAATAAGAAGAACTCTCTTCATCGACCGGCCGATTGGAAGAGAAGGTGATACTCACAATCCCCCAACACTTCAAGGTATTTATTCACGATCCCTCCTTTACTTTATTATTAAATTCTTTTAGGGTAACCCCTCTGACGATCACCCTCCTTATAGCATCCATGCATGATCCCTTTTTCTATTTCTTTCCCTTTCTTTTCCCCTTATTTATTCATCTCCATATTTATTGTTAATTCTTATTTTCTTTAGTGGATTTTCTTATAACCTACAAATTGGCGATCACAGTGAGACCACCATTATTTTTCTTTGATTACCCTTCCCCTTTTGCACCCACAGTGCACCTCCCTTTGTGCTCCACATAGCACTTTTTCTTATTATTCTCATCCCTTGTGCACCACGTGCACAACCCCCCATGTGATTGTTAGTTTGATATATTTTCATAAATTTCATTATTCTTCTTCTTCTTCTCCTAAAAAAAAAATTTAGCATGCCATGCCTTATTTCATATTCTTATTGATTGCCATGATCTATGTCATGTGATTGTGAATGTTTTTCCTTTCCTTCCATTGGTATCTTCCTTTTTAAAGCTTTCTGGCCGTTGCTACTGTTTCTTGGACGAAAGGAATTAGCGCCCAGGCAGAGGGCGACCATTCCGAATTGGTGGCCACTGTCAAGGCACCAGTTCTCTATTTTCTAAAAAAAAGGAATTAGCGCCCAGGCAAAGGGCACCCATTCCGAATTGGTGGCCACAGTCAGGGCGCCAATTCTCTGTTTTATATATAAAAAAGTAATTAGTGCCCAGGCAAAGGGCGCCTATTCCTAATTGGTGGCCACTGTCAGGGTGCCAATTCCCTGTTTTTCTAAAAAAAAAAGGAAAGAAAGAGTAGGCGCCCAGGTAGAGGGCGCCCATTCTGGAATTGGTGCCCACTGTCCAAGGTGCCTATTCCCTGTGTTTTTCATAGAAGCCCCTAGTTCTGTGATTTGTTTAGCATGATTCTTGCACACCTATGTTCATACATGTATGTTCCTTTCATTTTGCATTAGTTCTTGCATTTAGGGCATCTTGGCTTGGGAGACCTCCTCTCCCCACACATTCTAGGAGACATTTACCCCCCCTTAGTGAAGGAAGGACCCTCCATTGAGCATTCTATCTCTTTGGAATGAAAATTCCTAAACCAAGCCTCCATAAGTCCCCGCACCCGTGGATTCCCTCATGGACGTCGGGCAGGTTGTACCTTGAAGTTCCCCGGGTTTATTTGACCTATACATGGTGAGAGAGTGTACCTAATTGGCATTGAAGCAAACCCACATTGAAACTAGGTTCTTACCTTGAGTGAATCACATACTTTGACAAAAATCATTCAATTCACCAAGGTTCAACTAAGAAAAATCAAGCGTAAACATCCAACTTGTTTGACATCTTTGCAATTGCCTTGATTGAATATTGCTTGTTTGCATGATGTTTCGCTTTGATAATCAAAACATGATTAATCACAATCACATTCATGAGGATGCACAACCTAGAAGCTCCTACACTCCTCAATTTCATGGTTCTTACCACAATTGTTCTAAGGGACCACGCCCTCACTCCTATGGTTTTGCCCGACCTATGGGCAATTTCCAATCTTATGGTCCCTTGCATCCATTGCAAGCCACTCCTCCTCGGGAACCATCTCCTCCATATGATGAGAAGGTTTCCCAAGCCTTACAGGCATTAGATCATCTCACCCCTCAACAAATCCAAGCCCTTAAGGCCATTGTTGAGGGTGCATCTTCTTCTTCTCATCCTCCTTCTATCCCCACTCTGGTGGCCCATCACCCGCCTCCCTCTTCTATTCACACTCCCGCTCGGGTGGTCCATCACCTGCCTCCCTCTTTTCCTCTACACATGCTCCTCCTCGGGTAGTCCATAACCCGCCTCCCTCCATTCCTCCTCCTTCAGGGCCGCAAGGCCCTTATGTCTCTTGTAAGCTGGGCCGACCGGGTCCTCTTTTGGGTCAGCCCCTCCAAGCTTCACGGCCACCATGCCAACCCTCCGTTATTAATGTCACACCCCTCCAACAAACCCTTCTTGATAAAATCACCAAGATAGAGGAACAATTAAAGAGGGCCCACAGCCCGCTCCCCCTCAAGTCAATCCTCCTCATGATTTTATGAATAACATGACTAAGATGGAAAAAGGTTGGAAGGAGAGGAGAGATAATGGCATCAATGATCTAAGTGAGCAAGATATTTTGACAAGTGTTAATGATCAAGTGGACGTCGTCTGCCCTCCACCAGCCATTCACACCACACATTCATGTGGCCCTTCACCTCCGCGCTCACCTCCGTAAAATCCTCCACCTTGTACGCCTCTATCACCGATCATTACACCTCCACCACGGCGTCCACTTGAGTTGGATTCGAATGATGAAGAGTGTGAGCCGACACGATAAGAAGAATCTAGTAAAGAGGAACCCGCTCCAATATTTCTCCATTTTCCACCCCCTCCATTGCCACCCGATGAACCCCCTGCTCAGGACGAGGCCACCGTCCGAAACCCCATTTATGAAACCAATTGGTGTTACGATGATGGGTCGATACTCCAATCACCCACACTGACGCACCATGAGTCTTCCCTTACTCTTCAAACCTCTTACCCCACCAAATTTCGACGCTTCTTGGGCACCAAACCTCCCTCTTCCACATCTCCAAATACCATACCATTAGCCCCCACTAAGCCATCTGAGTCTACCTCCACACCATCGGCCTCCGCCGAACCTCCCCCTAAACCTTTTTCTAAACCAAGTAACCCTCCATTGCCGCCACCTAAGGCCTCCACCATCTTTATAACCCCTAATCCAATTACACCAAACCCCACTTTGCCTATCCCTCCACCTAAACCTTTAGCCGAACCCGTGGTTAATCCTGAGCAGGGTCCTTCCCTTGTTGCACTCGAGCCAACCTAGTCTACTTTCGAGCAAGGGGAGAAGCTCGACGTGTTTAAACCCTCACTTACACTTCCTCCAATGCCCTCCATCAAACACCCATCATCTATGGAGCCTACCGCCCCCACCTCATCTTCCATCACCCCTCAGAGTGGGTGTCTTTCTACAAATACATGTGCCAATGATGACATTCAAGAGCCATGCAAGATGGATTTGGCCACGGCTATACTATTTCAAAGTCAAGAGTTTATTTGTCGTATGCCGATCCGTGTCTTTGTACCGGGAATTTTTGAAAGGTCTCCACCAATGCTCATTATGAGGAGTACTCATGAGTTGATGCCACCAAGGGCTAAAGCCCATATTGTCAAAGTTACGTTACTTCTTGGCTGAGTCACTTTTGATGCTCTCATTACCCCTCACTGCATCACGATGCAAGTTCCTTGTCACAAGAAGGGGTTCTCCTCCTCCATCACCATAACACCTTCCATTGCCAAGGAGGACCTACGGGCATTGATTCCATCCTTTGAGCCGTTCGGCCGGGCACTTTCTTTGCCATGGAGGGGAGGGCATTCTTTTATTGAAGGGTCTTCCACCAATCTACTCACCCTTTGCTCTATTCCATTCACCATTAACTCCTCCTTATGGGCCACTCACGGGGAGAGAAGGAGACTTCCTTCCTTGCACTCCCTGCATCCTTTGCATTCCATGCATCCATCACATTCATTGCATTTCATGTATTTGCATTTATCCTTTTTTCCCAGGTTTCCGAACCTACACCTTCCCCGTCTTTCGGAACATCCGGATCCTCCTCATCCGCTTTCTCTCTCCCTCTCCCTGGGGCATCACGCCCCTTCTTATTTTCTCTACCGTCAATCTTTGGGGCATCGCGTCCCCTCCTAATCACTCCTTCCGGAACCTCCAGACTTACGGGGACATCGCGTCCCTCCTCATTTCCTATCTTCAGAGCCCCCAAATCTTATCATTGCCTTTAATTCACCATCTTTTCTCCTTGGGCATCGCGCCCTCCCTTTTCAAATTCCTTTGGAACCTCCGAACTTACCTCTTCTCACGGGGCATCGTGCCCCCTCCTATTCTCTCCTTCCAGAACCTCCAGACTTACCGGGCCATCGCGTCCCTCCTCATTTCCTGCCTCTAGAGCCCCCGAATCTTATCATTGCCTTCGATTCACCACCTTCTCTCCTAGGGAATCATGCCCTCCCTTTTTACATTCCTCCGGAACCTCCGAATCTCTTCTTCCCTTTCTTCCGATTTATCTTCATACTCTTCCAAGACATCACGTCCTTTGTTCTTTTCTTCCTCTTAAATCATCTCTTTCCATACCTCCTCCCGGGGCATCGCGTCTCTCGCCATTCACTTCCTCAGAAACCTTCGGATTCTTATTCTTATCATGATTCTCCCTGTCCTTTACCTCCGGACCCTCCAGATCCACCTCCTTCTATTTACCAATTTCTCCTCTTAATTCCTCCCGATCCGGGGTCCGACCCGACTTCTTCCGCATCAACTGCTAAGGGCATCTGCCGGTTCTCCCACTATTTTTGAGGTTTTAGCCCTTACTCCTCCTCTTCATTTCCCTTTCCTTCTGTATACCTTTCATGTTATCAGGGTCTCTGCGCCTTAGTGAGGGAGTTCTAGCCCTCACCTCTTTTTCTTTTCTCCTTATTCGTCTAAGTCTGGTCTACACACCACTCCTTGTTAAGCCACTTTCAAATCTTTGCTTCCTTCTCTCTATCTGCCAAAAGAGGACAACAAATCCCATGTTTATCAAGATCATGCAGCTTCGGCAGCTGCTTCTACAACCAAGGTTGCAATGTAATGCATGTGTGTAAGTGTACATTTTTATGCATTTTCATCACTTTATTCACGCATGATTTTCAAAATGAAGTGCTTCTTAACTTGATCAAGAGTGGTTGTTTTAGACCTTTATCCTAGGCTTTTATTAAAATCAATGTCAAAAAAAGAGTCTTTTGGCTTGTTATGCAACACTTTGGTTATAAGAACCCCGCGCTGGGAGTTCGGCATTTTCTCACCGCCTGTTAAGGGCAACCCTTAGCTGGGCACCGCACATACTTCACGGCGTCCTTAGCCGTCTCCCTTGGTAAAACATCGTTGCTACTTGGGCCATGCTCGAGGGCACGAGGTCCCTTTCTCCTTTCTACTCGGCTAAAATATGAGGATAGATATATTATGGGCCAAACAACCAACCTAAGCACACCCCGACAAGAGGAAGTCTCAAATAGGGGCAATCTATTATGACCTTATTCTCAAAATTTTATGTTTCAATTGCAATATCTTTCAAGTCCAAAAGACATAATAGTGAAAAATCAAATGGAAACAAATGTGTGAAATCAAAATAAAAATCTAAAATTTTTGGCATGGCAAGAGGGCAGTACAGTTTCCCCGCGGGACGTTATGAGCCTGGTCATATGCGTGCCTAAAAGAGAATTTAAGGTTCGATGATATGACACAAAGCCCCGACGTAACATACTGAATATTTTGGGGTTGTACTATGGCTGGAAGTCAAAACCCAATATCTTCTTAACTTATATCAAGCTTATTCTCAATTTTTCTTCTCTTCTCCCTCCAAGACTGAGTGTTTCTCGGGTATGGCCTTTGTAGGGACACCGTTAACCAAGAGAAGCCGACTATAGGGCGCCACCCTCAATGCATGCCCTGCCTTAGACGGTTCTTAGCAAAAGAGGAAGGAACAAGGACCCCTAGCCAGTGGTTTAAGTCCTCCTTTGATGCTATATTAGCAATGCTTAAACTAAACTTTCAAAAAAATGAATATTTCTCAAAAAAAATTCAAAAGAGTTGAATATTTCCTCAAAAAAATTCAAAAAAATTCAAATATTCCCCAAAAATCTATAAAAATTTGAATACTTTTCAAAATGCACAAAAATTTGCATATTTCAAAAATTAAAAAAATGTATTGTATTTTCTGATGGTGCTTTTATAGGGGCCACTCTTTGCAAGGACCAAGAGCACGGGATGAGTCCTCTCCATTCATTACATCATTGTTGGTTCTTCCCTATGATCACTATCTTCATGATCTGCCACTTTGGGCACTCTTGATTATCATCTCTCATATCTTTCCATGTTATTCATGCCAATCTGATTATCTCTGCCACTCTAGGCACTCTTGATTATCATCTTTCATATCTTTCCATGTTGTTCATGCCAGTCTGATTATCCCTGTCGCTCTGGACATCACTCTAATCATTCAAGAGCTAATCTTTCTAAGTCATTCCTACCGATTTCTATATGAACATCACCTTGATCTTTCATGTATAGATCTTATGATTTGCCAAGATTGTTATCTCATGACCTAAACAACAAAACAATGATTTCTTTCATGATTTCTTTGCATGTCTCATGTCTTTTAATGATATGCCTTGATGCTATTCTATCCATGCTTGGATGCCATCTATGTTGAATGCTTAAATCAATGCTATTCATGCTTTCATGTTATGATTCATGCTATTCATTACTTATTATACTTCATTATATCTTGGCTAATCAATTTTTCAGTGCAGGAAAAAGATGGCTTTGGTCCCACCGTCCGGACATCATCACTATGGTCCCACGGTGCTTGCACATCGTTTCCTAGTTCCTCTATGCTTATTGCTCCGCGATCTTCCTTTATGCATTGTTACTATATGTTACATACGCTATTAGATTATATCAAGGACCTTGTAGCTTTGGTAAATCTAGAATTTGAGTTCCCCTTCATCATAAACAATGATGATTTCAGAGGAATTTTAGTCGCACGGATAAGCCATTGAGCCGTCCAAGACTGGGGATGATGCTTCCCTTTTGTGAGTTGGTGCGCGGATAAATGGGCTTCGGCTTAGTATCAGCTCACAAATCAGTATCTTGACTTAGTCTGGGTAACCTAACAATATTATCCTTAATTACCTTCTATTTTAGTTTGTTTTAATTTTTCCTTTAAACCCAACATGCATTTATGTAGGACATTGAATTAACGTTGGAAAATCATTCTAATAACTCATTTTGAGAGTCAATTGATCATTAATTTCAAGATAAGAGATATTCCATGCTGAATTATGTCCGCAGTTTACCTTGTTGCCATTTTGAGCTATTTCCTTGAAAACCCCTTTGTTTGGATTTCTATCTTCTTATTTCAAATCTCTTTTCCTTAGATCCACCTTGGTTGTAGCATGTCCATATTAGCTGGTAACCACTCTCCAATGGTGAAATCTACAGGTTTGTGACCTGGGATACTTCCACCATGCTGGAAGTTGATCGCTCTCTTTTATTCTCTCCTTCGTGCCCGCGTGCACACTCCCTTTATCCAAACAATTGTTGCTTTCATTAGATCTCCCCAAGACTACCTCATCTCGAGCTTTTGATCTAATTCTAATCAAGTGATGTTGATTGTGTGTCTCATCACACCTTGGCATCTACTTTTCAGTTCGCTCCACTTCATTTCATTCCGTGTCACTCCCTTGCAAAGCAGACGCCAAGGCGGGGCAGCTGTAGACACGCCAAAATTGACATCATTTCGAGAACATCTCATATCTCATTGCGATGCCCCGATTTGACCCTCAAATCGACTCATTTGAGTGATTTTTCTTGATTTTTCAGCTTTCCCAACTTTCTCACATGTTTTCCTATGTTTCAAGATTTTTTCAGATTTTTCTCAGATTCTTCTCCAATTTTTCGGGGCCTTTTGAAATTGGTGGCGACCCAGAGGGCGCCAATTCTAAATTGATGGTGACCCAGAGGGCGCCAATTCTTTAATTAGTGGTGACCAGAAGGGATCCAATTTTTTTTCTTAATTTTTATGAGTTTCTTGATTGGTGACACTCCGGAAGGTCGCCAATTCTTTAATTGGCGACTTGAGGGAAGGTGCCAATTCTTTTCTTCCCGTTTCGAGCCGAATTCGGATTATTTTTGATTCTATGACTGGCTAGAAGGTCGCTAATTCATAAATGAGCGCCCAAAAAATAAGTCACCAATTTTCTTTCTTATTTTGAGCATTTAACTCTATCCAAAATTCGTATTAATTTCTAATTGGCGATCGGACCATGGGCGCCAATTCTTTTCTAATTTTGGAAAGTCCTAATCTGTCTTAAAATGATCCAGAATTGGCGACACTTCGATCTGGCACTATTTTAATTGGCGACCACTGAGTGGTCGCCCATTCTTGCAGAATTCTGAACTCTGGCAGAATCTCCTTCTTTCTCCGTTTTGAGCCCCTTTTTCAATTGGGAAAGGATCCTAATAGTTTCTATGGTTGAAGGGACACTTGGGCAATGTAAATCTTCTTCCATATCCAATTAAAATTTGATTTCCTAATTTCTCTTAGATTAAACATCGAAGTTTGGCCCTATAAATACGACCCCTCTCTCCCTTGTGTTTAAGGCTTCTCAACTAATCTAAGGGGAGGTGCTGCTGGTTTGAAGGCTCAAGGAGGAAGTCTCCCATGCATTAAAGCTACATCCTTAAAGTTCTTCGTCCTCCTTTGAAGATTTGAAGCACCCCTTTTCCATGGAGAAAAATGAATAAGCCTATCTTCTCCCTTTATCCTTTTATTTTCATTAGATCAATTCATGTTCATGCATCATATTTTCTTTTATTTCTTTTCATCTCAACATTGAGATACTCCAATTGTGCAACACTTGCACCCTCCCTTTTTTATCATATCATCATCTTTTCCTACCCTTTGCATAGGGGTTTAAAAACCAACACCAACAAGGTGTGTTCTTATACATGGTTTCATTGTTTATTTCAATTATGAATTTGATGCTACACTTGTTGTGTCCCTTGTGCTCTAATGATGGTGTGATGTTTTGATGATAGCAACATAATGAGTCACCACATTATTTTGATGAGAGCAACATAATGAGTCACCACATAAGAATGCATGAGTGATCTAGTGCTTGTTCTGCATATGCTCTCGGTGCACGTTTTCATCCCGCATAGGTCAGTGCATAATCTTGCTACTGCATGCATACATATACTTAGTGCAAACCATGTCTTGTTGCATGATGTGTATTGCCTTGTGATATATAAGGTCAGTACAGAGTTTTGCTTAGACTGCATGTCTTCCTGGTGCATACTCTCATCTTGAACAAGCTAAGTCCATTCATATGTTTACTGCATGAACCTTAAGTCAGAGCAGGGTTAATTGTCTAGGCTTGTGCATATCATAATTGTGGTTCATGCTGGCCATTAGTCGGTGCATGTTCTTCCTTTCGCTCATGCCAAGTCGGTGCAAGTCTGCATTTCACTTAGTGTCTTGTTTGTGTCTAAGGCATACACACTCGGTGCATACTTTGTCTAAGTCAAACCATACTCGGTGCATACTTTGTTTAAGCCAAGCCATACTCGGTGCATGTTTTGGGCTGCGCTGCGAACATACATAGTCGGTGCAGGTTTTACATAAGCATACATACTCAGTGCATGTTTTCTTGCATGATCAAAGTCAGTGCATGTTTTCTGTCACATGCAAAGAAAAAAGCCGGTGCACATTTGGCTTGTGCGAAATCAAACTCGGTGCAACTTGCATATCATGCAATCTCATAGTCGGTGCAAGTTTACCTTGTACTAACCAGGTCTGTGCAACTTTAGTTGCTGCGAGCATATAAGTCTGTGCAAGATAGGTTCTGGCATTTTACGTCCGTGAAGTGTCTGCACTTTGCACACACCAAGTCAGTGCATTCATTGCTTATGAACACACGTAGTCTGTGCATCTCTTAGCTCTGCACTCATATCAAGTCTGTGCATGATTCATCAAAGTCAGTGCAATGCACTGTTTGGACATTCATTCTCGGTGTAGATTCCTACTTATCAAATACAATGTCTGTGCTATCCTGTGTTTGACTGCATTAAGGTCAATGCTATTTGCATTGCATGCATACTAGAGTCGATGCATGTTTGTCCCTGCTAGCCAGCCCAAGTTTATACTTGTTTCTATTCAAGTATATGCATGCTTAGCATAATGCATCCCAGGTCCATACATGGTGCTATGGTAAGGTCTGTGCATCTTTTATATGTTGAGTTATGGTTTTGATGATTATTGTGATTGTTAAGTTATGGCTTTGATGATAACTAAATTTCATGTGTGATGAAGTGATGATAACTATAATTGTGGTTGATTGCTCATGCTCTTGTTATCTATATATGGTTGAGATGGCAAATGGCAACGGTTACATGGTCTTGATCCTTGGTTTGCATATGTTGGTTTTACAAGAGGCAAGAGGTTTCATAACCTCTTTAATGTGAGCAAGCATGGTATTAACCCTGACTATCTTGCTTGCAAGATTAAACTCATGGTAGTCACCTGGTGAACCAAACGTGTGGATATGCACCCTGCTCCTCTACAATCCAAAATAGGTGGTATATGTCATTTACTGTCAAGAACCATTGGTGAGACTCTTACCTTGTCTTAGCATCGATCTCACTATGTGTATCTCATATACCTCTCCTTTATACACCTCATTCATGCACATTAAACATGAAATCCTTCTGGCCATCGTGCGCCCTCGCCAGCGGATCGACCTGCGCAGTCAGGTCGCGGGGATCGACCGGCCCGGTCAGGTCGGGGGGGTCAAGGGGGCAGCGCCCCTTGCGGGGTTTTCAGGGGGGGGAGACCCAGGAACAAAATTTTGATTATAGGGAAGAGTAAGCATTGAACTTGTTTTAGACAATCTCATGTAATGACAAGTGCTCATTTGCTTTGAACTTTCCCAATGCATAAACCAAGTTGAATCCAATCCCAAAATGCATGGATTTGATATGGACTTGAAGCTCTTGACTTATGGACATGTTTCTTTGGGCAAACACTTCATTTTTGCAGGTATAGATCTTTCCGGTCGACCAACACACCTTGGCCGGTTGACCAGATTTTCCAGAGACGAAGAACTTCAAAATTTACAGGTTCTGGTCGACCAGTGGGTAGTGGCCGGTCGGCCAGTTCTTCTAGAAACGAAAAACTCCAGTTTTTACAGGTTTCGATCGACCGCCACTATAGGGCCGGTCGACCGGTTTTGCCAGAACCAAAATGTTCTGGCTGCAGCAGGTTCCGGTCGACCGCCCCATGAATTTCGGTGGACCGCCAGCCCCGAGCCCCCTTTTGTTGACTTCGATTTCAAGCTCGTGGAGAGGAATCTTTCACCCAATTCTTTAATCCCACTACCCACAATCTAGGAGGGATTTGTGGATCTGGTTTGGGGCTTGTCCATAGACCATTCAAGGGCTATAAAACATCTCATTTGGAGCCATAAACCCTAACCATCCAAGAGGGCTTCAAGGGAGATCAAAGGGGAAGGCTATCAAAGGAAGAAGAAGACTGCTACAACCCTCCGTGAATAGTACTTCGTCCAGCAACCTCTTCATCCATCTGTAGGTATTCAAGCTCCATTTGAAGCCATCAATCTCAAAGGAAGATAAGAAGCAAGCAAGGATCAAGGAGATCAAGGAAGTTGTCCAAGGAAGAAGGAACGGTTACTGTAGCTGTAAATAATGATCTGTGAATCAACTCTTCATCCAGGAGCTGAAGATTCAAGGTCCATCTAAAGCCATCAACTTCCAATGAACTGAAGAAGCAAGCATCATTTAAAGATCAATCATCATACATTCAGGGGGAGCCAAATCAGGAGTTTTTCTCAACTGTGCCTTATTGTGTTTTAAGTTTCATATTTATGTTTCTTATAAACTGCAAACTCGTGTGTGTGTGGATCGTTGTTGGATCCGTGGTCGTTTGTGTGTGTGTCGTATTTGATTCATGTGTGTGTGTGGATCTTCCTAGATCTGTGTCTCTGTGTGTGGGGGTCTTTTTAGATTTGTTCTGTCTCGTGTGTGTGGTTTACTTCACTTGTGGCAGTGGGTGTTTGTGTTGGTGATCCGGTTGTCGGATCATGTTGGAGACTTTATCTCCGTGTGTGTGTGTTGTGTGTTGGGGTGCGTCCCCGTGTGTTTGGGTAGGCGTCGTCCTGCGTGTGTGGTTGGAGCGTTGTCTCCGTTTGGGGATTTATCCCCGAGTGAAGCCTCACCGGGTTTGGTGAGGGGTGGACGTAGGATTACCGTCGTTGCATCCGAACCACCTTAAAAACCGCTGTGCATTGTATTTTGAATTGTGTGGTTTAGTCCTTTTCTTCTACCTCCATTGTACGTGGGTGTTAGTGTAATTACAATTCCAGATTTATCCACATATATCTTGCATAATATATATCCTCATCTAATTAAGTTTGATAAATCCAATTTGTGAACAAACAGTTTTGAACCTATTGATTAGCTTTATATCACATATTTCAAAAAGGCCAAAAGTTTTCGTAAAAGTTGTAAACACCCAATTCACCCCCCTCTTGGGTGTCATTGATCGCGGGACTTCAATTGGTATCAGAGCTAAGGCTCTAATTGCATAGATCTAACGATCTAGAGTGATCCAGATCAATGACTACTATGATGTACACCTTAACTCTCCACCCGTGTTTGATGGTTGCAATTTTGATTTGTGGTTAGAAAGGATGTGTAGTCTAGTCAATTCACAAGACCCTAAGCTATGCAAGCTTATTTTACATGGTCCTTATGAATTACCTAAAGATAAAAATGTCTGGACTGTAAATCAAAAACTTAAACATGATCAAAATTATTTGACTCTAAAATTGCTTATTGCTGCATTTGATTCTAATCATTTCCCTTTTGTTTCTCGTTGCAGCTCCGCAAAGGAAATATTGGATGGATTAATAGACTTCAAGGAAGAGCATGAAGACAGCTGTCTTGTGGCAGGCACGAGTGAAGAAGGGAGTGAACAGCCAAGTGGACCAAGCTCAAAGGTAAATTCTAATTCTGATAATGAATATGAATTTAACTATGAAGATTTATTGAATGCATATGATGAGCTTGCTGAAAAATACAAGAAGTTAAGATCAGAAAACAGAAAATTGAAAAAGGATGTTGAACAAAATAACTGTAATTCCTCATGCAAAGAATGCTCACACTTAAAGGAATTAATTGATGGTCATGTGTTTGACATTGAAATTCATAAAGATCAAATTTGTTCCTTGAGAAATGAAAATAAAGAGCTGAGAGAGAGAATAAGTTCAATGGACAATGGTCAGACTGAATTTGTCAATGATAAGAAACTTGAAAAAGAAAATGAGAAACTGAAGGAATTGAATAAAGCCATTTCTAAAAGATTGCTTATTTTTGAAAAAGGAAAATCTGTGAATATTGATGAATCTGAAAAAGTGCATGCTTTGTTGTAAGAAATAGAAAGTCATAAAATTATCAATGCTACTTTACATGAACAAGTCAATTCGTATGAAAAGAAGATAGTTTCCTGTGAATTGCATGTTGCATCTCTTGAATCTGAAATCCTTAATTTGAATGCTTCACTGTCTAGATTTGTGAATGGTCAAAAAAATTTAGACAAATTGTTAGGGGTGAAAGTGAACTTTCAAAGAGAAGGGCTGGGGTTTAATCCTGTGAAGAAAAAGAAGTTTGAAAATAAAGTTTATACATTTTTTGTACATAATTCAAATATTGTCAGCACATCAAATGGGTCCCCAAATCAATCTTCTTCACAAACAATAACAAGATCAAATGAAAATATGAAAAAGAAAAATCATGTTGCACACACACATGCATCCACAATGAAAAGTAACTTGCATCAAAAACCCAAAAATGCTGCTAGCACACCCATGCATGTTAAACATATTTCTGCCACACACACACACAACCACCTAGAAAGAAACACTCATATTTTTACTGTGGTAAATCTGGACATGCCATGCATGATTGTTTCATTATGAAGAATGATGATTTGAGAGCATGTAGAAACCAAGCTATTTTAAAAAATGCAAAGAGAGCTTTCACCACAAAATCTTCCATGCATTGCAACCACTGTGGTAAAAGGGGTCATACAACTTCACATTGCTGGTTATTGTTGAAGAGAAAGAACTCCCATTCAACACATCATGCTCACCCACATAAACCAGTAGAACCAATAAGAAAGAAAATTATGATGCCATGTGCTTCTCTCCATCACTTTGGTAAATCTGGGAATGTCAAGCATGATTATTTTCTAAAGAAAAATGATGATTTGAATGTTGTCAAAAATTGGAAACCACATGCCCATGTTGCTACTAACCCACAAGGACCTAAGATGGTTTGGGTACCTAAGAATGCCAAATGAGAAATCTGTTTTGCAGGTGTGCCATGTGAATGTAAAGTATGAAATCTGTTTTCATCAAGAAGGTAAGGCACATGGGCCAAGTGGCATAAGTCAGGTTGGAAGAAAAATCAAAAACTAAATTTGAAGATCAGTTGATATCCCTCCTACTTTCTATAGTGACTCTGTCATGTTTTAACATACTTTGTGTCATATAGTCATGTAATCTTGCATATGTCTGCACATGCATTTCATTCATAGTTGTTTGCATATTTGTGCGCATATCACTTGTCATATAGCATCTTGTTGTAGGAGAGTTTGAAGATTCTTCAGATCTTGATTTCACTACACATATTGAGTTTGCATACACCTTCATACTCTGTCATGTAAAAGTTGAACATTGTGTATTCATGCCATAATGCATTACAATCCCCTTGCCTTAGTCATCCATGATTACATAGTATATCAAATTGTGACATGTGGAAGGGCAGGTTAAGCCTGTCTGAAAACTATCACTACGCGTGAGGTGATCTTCGGATCTAAGTTCTCCGCCTGGTACTATGAGTCAATTAGTTACAGGCTACACATGGTATTAGGACGTTAATGAACATCTTGCATTCATGCACACACTAAGGGGGAGCAACCACATTCATCATATGAACTTAATGTTTAGGTTTACACATGAGTCATACATTGCATCTAGAGTTGTCAAGGGGATGTTGGTTGTTAAAATAATTTATCATACCATTGTCAATAAATTTGAATCGAAATTGATAACTCAAGTCCTCTTGTCCTTGGATGTAGATTATACTCCCAAATCTAAATGATGATGCGCTAGTCATGGCCAAGCTTGAGTAAATGAAAGGAATACCTTGCAAGGATGAAAATGATGAGAACCCTCTCAAGTTGCTACAAGAAGATGGGATACTTTATGTAGAACAACCTCCAGGATCGACTCAAGTATAAGGTGGTGAAAGTCCTTGTACGTGCTAAAGCAAGTACCCAAGGCGCGGTATGAAAAGCCCACATCTTTTGATTGAGAACAGGTTCAATAGGTAAGATTGATCAAACACCTCCCACAAGACAAATCAGGGAAAAGATATTTTAGTGGTTCAAGCATACGTGGATGATATCATTTCTGAGCTACTAATAATACCTTTTGTGAACATTTTGCAGGGATTGTACAAGATGATTTTAAAATACACTCAATGAGTAAATTGAATTTTATTCTTCTTTTGGATTGCAGGTGGAAGGCTTGGAAGAAAATAGATTCTCAAGGCAAAGGTAAGAAAGTAAAAGTTGAAATATCAACCGTCGTGAGGTTGGTGATTTTAGTGATTGAAGGCTTCCAATCTTGTCTCCTGAACTAAGGTAATTCAACCTTGTCAATTCATGCAATGGCCATCTTTGTCACTTGGTGACACTCTCAAGTGACAGGTATTGATTCTAAAAACTTGAATTGTCATTTACTAGCATGTTGTGATGAATGTGCCTAATTGACTGAATCAAATTGAAAATATTGAAAGATGTGTATGAAGTGGTTGCATACTGTATATTCTCAATTTGAATTGCATGATCACACTTGAATTGAATTACATATCTGGTATATCAAATGGCGTATGTGGAAGAGTGGATCATGTCCACTTGGAAGCATTTCCTATGCGTGAGCTGGGTCTTCAGACTAAAATCTCTGCCTCGTACCAGATCTTGACGATTGTGACTGGCTTGTGAATGGTTGATGTGCGAATGAATTCTTGAGCTGAACTATGTAATTTGAAAACATGTCTGTGATTAAATGATTCATACATTTGACTCTTGGATAAATTCTCATTTCAATACTTTTGAATGACCTTTGAAAATCTATTTTTGAAAAATTCTGAAAATTGGGTTGCATTGCTTAATTTTGATCTTTTAAGCACCCTTATCTCATAAAGGTCATGTCATGCAAAAGCTTGTTGACACATTGATAAAATGTGAATGCTCTAATGTGGAACTTGTCTCATGGTGTGTAAATCAAAGCCCTCCCTTGCTGTAATTACATATTTCATCACACTCTCTTCCAGACATAGGTTGCATGCATTAGAGTTCATGCATTAACTGCAGTTAGCTCATTCATTTGATATCAAAAGCTTTGCACCACATTACATGTTGTCTTGGCATATTGCAGTTCCATTCCACTACTATATGATCAAAGGTTACATTGCATTAGTACTCATGCATTAGCTGCACTCATTCAAATGAAAATCAAAAATCTGAATCACTTTGCACATTGCATCGCATTCTTATATGCTCATACGTTGTATTGCATTGGAACTCAAACATTAGTCGCACTTAGTTCATTCAGTTGGCGTCCATTCAATTGGTATCAAATTATCCATTCCATTGGTATCAAATTGACATCACATTGCTCACATGCATGTCATAGTGCATGTTACATACATTCCCTCTGTATGCTTGCTTGATACTATATGCTATTCACCCCCATCCTTTGGCATTTCTATGGCCGTATATCTCCTTGCTAAATAATGCTGCATTTGACTCATTATTAGAGTGTTTTGTTGTGCCCCTGTAATTTTGATGATAGCAAACACCATGAGTCAGCATTGCATATCATGAACATCTGTGTCTGAATGATAGTTCTGCTTTGGGCATATGAATGTGTTATCTTGCATTAGTGCAGACATACAGTTCATATAGCATTACATATAGTTGGTGCACGATTGTCTGGAGCATATAGTCCGTGCACAACTGCATTCTACAATGTCAGTGCACTCACTCGGTTGCTTTATGTTGTGTTTCACTGGTTCATCTTAGTTCTAAGTCCATGCATTTTACTATTTACACGAACACACAAGTCAGTGCAGGCTTTCAGGGCAGTATACTCCACAAAGTCCATGCAACCCTTTTGCTTCATTGAATAAGTCTATACATCGTGTGCTTCAAGCATTTCCAAAGTCTGTACATTGGTGTCGTCTGCACACATGTCACAGCAAGTCTGTACATTGGTGTCGTCTGCACACATGTCACAGCAAGTCTGTACACTGGTGACGTCTGCACACATGTCATAGCAAGTCTGTACATTCCTTCTGCATGCATCGTTCAACTAAAGTCTGCACATCGCCGTGTTCGACTCACTTAGCGTCTAAGGTCGTGTAAACATTGCATCGTTAAGTCTATACATTGCTCCATCTCATTTAGCGTCTCTGTGCTTAGCGTCTCTATGCAACATTTCCATGCATGCTTCATAGTCTGTATAGCCAGTGCATTCCTTGATATCAAGTCTGTACATTATTTTCTCATGCATCGTCTCTCAAAGTTTGTACAGCCTGCATCGTCTCACTTAGCGTCTCATGTTAAGTCTGTACAACATGCATCGTCTCTCAAAGTCTGTACAGCCTGTGGTCGCAAGACCAAGTCTGTACATCGTCTGCTGCATGCATTACTTCAAGTCTATACAGCCCATCTTCAGAGCATATGCAGAGTCTATACATCATCCAGTTGCACGCCACACGGTTGAGCTAGTCTATACATCCATTAGCTTAGCTCGTGGCTCAGTCAGTGCATCCATGCATACATAAGTCTGTACATTCGTTGTTTCATACATATACAATGTCTGCACAGTCTTTGCTGTGATGTCCGTGCGTCAGTTAAGCAAGTCTATACAGACTTGCTCCATGCGTTAGTTAAGCAACTCTATACATGATGAATTGGTTCTTAAGTGCTAGGTTGCAAGTCTATACATTGTCTGGTAGCACACACACGAAGTCTGTACAGCCTTTGTGTTGCACGAACACAAGTCCATACATTGCCCTGTAGCATTCACGCACTCAAGTGTATACATTCATGAGCATAGTCTTGCACTCATTTTCAATGTGCATACTTCACCTTGTGCACACTGCGATACACACCTGCAAGTATGTACATTCGATTGGCGGCATGTCAGTGCATCCATGTTCAATGTACATACTTTCCTGTTTCAAACTGCATGTCACTCATTCAACGTCTGCACATCCCTTAGTGGCATATCTGAGCATCGTTTGCACAATACACGTAGAGTCTGCACACTGGTTGAAGGCATGTCCAAGGATTCATATTCAAAGTCTATACATTCGGTTGTTTCATGTATACACAAGCACTTAAAGTCTGAACATTCTTCAGTGAAGTCTGTACACACTTCAGTGGCAATATGTGCATCGTCTGTACATTGCATACTTTTCTATATGCATATGTACACCTCTCTAATATTCTCTTATGACTGTTTGACAGGTATATCCTTCGAGAAGAAAGATGTCTGGGCACGTGATCCGAGGTTGGCACCTGGCACGTGATCCGAGGTTATCTCTGGACAAAGAGGGCACAAGCCCTACACACGCCCTAGCTGCTGCTGCTATAAATACGAAGCTTCTTCTTCAGAAGAAGACTGATCGTGATGGAAGCAGAAGAAGAGAGTAGCTGAGAGGCAGAGAGTAGTAGAAGAAGAAACAGAAGAAAAAAGAAGAGATAGTGAGAGTCTGCAGGATCCAGTGTAAAGAAGAATGAGAGAAAGAAAAAGAGAAGCAGAGAGAAGAAGAAAGAAGAGGAAGAAAGAAAGAGAAAGATAGAGAGCTCGAGGAGAGAAAAGAAGCTTCATCTGAAGATTAGTTCCTACTGGACCATGGATCAAATCCAGGCCTGTCAGCTCCTGCGAGAGCCACATTGTGATTTCATTTCCAGCTTTCTGATTGCTGTATTTTCGTTTATTATTTTTCTTTTACACTTCCTTGGCTTTGTTCTTCCGATTCTCTGGTTGAAGATCGGGGTTCCTCCTGTTGGTTCAGGAGAAGGGAGATTTCAATCTCCGATTGCAAGTGACGGTGTGTCACTTGTAGGTTCCCTCTGGTCTCAGAGGAATGGAGTCTCTGACTCTGGGTTTGCAGGTAGTGGTAGCTACCTGTGGTTTCCCTCCTGGGTGGAGGAAGAGAGACTTCGGTCTCTGGTTGCTAGTGACGGGTAGTCACTAGTGGTTTCCCTCCTGGTCTGGAGGAAGAGAGACTTCGTCTCTGGTTGCTAGTGACTGTGTGTCACTAGTGGTTTCCCTCTGGTCTGGAGGAAGAGGGGAGGTTGTTCCCCTGGTCAAGCTGTTAGGCAGCACCTGTTTGCAGACTGAGTCTGCGGTTCTAGCTGTTGCTAGTGGAAGTCTCACTCCGGTTTGGAGTGAGGGGTGGACGTAGGTCTATGGACCGAACCACCTAAAAAATCTTCTGTGCAGTGGGTTGATTGCTTTCCTTTACTTCCGCTAGATGAATGCATAGGCGCGCTCCAAGTGCTTACTTACAGGTTCAATAGAAGATTTGATTAGCTTTTCAGTTTGCTTAAATTTGTGAAGTGAGCGAAATTTTAAGAGAGTGAAATTTTAATTTGGGCAATTTCGAAGAGGGATACATTCACCCCCCCTCTATATCCGGGCCTTCCACCCTATCAATTGGTATCAGAGCAGGTCTCTGACTTTCCAGATCCAACGATCTGTAGAGGATCCTGCTGGCTTTCGGTGCATCACTGTCTTCTGCATATAGTTTTAAAATTGCTTGATTGATTTGCCTTCATGGCTCATCCACCGATTTTCGAAGGTACGGATTTTAATTTGTGGTTTAAAAACTTGCATATGTTTGTTACGACTATCAATCCCGATCTGTGGAAACTAATTTCACAAGGTCCTCATAGATTACCAAAGAAAGAGTCCAAATGGACTGACAGTCACAGATCAAGGCATGAAGAGAATCAGATAGTTATGAATCTAATGAAAGCAGCTACTGACAAGGCCTTACATTCTTGCTTTCATGACTGCAGTTCTGCTAAGGATATTATGGATATGCTGAGGCTAGCACACAGAAGAAATGAGGACAGCTGCATGATGGCTAACAGAAGTAATCAAAGTGACAGCCAAAATGAAGAAGAGGATGATGATGAGGTAAACATCTTCGAGAATTATACTTTAGATGATTGGCAGGGTGCATATGGTGAGTTACTTGAGTCACATGAGATGTTAAGAAAACAATATAAAAAAATTGAAAAGGAAAATTGATCTGAATAGTTCAGAGTCCTCATGTGAAAATTGCTTAAAACAGAAACAGTCCTATGATGCATGCTTGTCTGAAGTCCAAGTGCTTAAGAAATAAATTGGCTTATTTAAAGAAGAAAATCAAGAACTTGTTTGTGAAATTGTTGAACTAACGGAAAAATTTAGCTTGATTGATGATGATCAGGCTCATAACAATAATGTAGTTCAGAATGAAAAGTTGATAAAAGATTTAGAGCGTGTTAAATCTGAATTGGAAAACATGAAATCTGAAAATGAAATACTCAAAAACTAGCTCAAGGAATTTGAACACAAATCAATGAATCTTGAAAAAGAAAATAGATTGATTTCTGAGAAACTGGAGGTTGATAGAGTAATAAATCTAGAGATTCAGAAAAATCTCGACAAACTTTAATCTGAAAAATAACAAGAAATGTTTTATGAATGTCAGTTTTCCTCAGATGAATGGGTGCTTGATGATGAACTCCTAGAGCAGAATAGTAAACTGAAAGAGGAAATTAATAAGCTGAATCACCTAAACTCAGCAATGTCTGAGAGGCTAATCATTTTAGAAAAAAGGGAAGAGTGTAAGCCTGGTGAGCTCTAGTGAGTTGCTAAATGCTGAACAAGAAATTACAAATATGAAAAACATCAACCTAATGTTGAGTGGAAATGTCACTTGCTGTGAAGAAAAGATAGCTAAATATGAGTTTACAATCACATTCCTTCAACAAGAAATTGATGATCTTAACAAGTCTCTATCTGAAGCTGACAAGGAAATAAAGTTAAAACAGGAAGTAGAAAGACTCAACAGTCTGAATGATGCCTTGCATCAACAAGTCATTTCCTGTGAAACAGATCTGTCCAGATATGAAGCTAATATTACTGTCTTAAATTCTGAGATTCAAGATTTGAAAAATTCTCTATCAAAATTTGTCAAAGGAAAGGACAATCTGAATAAGCTTCTTGGAAATAATGTTAATTCTCAAAGAGAGGGAGTGGGTTATAGTCCGACAAACAAGAGGATTAATGGGAATAAAACTTCTATTGTGTTTGTAAAAGCTTCTGGTCAAAACAAAACCTCTGCTCCTTCTGTTTTTCAATTTACTGCACAAAAGTCCACAGAAAACTGTAGAACAAACCCAAAAATTGAAAAAGAATGAAAATCTACAGAAAAAGGACAAAGATACTCATGTTGGTACAAAGAAGGCTGCACACAATTCACATGATCTCTCACACACTCATATTAAAAAGGGGTCATGTTATTATTGTGGGAAGGTAGGTCATGTAATGGAAGATTGCAGATTGTTGTTAAAGGATGAGCATGCTAGTGAAACATTACACTCTAGAAATTTTTTTGATAGAAACCATGCTACTAGTGTTGACACCCGTTTTATGACCAATAAGTTGGGTCATCTCCTTGTTTATCCATATGATGCTCCGAGTTGTTCACTCTTCATCGAGTCTCCTTGATCAGTTTTAAGCCTGTTTCTTGGGTCTTCTCCTTAGTTGGAGTGTGGTTCCTTGTGGCTTTTCATTCGATGAGCTTAGCAAGCTTTGCACCTTTTTTTATCCTCATTGTTAATAACGGTCCTCCCTGGGGGCGTTACTTCCATATAACGAATGATCCATGGGCCATTACTTATTGAAGAGTCCTAAAGTTTGAGGCCTTTGTTCTAAAGCTTATCCTCTTGCTTATCCATTGAATCTAACGGTCTGTCGTGCAGCCGTTATTTATTCCAACGCGTCCAGCCTTGGCCGTTACTTTCCTTCGAGAGTCCAACTTATTTGATCTTCTTCCTGTTGATCTTATCTCTTTTGAGATAAGGTTGGATGTAACGGACGTTCCCTGGCGCGTTATTTTCATGTAGCGGTCTGTCGACCAGCCGTTACATCCAACAGAGAGTCCTGGCAGTTCAGGCCTTTTCTATGCTACTCCGTGGTCGAGATAAGAGTTTGAATTGTTGATTTCTCTTTCAAATCCGATCCTTAGAACCTTCTGTTTGTTTCTATGGACTCTTGGTGATATTATCTTCAAGGATTTGCTAAGAGTTATCCTTTTATCTTGCTGGATTATCCTCTGCTCGACCGGAGAGTTTGAGGGTCTATAAATAGCACCCTTAACTTCATGTCCCAAGGGAGGAAGATCTGGAGTTCGCATCGAAGTGCTGCCGCATTCTGGAGTCACATCTGACCAAGGAGAATTGTCTTTCACGTTCATCTGCTTGACGGTGAAGGGAGTATTCGTTCCATTGGTTTTCAAAGTTCATCATTACATATTGTGTTCTTCCTCATCTCCCTTTCATCAAAAGCATTGTCCCTCTTCTTTTTCCACGTTCTCCCTGTTTTTTTTCATCATCTAAACATCCTCCTATCTTTTTTAAAACGCCCAGAGGGGTTAAAAAACCAAAACCTCCCCGGTACTTTCCTTTCCTGTTGCATGCTATTGAGTTTATTGAATAATTGATACTACGCTTGTTTAAAGGGCTAATTTGGGTCTGTTCTCTTGTGTTTTCACGTTCTTTGGCAGGTTTACAGGTTCACCACACGAGGCCCAAGTCTTCTGGCCGGCTGGAGGAGTTGGAGTTAAAAGAATCCACAAGCTATCACTGCAGGTTATTTGACGGTCTTGTGTAGGCGCGTCAGATTCTTATAGTAGTTCATCGAGAGACCGTCACTTCCCAGTGACGCGTGGGCTTTCGGCCGTTACATTCCGTTGATCTGTAGATTTCCCTGATTTTCTCTCTCCCGTGGGCGGGTGCTTCATCCACCTATTTCCAAGGTATTTTCAAGTCTTTGGCTTGTTTCTACTTTGGTGGCGATCACACTCTTTCTTAGTATTGGGCATTGGCTTTCTCTCCATCTCATATCTCTTATCCTCTTTGCTTGCTCCACCCTCGCGGTGTGTTTTTATTTGCTTTTGCTCCACGCCCCAACTTGTGTTTTTCTTTATTCCCTTAGTTTAGTTTGATGATTGAGATAGCATGCCCATGGTAGAGCTTGTTCTGGTTGCCTAGGTTCATGGTTCACATGTCCTTGGGTTGATTGAAATCTTTGATTTTTGCATATCATCTTTATTGCACATAAAAAAAAAAGAAGAAGCGAAGCAAAACAAATCAACAGATAATTTTTTGGCGATCACGGTGGGACAACTTGTGCCAATCGTGTCTTGATCTCTGTTTAAACCTGCCATCATTCCCTTGTTTGATTCTCCTCGGATCTCCTTCTTACTTTATCTTATTTCTGGTCCTCTGGGTGTTCTGACGGCCCTCTGTCCCTGCGTTACTCCACTCTGACGCAGGAGCTTTGGACAGTTATACGCCTGATCCTGTGTGCGGGCTTTTCACGAATTTCCCATTTATTTCTGGTTGTTTTTGGCTCTCTGGCTCATCCGACGGTCCTGGTGCTCTGCGTTATATTACTTCTGGCGGTCTGGCCTTCGACCGTTATTATCTTTTGACGCAGGGTCTATAGACCGTTATACTCCAGATAGGTACGCATCCCGAGGTGCTTTAATTTCCGCATTTTCTGCTGTGATTTCCTTGCTTGGGTGATATCTGACTTCCTCCCTGATTGTTCTACATATTTACATGATTGCATGCATAATTGTTTGCTAGATTCTAGGCTAGATTTTGCATGCACTCCAGTGCACATAGGTTCATTCATACTTTCATACATTAGATTGCATTTTCCTACCTTGGTGTGCGGACCTCTCGTCTCCATATTCCTTGGGGCCGACTAGGAAATCACACCAGGGACCTCCATAAGTCCCCGCGAGCCGTGGATTCCTACACGGACGCCAGGCCGGTTGTACCTTTTCCACCCCGTGTCTAGGGTTGCATAAGTGAAGGAGTGGTCACACTTAGAGTCAAACCAAGCTTTACATCCATCTCCTATCAGGAACCTATTGTTGAGAGCTCATATTAATCCATCCACTAAAGTTCCAAAGGAGAAATCATAAGAATCTTGAAGCATCATATTAAACAACTTGGTTGAATTTTGAGTGTCTTCATCTCTTGCTACTTACATCTTTGTGATAAATCATCTAAGTTTGGTTGCTCATTATGTGTTTGTGTTGTGTTGTTTGCATCTTGTTAAGGTTGTTCGTTGCATGTGGAGTTATTTTCATCAGTTGGAAGCACCTCCTAGGGTCGACTCATTCTCCAAGTTCTACTCAAATCCGCTCTTCGAATCCACCATGGCTTCTTTCAATCCTCCCCGTTCCCAAGAGGATTCTCTTCCTCAAGGGCTTCTTGAAAACCCTGCTAGGGTTACCTCACTCTCTTCTGGAGAGGGGACGGCCCCTCTTCCGTCCTCTACCTCCATGGAAGGTGGTCAGGCTACCCCTTCCTTCTCTACTCCCTCTGCGGGCTCCATTCTCCAGATGATTGCCCAATTGGATCTGGCCCAACTCCAAACTGTCTATCAAGCCATGCAGGGATCCAATATCTCCCCTCCCACAATTATGCAGGGTCAATCCAATCCTCTCATCCAGCCCACTCCAATTAATCTCACTCCGGTCCAACCCCGGACCATCACATTCACCGGCATGGAGACGGGCCATTCTTCCGCTTCGGCCTAGCAATCTTTTGACAAAGGGAAGTCTCCTATCCCTTCTTTCACTCAGATGGATCATCACTTGTCTAGCCCACTTGTTCCACAAGTCCTGTTGGGTCCCTCCGATTTTTTGCACCCTCAGTCAGGGGTTGTCCAAGCCCACTCCAATCTGGGTCAATCTCGGGCCCAATATCCTTCTTATGGACCCCCTACGTCGGCTGCTTATCCTTCGGCTCCTTTTTATGGGCTCCCGCCTCCTACTACAATTCACCCCTCTGCTCCTCAACTTCAAGCATCATCTCTTGCTACCCCTGCTCCATCCAGAGAACAGGAATTACTTGATAAATGGGCCACCATGCAACAACAACTCGATTTCCTCCAGAAGCGGGTCGGCCCACAATCCTTGGCAGATGTTCCAGTTCCCATTTTCAAGAACATCCGATTCCCTCCCCAGTCTGAGCTCCCCAATTATAGAAAATATGATGGGAACGGCAATCCCTTTATTCACGTGAGGTATTTCTTATATGAGTCGGCCCAATTCCAATATGATGATCGTCTTATGGCATATTTATTCCGTCGATCATTGGATGGTGTTGCACTGGAATGGTTTTATTCTCTGCCATTGGAAGAAGCTGCGAGCTTTAAGGTAGTAAAAGACAAGTTTATTCAGTGGTTTCAAGACCGGGTCGGCCCAGAATATTCTTTTACAGATCTGGTGGCCGAAAAGATGAAAAAAGATGAGGAGTTTGCCACTTATGCAGATAGGTGGAGGCAGATGGCCGCTAGAGTGCCCGGCCATATTCCGGAGGAAGAGAAGGTCAAGCTACTTATTTCAAATGCTACTCCAACCTTCCGAAACATCTTGGCAATGAACGACATAGCCAACATGCACCAACTATATAGCCGGGCGTGCTTTATTCAGACTTAGTTCAAGGACTCCCCTATCCATTCTCTGTTCGAAAACCAAAAGCCCAAGTAGCATAAGAAACCACAAGGGCCGATTACAAAAGGGGTCCAAACAAATGAGCAGGTTCAAGCCGTTGCTTTTCCATTCCAAAACGCACCTTTTCGCTTCCCTCAAAACCCCCGCACTCCACAAAATCCCGCTCCACAGAACTTCCAAATCACTCCGCAAAACCCTCCGCCCACCTTCACCATCCCACAAAACACCTTTGCCGCACCACAGCAACCACCACCACCCCCGCAATACCACAATGTCCCTCCACCCAATGGCTATAACAACAACCCAAACAACAAGCGCCCGGCTCCCAAGAGGGCACAATATCCTCCACTGCCAGAAACCCTCACGGATATTTTCTCGGCTCTTATGTCGGTTAATGCTATACAGCTTCCTCCGGAACGGCCCAACTGGAATCTGACCGTTGATCAGATGAAGTATTGTATGTTCCACAGGCAACCGGGACATACCATTGAAGGCTATTTTCAATTTCGGGACCTAGTATATGATCTTCATGAAGGATAGAGGATAGATTGGGCCGAAATGCACAGGGCCATTGTTGAGATTAAAGAAAAGAGAAGGCAGCCGCAGAGGCAGCAAGTGCAGCAGCATCAAGCATCGTAGCCGCAATAGCCGCCACAACAGCAGCAGCCACAGCAGGTTCAGGATCTGGGGATCCATCAAAATCCGATGCCAAACCACCCGCCCGCTCCACAACCTCAGCCGCCGGCGCCGGCGCAAGTCAATGTAGTCCAACCCCCGGCTCCTAACACCGAGTGGTCTTTTGATAATGATGGTACTGCACAACAAGTAATGGCCCTCCACCATAACCACCGCAACCCCCTCACTCCTTCATTTATCCTCCCTACACACCCAACACCCTCTCCGCTTGTCCTTCCATTCACACCCGCACCAGCGAATCCACCACCACCCACAGCGCCATCATACCCACCATTAGTTACCCCCGCTACGGTCATAACCATCCCCTCATCCAATCCTCCGCCCGTCACCCTGCCTACACTCGTCCTCCCACCATCCGCACCATCCCCCATCATCACACCACCTTCCGCTCATCCCGCGCCACTCATCCGTCCACCATCTCTTGTTAACCCCAACATTACCTACCACCAAATCACCTCTCCTACGCAGTCTATTCCACTCATCCACCCTACCGGGCCAATAATATCATCTCCCGACGCTGCGGCAAATTGCACCCTAAGAAGCGGGAAGTTGCTCCATCGGAATTACCCCATCACCTCCAATCCCCAGTCCTCTCAGCCAACGGCCGAACAAGAAGAAGCCGAACCTCTGCCAGGAACTCAGTATGATTTGCTACATCATCTGGACCGAGTGCCCGCCAAGATATCAGTTCTAGAACTTATCAAAAGGTCCACCCTTCATCAAGATGCTCTCAGAGATTTCTTACAAAAGGTGATGGTTAGCGAGGATATGGCAGTTGACAGCTTACCAACAGCACTAGCAACTATTTCTAAAGGGCCGGCAATTACATTCTCAGAAACCGAGCTAGCACCTCCGGAAGCTCGGCAAATGCCGCTCTGCATTACAATCATTCTGAACAAGGTCAGCATCGAGGCAGCACTGGTTGACACATGGGCTTCAATTAATGTATGCCCACTCAGTACTCTCCGAGCTTGCAATATATCTAAAGAATTGTTACGACCTACCCCCACCACTATAGCAGCATATGACAACTCAAGGAGAGCGTGTCACGGGGTAGTCACTATTCAAGCGGAGCTCGGGCCCCTTACTATGCCCGTGGAGTTCTATGTGCTGGACATTGACCCCATGTTTAAGGCGATCTTGGGTCGTCCATGGATTGATACACTCGGTGCCGTACCCTCCACCGCACATCAGCGCGTCAAATTCCCTTTCCAAGGGAGGGTCGTCAAAGTCAAGAGCTTGTCCACGGTTCAATCGGTTAAGGCCATTTCAGAACAGATTCTTCCTACACTTTGGCCAAGCAGCCGACCCATCATATCAGTGCTGGATTTGAACTTCCCTTGGGCTTATACACCTCCTAGGCTCATCACTACTCCAGTTAACATCAAGATGAAGCCCCAGATCCTAGACTCAAAAGGCTGGAACATTGTACTGAAACTGGGCTACCAACCGGGGTGAGGCCTTGGTGCACAATTACAAGGAATGACCAAGCCCATACCCAAGGGAAGAAAGATGGGCAGGAGAGGTCTTGGCTATCGAGAAACCGCATTATCTATGATGGGTGATTCTGGGCCACTCACCTGGGACTACCGTCAACACTTTGTCCGAGGGCCTCTCTAGCTCGGCACATTAGCTCTGCAGCCAGCTCCGTTAGGGAGAAATACAGTATGTCCGATTGCTAGTCCACCGCCAGCACTGAAGAGGCCAGAAGATGATATGCTTGATTATGGTCAAGCCCTTTAGGGGTTGTTTCATGAAGAAGACTACCAGAAGAAGCAAGATGTTGTGCCCCTGTGTGGTTTTGATGATGGCTGACACACCATGAGTCACACTGAGGTGTGCTAGATTCTTATAGATGACTGTTTGACTGCCTGAATATCTGACTGTTTGCTTGAATAGCTAATTCATGAATATGGCTAGATTGGGGCAACGTAGTGGCTAACTGTTTGTTGTTTGCTCATGCATTTCATGTCTGTACATTGGTGTTTTTCCCTTAGTTCTGGCCAAGTCTATACAACGCCATTTGTTCATGCACACGTTCAGCCTGAAGTACATACAGCCCTCACTCAAAGTCAAGTCTATACATTGACTCATTCTTCAAGTCTGTACAGTCGCTTGCTTTAGATTTCATGTCTAGACATTGCACTACAGCAACCATCGTCTTCGTGTTGTTTTAGTATTTGTGTCTTCGTGTTGATTTGTCTTCGTGTTGAGTTTACTTCGTGTCGTTTCTTCTTTATTTAGTTGCTCATCTCGTGTCATCCTCTTTATGTTTGCTTTTGTGTCTTCGTGTCATTTACTGTTGTTCTTCGAGTCGTTCATTCGAGCTATTTTGTGCTCGAGTTATTTTTCTTATGCTTTCAAGTGTTGTTTCACTTCGTGTCGTTTCCGTATTATGTCTTTGTGTTGTTTTTCCTAAGACCTCGTGTCCTTTTTGTTTTTGTAACTGCACTTCGTGTCGGTTTCTATTTTTCTTCCTTGAGTTGTTGTCAGCTCGTGTCGTTTCACCTCATGCCGTTCTCATTGACTTCGTGTCGTTCTCCTTGTTATGTCTTCGTGTCGCTTCTGTTCCATTGCGTGCAGGACATCGCAGCACCTCGTGTTGCTTTCTGTGCCACCTCGTGTCGTTCTCTGTGTAGTGCGTGTTTCTGTCACCACTATACTTCGTGTCATTTTTTCTCTGTAGTGTTAAGCGTTATTAGTATGTATCACGTGTCGATTCTCTTCGTAGTGTTTGTTTTGTTACAGTGACACGTCGTGTCGTTGTTCTTTACTTCGTGCTATTTTCACTGTCTTCGTGTTGGTCTTTCTCATTAGACCTCGTGTCTTTCTCGCCTTGACCTCACCTCGTGTCGATTCTTTTTTTTCATCTTCGTGTCTTTCTCGCCTCATGACCACACTTCGTGTCGGTCTCTGTTTCTCATCTTCGGGTTGCTTTCAGCCCGTGTCGTCCTCATTTTCGAGTCACTCGTAATGTTCGAGCAGTTTTGCACTCGAGTTGTCTTCGTGTTGCTTTCATATTCGTGTCTTCGTGTTGTCTTCATATGTATGTTCTACTATTGTTTCACTCTGTGTTATGTCCTCTTACCTCGTGTCATTTTTCTTCTCACCTCGTGCCGTTGTTCTCTGACCTCGTGTCATCTTCCTTGTTGTGTTAGCCTTGTTCATTGTATCTCGTTTCGCTCATTTCCTACCTCGTGCTTCAGTCACCTTGTGTATCTCGTGTCGTTTTCAGTGCATCTAGAACTGCTACTACATACCTCGTGCAGCTTTAATTATTGTGGCCCTGAGTTCTAATCGTGCTAATTCCTTGCAGGAGAAGAAGAAGAAGGTGGTCCGAAGAACACTTCCCAGTGTCTGGGCAGCACGTGATCCGAGGCTGGAATGAAGTCTGCTGAGAGACTGCCACGTGGTCCTAATATTTAGGGCTGAAAGTGTGGAGGTCTCACGTCGGGGCTGCCGCTGCTGCTCCTGCTATATATATATGAACCTTCTTCCAAAGAAAGAGAGATTTTTGAGTGGGCGAAAGGTGAAGTCCATACAGAGAGCCATGATCCAGACAGAGAAGAAGAAAAGGAAAAAGAAGAGGAGAAAGGGAGTGAGAAAGAGAAAGAAAGAGAGCTTGAGTAAGAGATCGAGATAGTATAGTGTGAAGAGAAGAAGAGGAAGAAGAATAGAGAAGAAGAGAGAGCTAGAGTGATAGAAGCTTCAACTGAAGATCTGTTCCTGCTGGACCGTGGATCAAATCCAGGCCAGCCAACTCCTGCGAGAGCCACATTTGATTTTATCTTTTCAGCTTTCCGTTGCTGGGTTTTATTTTTTTCTTTTGATCTATTCATTTGCTGTTTTTCCGATTCTCTGTAGAGAGGTCGGGGTCCCTCCTGTTGGTTCAGGAGAAGGGAGATTGCCATCTCCGGTTGCAAGTAGCTGGGTGCTACTTGTGGTTTCCCTCTGGTTAGAGGAAGGGAGGCTCGTCCTCTGGTTCTGGGCTTGTAGGTTTCAAGTCCAGGGGTCCCTCCGGTTGGGAGGAAGAGAGGTCCTAGACCTCTGGGTTGCAGGTGACGTAGTGTCACTTGTGCTTCCCTCTGGAGTTCAGAGGAAGAGAGACTTGGGTCTCTAGGTTCCCCTCCGGTTTGGAGGAAGGGAGGATTGGTCCTCCGATTCTAGTCTTGTGGGTTGCAAGACTAGGTGTTCCCTCCGGTCTGGAGGAAGAGAGACTTGCGTCTCTGGTTTGCTAGTGACTGGTGTCACTAGTGGTTCCCTCCGGTTGGGAGGAAGAGGGGAGGTTGTTCCCCTGGTCAAGCTGTTTGGAAGCATTTGTTGCAGACTGAGTCTGCTGTGCTAGTGTTACTAGTGGAAGCCTCACTCCGGTTGGGAGTGAGGGGTGGATGTAGGTCTTTGGACCGAACCACCTAAAAAATCATTGTGCAGTGGTTTGTTCGATTGCCTGCTTCCGCTAGATGCATGCTAGGACCGTGATTTAATTGATTATCTACATCCTAGAGTTTAATTGAGTTTGTATATCTTGTTTGATCAATTGTCCACTGATCTAGTTGTTATCATCTCATGCAAACTTTAAATTGGGTAGAATTCTTTGAAAGATCCATTCACCCCCCCTCTGGATCAGTGTTTATCAATCGCTCCTAGCTAACATTTGGTATTAGAGCGGTTCTCTGTTTGATCAGATCCAACGATCTGCAGAGGATCCTGTTGTCTCTTCGTGCATTTCTGTTTCTACCCTTTGTTGCATTAATCTAGTTGCCGATTTATTCAATGGGTTCTCCACCGATTTTCAATGGCTCTAACTTTAACTCATGGATTAGCAGTCTTCACAATTATGTGAAAATGATTAATCCGGAGTTGTGGAAATTAATTTCACAAGGTCCCCACAGATTGCCAAAGGAAAAGTCCAAATGGACTAAAAGTCACAAGTCAAAATATGGAGAAAATCAGAAAGCCTTTAACCTGATGAGAGCAGCTACTGACAAGGCTCTACATTCTTATTTTTATGACTGCAGGTCCGCTAAGGACATTCTGGATCAGCTGAAGCTAGCTCAGAGGATGAATGAGAACAACTGCATGATGGCTGACGAGAGCAACCATAGCAGTGATCAAGAGGAACTCCAAGATGCTGAAAAGGTAATCATCCCCTTCTCTAGTTTCACTTTAGATGACTGGGAAGATGCCTATGCTGATCTGTTACACTCCCATGAAAAAATGAGTAAGAGGTATGGAAGACTGAAAAAGAAGCTGGAAAAACTAGGAGGTGAAAATCTTGAAACTCTGAAAACTGAAAATGAAATATTCAGAAGACAGATAACAGAGTGTGATTCTATTAGTTCAGACTTAGATCATTTCAAATCTGAAAAATAATCTCTTATGAAACAAGTTGCTCTACACAAAAAGGAGCGTCAAGAGTTTGTGTGTGAAACTACTGAACTAAAGGAAAGGCTTAGCTTAGTTGATCAGGCTCACAATAATGATATTGTTCAAAATGAAAAATTGGTGAGAGAATTAGAATGTGTCAACTCTGAATTGAAAAAAATGAAATCTGCAAATGAAATACTCAATAATCAGCTCAAGGAATTTGAACTCAAATCAATAAATCTTGAAAAAGAAAATAGATTGATGTCTGAAAAACTAGAGGCTGGTAGAGTAACAAATTCAGAGATTCAGAAAAATCTTGACAAACTTCAATCTGAAAAATAACAGGAAATGTTTCATGAATGTCAGTCTCTCTCAGATGAATGGGTGCTTGATGCTGATCTCCTAGAGCAGAACAGTAAACTGAAAGAGGAAATCAATGAGTTGAAACATCTAAACACCCAGCTGACAAATAGGCTAATGACAATGGAAAAAGGCAAGTGTGTGAGTGTAGATAATTCTGATAGGTTGATGAATGCTGAACAAGAAATTGAGAGTCTAAAAACCATCAACTTAATGTTAAATGGAAATGTCAGTTGCAGTGAACAGAAAATAGCTGGATATGAGCTTACTATCACATCCCTTCAACAAGAAGTTGATGATCTTTACAAGTCCTTATCTAAAACTGACAATGAAATAGAATTAAAACAGGAAGTTGAAAAACTCAAGAGTCTGAATGATGCCTTGCATCAACAAGTCATTTCCTGTGAAACAGATCTGTCCAAATATGAAGCTAAAATTCCTGATTTGAATTTTGAGATTAAAGACGTGAAAAATTCTCTATCAAAATTTGTCAAAGGTAAGGACAATCTGAATAAGCTTCTTGAAAAGAGTGATAACTTTGAGAGAAAGGGACTGGGCTATAGTCCGACAAATAAAAGGAGTAATGGGAATGAAACATCTACTATTTTTGTCAAAGTCACCAATCAGAACATAACCTCTGCTCCTTCTGTCTTCAAATTCACTGCACAAAAATCCACTGTGAAACCCAAAACTGTGGAACAAACACCAAAACAGAAAAAGGGTGAAAACTCACAGAAAAAGGGAAAAGGCACTCCTGTTGCTGTAAAGAAGACTGCACACAATTCACATGATGTCTCACACACTCACATTAAAAAGGGTTCATGTTATTATTGTGGGAAAGGAGGTCACATAATGGAGGATTGTGGATTGATGTTAAAGGATGAGCATGCTAGTGGAACTTTACATTCTAGAAATTCTTTTGATAGAAACCATGTTGCTAGGAAGCCTGATGCCTCATGTTATTATTGTGGGAAGCATGGTCATCTCATGAATGAATGTTTTATCATGAAAGAAGACAATAAACTACATGCCAGGTCTTCCATGCACTTTTATGATCCATATGGATCTAAACACAATTCTAGTCAGCACATTGTGTGCTTCAACTGTAATAAGCCTAGGCACAAGGCTGCTGAGTGCTGGTTTAGATCTACTTGGGGTAAAAATAGTTTTCATAGAAGAAATTCTTTTGCATGCTCCCACTGTGGGAAAAATGGGCATACAGTCAAGGACTGTTGGTATGTTCAAAAGAACTATGTTAAACCCCATTTTGTCAAATTCCCTGCAAAACCTTTTGTGAAAATTTCATGCTATAACTGTGGGAAGCCATGCCATAAATCTGCTGAATGTTGGATGGTTAAGAACAAGCATCAAACTGCTCATGCATATAACAGAAAATCTTATGAACATGTTTATAAACATCACCCTGCTGTTAACATGTATCATAAGAACCAAAAACCAGCCATTTCATGTAGATACTGTGGAAAAGTTGGACATTCTATGGATGACTATTCACTGATGAAATTGGATGATAATCTTGCTATGAAAATGTTTAGAATACCTGTTAGAGCTAATGCAGGACCCAAAGCTGCTTGGGTCCCTGCAGGATCAAAATGATCAATATTTTGCAGGTGTGCCTTGGAAGCTGAAGAATGAAAAGGGGTTAACCAAGGCACTCAAAAAGAAAACCCCAGGACTCAATTCAGGTCAGTTCTGAAATTTGTTTCAATTTCACTATCTGAAATTGTTGTTTTGCTCGGTTGATTTTTGATGCTCTTCTTATGCTGTTGCTTGCACTAAATAAATGAGATTGCCTTGCACTGCATATGTCATTTGCATGACCATCATGGTATATGAAATGGAACAGGGCTGGAGGGCAAATGAAGTATGTTTGGTTGCTACTACCATGTGTGAGGTGGTCCTTGGACCAAGTCCTCTGCCCAGTACCATGGGTTAAGTCATATAGAGCAGTGTATTGCATATCATGTTGATCTGTTGGTGCTAAACTGAAGTTTTCTGGAATATGAATTGAACAATCATGCTTATAGTAATTCTCTTCTGTCTAATGTGCATGAATCATATTTGAATGCTCTGATGTTTGAATAATCATCTTGCATAAATTGCATCAATTCAGGGGGAGCATGTTGAGTCTTATGTGAGTCACTGCATGTAGACAAGGGGGAGCATTATTATATTGTTGTCTCTTTTTGAAATTCACTCTCTACACTCTTTCAAATCATCAAATCTGAAATGGTGGCTGCTAATCCTCAATCTGTTGAAGAAAGAGTGTCTCATTCTGTCTGACTGAAATGACTTTCAACCTGTATTGAGTGATTGACTCTGCTAGTGGCTTTAAACCTTATTCTCTCTTGCTGATTGACTCTTCCACCAGCCTGTACTCTTCCTTCATATACCTCTTAGCTGGTGTGACTATTTTGGATCCATTATTGAGTTGTTGGCCAGCTAAATTTATTGTTCTGATCTGAGGAACTTAAACTGCATGTCATGCAATTCAGTCTGAGATTGTGGTAGAAACTCCTATCATATGGGTTTAAGAATTATCACTGAATCAGACTGATATAAGATTAATGTATTCTCAGCTTTGTAATTAAATGAATTGAAAATATCTGTTGATAAGGCTTAATAAACTTTAACCTCTTGTGTCATGTAATCCTTAAAGTCTCTCATCTGATATCTGAAAATTTGAAATCTAGGCAACTTTGGTAGAGATACATAGAGTGAGTGTTGTGGTTATTCTTTAACTTGAAAAAGTTGACTAAATGAAAATTGTGAATTCAGAGCAATGACTCAGTCACTGAGAAACTGAGTTCTTTATCAATGAAATAAAGTAACTCATGTCATGAGGTGCCACAGTTATCTCTGATAAAAATTTTAGTGAAACAAGACCTGACAGAGCAATAGCTTATTTGTGTTGAGTAGCTGGGGAGTCTGGCCTCTGATAAAGGTGTCTTCTTATGTAAAAAGACACTCATATTGCTAACTCTGCTCTCAAAGTGAGAGGCAAGGCCAGTTATCACACTGAGTAACCGGGTCACTTCAACTAAGACTTGTTGTGCCTCATGTAAAAAGGTGTTGATCAACTTAAATTGCACAGGAAAAATATAATGTGCTTCAAATAAAACTATCTTGAAAAAATCTGTCAACTCATGTTCTTGAAAAAGTGTTTAATTTCAGTACTAACCTGTGTATTTTTTCAAAGGTGCTTTTGAGATCACATTTGCAAGATAAAAGATGATTGTTTTTGAGTGTTTTCTGACGATTTGGTTCACTTTTATTAAAACTTGGATTCATATATGAGTATTGAGTTTAATTTGGCAAAGCTGGTATACATCAAAATTAAATCAGATTGATAAAGTTGCCATTTCATAATTCTTTATGATAGAAGAGTCTATATTTTTTAAGACTTATTGAAGTGATGTATGCATTCAAAACCCTCATGATCAGATTCATGCATGATCAACAAAAACTGTTTAGTCAACTCCTCTCTTATCAGTTGACTGATTCCTTCTGCATTTTTTTCTGACCATACAAATGTGAGGTGCCACTCCCATTATTCCCTTGTTCACTTGCAGCCCTCTGAACTTCAGACTCCTTATGGTGGTGGATTTCAGATTGATTCCTGAGATGTATTTCTCTTCACACTGTTGAATTCTTCCATCTTGTTCTGCCATAAGTTCTGATTATGTGGTATTATCACCAGAATTCAGATTCTTTGTAATGGCTGATTTCAGATTGATTTATTGGATAACCAGAGTCCATTCCTGTGCTTCCAGTGGAGAGTAGTCAATCATGCATGTTGATAGGGGGAGAGCTGTTTCATTGTCATAAGGGTGATCTTCATTTTTTAAGAACCATGACTCATTCTCATGTCAAAGGGGGGTCTTTTGCCATGTCAAAGGGGGAGTATTTGTTGCATACGCATCACTGCATGAGTTGTTTGACAAAGGGGGAGAATTGATTTAATTGCTTCTGATATTGAGATGTCCTCATCTCATATGACATCTCTGAATTATTCGTCTTGCTAAAGTAAAAGGGGCAGTTTAGTCAAGAGGGGGAGCTTTTAATTCACTCTTCAACTCATGTCATTTTGCTGAAGGCAAAGGGGGAGAAGAATCTAATCTGAGTCAGTGTAACTCATAGTGTTGCCATCATCAAAAAGGGGGAGATTGTTGTGCCCCTGTGTGGTTTTGATGATGGCTGACACACCATGAGTCACACTGAGGTGTGCTAGATTCTTATAGATGACTGTTTGACTGCCTGAATATCTGACTGTTTGCTTGAATAGCTAATTCATGAATATGGCTAGATTGGGGCAACGTAGTGGCTAATTGTTTGCTGTTTGCTCATGCATTTCATATCTGTACATTGGTGTTTTTCCCTTAGTTCTGGCCAAGTCTATACAACGCCATTTGTTCATGCACACGTTCAGCCTGAAGTACATACAGCCCTCACTCAAAGTCAAGTCTATACATTGACTCATTCTTCAAGTCTGTACAGCCGCTTGCTTTGGATTTCATGTCTAGACATTGCACTGCAGCAACCATCGTCTTCATGTTGTTTTAGTATTTGTGTCTTCGCGTTGATCTGTCTTCGTGTTGAGTTTACTTCATATCATTTCTTCTTTATTTAGTTGCTCATCTCGTGTCATCCTCTTTATATTTGCTTTTGTGTCTTTGTGTCATTTACTGTTGTTCTTCAAGTCGTTCATTCGAGCTATTTTGTGCTCGAGTTGTTTTTCTTATGCTTTCAAGTGTTGTTTCACTTCGTGTCGTTTCCGTATTATGTCTTCGTGTTGTTTTTCCTAAGACCTCGTGTCCTTTTTGTTTTTGTAACCACACTTCGTGTCGGTTTCTATTTTTCATCCTTGAGTTGTTGTCAGCTCGTGTCGTTTCATCTCGTGCCGTTCTCATTGACTTCGTGTCGTTCTCCTTGTTATGTCTTCGTGTCGCTTCTATTCTATTGCGTGTAGGACATCGCAGCACCTCGTGTTGCTTTCTGTGCCACCTCGTGCCGTTCTCTGTGTAGTGCGTGTTTCTGTCACCACTATACTTCGTGTCGTTTTTTCTCTGTAGTGTTAAGCGTTATTAGTATGTATCACGTGTCGATTCTCTTCGTAGTGTTTGTTTTGTTACAGTGACACGTCGTGTCGTTGTTCTTTACTTCGTGCTATTTTCACTGTCTTCGTGTTGGTCTTTCTCATTAGACCTCGTGTCTTTCTCGCCTTGACCTCACCTCGTGTCGATTCTTATTTTTCATCTTCGTGTCTTTCTCGCCTCATGACCACACTTCGTGTCGGTCTCTGTTTCTCATCTTCGGGTTGCTTTCAGCCCGTGTCGTCCTCATTTTCGAGTCGCTCGTAATGTTCGAGCAGTTTTGCACTTGAGTTGTCTTCGTGTTGCTTTCATATTCGTGTCTTCGTGTTGTCTTCGTATGTATGTTCTACTATTGTTTCACTCTGTGTTATGTCCTCTTACCTCGTGTCGTTTTTCTTCTCACCTCGTGCCATTCTTCTCTGACCTCGTGTCATCTTCCTTGTTGTGTTAGCCTTGTTCATTGTATCTTGTTTCGCTCATTTCCTACCTCGTGCTTCAGTCACCTTGTGTATCTCGTGTCGTTTTCAGTGCATCTAGAACTGCTACCACATACCTCGTGCAGCTTTAGTTATTGTGGCCCTGAGTTCTAATCGTGCTAATTCCTTGCAGGAGAAGAAGAAGAAGGTGGTCCGAAGAACACTTCCCAGTGTCTGGGCAGCACGTGATCCGAGGCTGGAATGAAGCCTGCTGAGAGACTGCCACGTGGTCCTAATATTTAGGGCTGAAAGTGTGGAGGTCTCACGTCGGGGCTGCCGCTGCTGCTGCTGCTCCTGCTATATATATATGAACCTTCTTCCAAAGAAAGAGAGATTTTTGAGTGGGCGAAAGGTGAAGTCCATACAGAGAGCCACGATCCAGACAGAGAAGAAGAAAAGGAAAAAGAAGAGGAGAAAGGGAGTGAGAAAGAGAAAGAAAGAGAGCTTGAGTAAGAGATCGAGATAGCAGAGTGTGAAGAGAAGAAGAGGAAGAAGAATAGAGAAGAAGAGAGAGCTAGAGTGATAGAAGCTTCAACTGAAGATCTGTTCCTGCTGGACCGTGGATCAAATCCAGGCCAGCCAGCTCCTGCGAGAGCCACATTTGATTTTATCTTTTCAGCTTTCCGTTGCTGGGTTTTGTTTTTTTCTTTTGATCTATTCATTTGCTGTTTTTCCGATTCTCTGTAGAGAGGTCGGGGTCCCTCCTGTTGGTTCAGGAGAAGGGAGATTGCCATCTCCGGTTGCAAGTAGCTGGGTGCTACTTGTGGTTTCCCTCTGGTTAGAGGAAGGGAGGCTCGTCCTCCGGTTCTGGGCTTGTAGGTTTCAAGTCCAGGGGTCCCTCCGGTTGGGAGGAAGAGAGGTCCTAGACCTCTGGGTTGCAGGTGACGTAGTGTCACTTGTGCTTCCCTCTGGAGTTCAGAGGAAGAGAGACTTGGGTCTCTAGGTTCCCCTCCGGTTTGGAGGAAGGGAGGATTGGTCCTCCGGTTCTAGTCTTGTGGGTTGCAAGACTAGGTGTTCCCTCCGGTCTGGAGGAAGAGAGACTTGCGTCTCTGGTTTGCTAGTGACTGGTGTCACTAGTGGTTCCCTCCGGTTGGGAGGAAGAGGGGAGGTTGTTCCCCTGGTCAAGCTGTTTGGCAGCATTTGTTGCAGACTGAGTCTGCTGTGCTAGTGTTACTAGTGGAAGCCTCACTCCGATTGGGAGTGAGGGGTGGATGTAGGTCTTTGGACCGAACCACCTAAAAAATCATTGTGCAGTGGTTTGTTCGATTGCCTGCTTCCGCTAGATGCATGCTAGGACCGTGATTTAATTGATTATCTACATCCTAGAGTTTAATTGAGTTTGTATATCTTGTTTGATCAATTGTCCACTGATCTAGTTGTTATCATCTCATGCAAACTTTAAATTGGGTAGAATTCTTTGAAAGATCCATTCACCCCCCCTCTGGATCAGTGTTTATCAATCGCACCTAGCTAACACAAGAGGTTTGGCTCGTGCAATGGAGGCCGAAGAAGCGGCCAGTCGATGATCCACGGGAGGAGGAGAGCTCGCCGATTGTCTTTTCTTGGTCTCCCTCCCATTTTCAATCTCTCCTCCAGCAATGGGATTTCTTACCCCGTCTTCCTCCTATCATGGTAAATCCATCCTTCGTTGATCCGCCCGAAATTCTATTTATTCCTTGTGCTTGCGGGCATTGCCCGCCCATTGATCTATCCACTCTTTTCACTCCTCCTCCTCCCAACGCTCAACTCCACGAGATGTGGTTCTCATCTTCCGATCCCTTTTTTGATTGTATCTTCCCCGAGCTATTCCCTATGCAGCTCCCGCCTCCTCCATCTTGCTGTGTAGTCTCTGCTGATCTCCAAAAAAAAACGTCAAATTCAAAACGGAGATTTCAGTGGAAGATTATGCTACCCTGTCTCCATCCTCATCCCAAGGGCACGAGTCCCCTGCTCCTTCCCTTCCACTAGGTCTCCTTTCTCCTAGGTTAGGATTAGGGTCTATCGAGTCTAGGGAAGTAGAATTAGTTAGGTTTAAAGAAGTAGGGTCTTGTTCTAGGTCGTCCAACCCTTCCCCCTCTGAGCCGCGCCCGCTTGTGCGTCTTCCCAAATCTGTTCCTGATAGGTTCTTGCAAGACCTAGCTCAGCGTCGTCATGCCCTTTTGAAATGTCCAGAATTTGTTGCTACGGCAATTATGATTGAAGAGGAAGAAGAAATAGAAGGGGCGTGGAGCGATGACGGACTCGGCGTCTATGAAATCTTGGATGAAAATGATCCCATTAATGAGGACAGCGATGTAGATGACACTGCTGATCTGTATGCGCAAGGGCTTAAGAAATTCGACGAGCCGTCGTCAGCAGTGGATTAACCTACGAAAGAAATCAATCTGGGAACTGAAGAAGACCCAAGGCCCATCGTTATTGCTGCTAATCTCCCTCCACAAGTAGAAGAAGATTTGATCAAGGTTCTAAGGGAGTATAGCGATTCCTTCGCCTGGTCTTATGAGGACATGCCAGGTCTTGACCCCTCTTTAGTGGAACATCGACTCGTGCTTAAACCAGGGGCAACACCTGTGAAACAACGGTCAAGAAGATTTCACCCCCACATGGCCTTAAGGATTAAAGAAGAAGTTGACAAGTTATATAAGGCCAGATTCATTAGAGTTATTCTATATCCTCAGTGGGTGGCAAACATAGTCCCTATCATCAAGAAGGATGGAAAGGTGCGTATTTGCATCGATTTCAGGGATCTCAATAAAGCATGTCCCAAGGATGATTTTCCGCTGCCTCACATTGATGTCTTGGTCAATAGTACCGCCGGGTACGAATCGTTGTCATTCATGGATGGTTACTCAGGATACAATCAAATCCGTCTCGCTCCAGAAGATCAAGACAAAAACCTCCTTCACCACGCCCTGGGGCACATATTGTTATGTGGTTATGCCGTTCGGTCTGAAGAATACAGGTGCCACATATCAAAGGGCGATGATGGCCATCTTCCACGACATGATGCATATCTATATGGAAGCTTACGTGGATGACATCTTAGTGAAGTCAAGAACCAAAGAAGAACACCCCTCTATTCTGGCTAAGGTGCTGCAAAGAGCCAGGGAGTACAAGCTTAAGATGAATCTGAAGAAGTGTGTATTCAGAGTCTCTTCAGGGAAGCTGTTAGGTTTCATAGTGAGCAAACGGGGGATCCAGATTGATCCTAACAAAGCACAGGCCGTCATGGACATGCCTCCGCCTAAGAACATTACGGAACTTCGAGGATTGATCGGTCGATTGCAATTCATTAGAAGATTTATATCCCAACATTCTCAAAGGTGCCGTCCATTTTATGAATTGCTTAAGGCGGGGGTTAATTTTGAATGGAATGAAGATTGTCAAAAGGCCTACGAGGACTTAAAGGAATATCTATCCAATCCCCCAGTTTTGCAACCTCCTGTCCTTGGGAAACCCCTAATCCTATACATCTCGGTTATTGAAGACTCCCTAGGGGCGGTATTAGCACAAGTAGACGATGAAGGGAAAGAGCGGGCTGCTTATTACCTCTCTCGGTTGTTTAACCCAGCTGAGTCCAGATACACCGCTATGGAGAAGACTTGTGCCGCCTTAGTGTGGGTATCTCAGAAGCTTAAACACTATTTCCTTGCCCACCCAGTTAGGTTGATCTCTAGAATGGACTCGATTCGCTATCTCTTAGAAAAGCCCGTCCTTTCTAGTAGGTTAGCTCGCTGGCAGAGCTTCCTCTCAATTCGAGATCACATTTGTCATTCAGAAGGCGGTCAAAGGATACGCCATCACTGAGCATCTTGCCCATCTTCCTATTCCTCATGCCGATTCTATTCAGGACGATTTCCCTGATGAGCATCTCTCAGTTCTCTCTCACCATCCCTTCTGGTCTCTGCACTTCGATGGTGCACTTAATTCTCAAGGTCGAGGGATCGGCGCTGTTCTGCTTACTCCCGAAGGAGTAACTATTCCCCTTGCTTATCAACTTCGATTTCATGCTACCAACAACATCGCTGAGTATGAGGCTCTCCTGGCTGGATTGAAGCACGCCTATCTCCTAGGTGCGTGGTACTTGAATGTCATCGGAGACTCTCAGCTCGTCTTACGGCAAGTTCTGTCCACTTACCGTACTCGTGACCCCAAACTCAAGCCCTATCAAGATTTGGTCACGCTTCTTGCTAGCCAATTCTGTAAGCTAATCTATATCCATACTCCCCATTCTCAGAACATCCTAGCTGACGCTCTAGCATCCCTTTCTTCCTCTCTATCTTTTCCTCTCAGTCGGAACACTGAGACTATCATCGTTCAGAGATTGGACGCACCCTCTCTTCAGGACCCTTGGTTCATCAACCTTAGGAAAGCTGTAGAGGCGAGGGCTGAGAAGGAAGATCTCAAGGAAGTATCTCTAATGGAGTTAGAAGAGATTCTGGATGAAGAAGAATTGCCTTGGTATCATGAAATCGAGTTGTTTTGCAAAGAAGGATCATTCCCAGAAGGGGCAAACGCCGAGCAGCGCAAGTCAATAAGGAGAGCCGCCTCAAGGTATACTATTGTTGCGGGAGAACTATACAGGCACGCTACTAATGGAATGCTCATGAGATGCTTGGATGATAATGAGGCTTGGAAAGTGGCTGAAGTAGCCCATTCTAGTGAGTGTGGAGGTCATGTCAATGGCCAGGCTCTAGCGAAGAAAATCCTTAGGCAGGGATACTACTGGCCCACTCTAGAGGAAGATTGCTCCCTCTATGTCCGGAGGTGTCTTAAGTGCCAACCCCATGCTGATAAAATCCATGCTCCAGCTTCATCTCTCCACCCTCTCTCTGCTCCTTGGCCATTCTCTATGTGGGCTTTCGACGTTGTCGGCCCGCTCGCTGATCCTAATTCTCAGACCAAGCAGAAATCCTTTATCCTTACCGCCACTGAGTACTTCACCAAATGGGCCGAGGTCGAGGCGTACGCAGAGATCAAAGCTTCAACGGTGTGCCGCTTTATCATGAAGAATATCATCTCGCGGTTCGGCGTGCCAAACAGCATCATCACCGACAACGGACCCCAGTTTGTATCTCAAGAGCTCAAGGACCTGTGTAAGAAGTTCAACATTGCATTGCATCATTCATCTCCATATTATCCACAAGGCAACAGTCAATCCGAGGCCACTAATAAAACTCTTCTTAAAATCATCAAGAAAACATGCGAATCTCATAAGTTTTCCGATTGGCCAGAAAAATTAGTGGAAGCTCTGTGGGCTTACCGCACCTCCGTCCGTACTCCCACAGGACAAACTCCCTATGCTCTTACCTACGGGATGGAGGTGGTGCTCCCATATGAGATCTTGATCCCTTCCCTTAGAGTGCAGCTCGATAAAGAACTTAATCTCGATGAACGTCGAGAGGCGTTACTTGTCCAGTTGGAACTCTTAGATGAGAAGAGGATGAACGCGGCCGATCATGTATCCGTTTATCAAAAGAGAGTTTCGCGTTATTTTCTAAAGAAGGTAATCGAACGTAAATTTCAAATAGGTGATATGGTTTTGAAATGCAAATTCATTCGGTCTGCAGGTCCTAGGTCTAAATTGCAACCTAACTGGGAAGGGCCGTTTGTCGTAAAAGAAGCTTATCTAGGGAATGCTTATCGCTTAGTAAATGTGGAAGGTGAGGAGCTCTCTCACCCGTGAAATGGGTTGTACCTTAAGCGGTTCTTTCCTTAGAGTCTAATCAGTGCCACCCCGGGCAACAAGATGTTCCTCCTATTTCTCTAAAAAGGGTCCCGAGTGCGGCAATCACACACTACACGACATCCATGGTCAGGTTTCCCGCTTTAAAAGACACTGTTTCTCCTTGGCCATGCTTTGGGGGAAAGTTGAAGTCCCTGTTCGTTCCTTCCATCGGCTGAATCCAGGGGCAAGAAGTAAATAAGGAGGCGATAACCAATCCAGGCACCCTGACGAGAGTAGGTCTCAAATAGGGGCAGTCCGTTATGACCTAACGCCACAAGCAAAAGAGCAAGAAAAAGAAAGCAAAGGATTAATCTCTACGACAAAAATCAAAAGCATAATCTCGAAGGTCTATTGAATATGATTCCAAAGCTCCAAAAAGCAAGAAAGAAAAAGAAATCTAGGCATGACAAGAGTGGCAGTACAGTTCCCCGCGGGACGAATGAGCCCGGTCGCACGCATGCCTAGAGTGGACTAAGGTTCGATGACGGACACAAAGCCCCGGCGCAACAGACCAAATTTCTAATGGATTGTCTGGAGAGGAACTCAAGTCCTAAAAACTTCTAAGTCTGGCCTAAGCTTACCCCCGTGTTCTATTTTCCTCTTTCAGGATTGAAACTAGTACCCTGGGTGTGGCCCTGGTAGAAACACCATCATGAAAATCTGGGCCTTGGTCAGGGGTTGTCACCTCATTGCACGCCAACCTCGGGACTCTCAGTACGATGCGGAGGGCTCGCGTTGCTAAGGGAAAGCCCTGGTTTTCAAAATCCAAAAACAACATATATTTCAAAATCCAAAAACAACATATATTTCAAAATCCAAAAACATCATATATATTTCAAAATCCAAAAACATCATATATATTTCAAAAATCCAAAAAAATCACATATTTCAAAAATCCAAAAACATCAAATATTTCCAAAACACACAAAAAAATTTGAATATATTTTCCAAAATCCAAAAATACCATCATATGCATCGCATGCATCGCATTATTTCTATTATGTTTTTTTCACCTATTTAATAAGGCTCCACCCTTTGACCAAATATCAAGAAACGGTCATTATCTAACTCGCTTCGAGGCAAGGGGTTGAGTCTAAGAACAGATCTAACTTGCTCCATGTTTTAGTATGTGCAGAACGCAGGACCAAGAACAAAGCTGAAATCTCACAACCATGCAGGTTCAAGGCTGTGACGCGCCAGGTACAGGCCGTCACATTCGTTTAACGGTCCATGCTAGCCCGTTACATCTCTTCAGGCCTTCACTTTGACTCTCTCAGCAGCTCTCTCTCTAACGGCCTGGGGCACGACCGTTACTACTCCTAACGGTCCATCGTTGGACCGTTACTTCCTCCAGAGGATTTAGTTCTCAGAGCATACACTATAACGGCCTATCTCCCCACCATTATCTCCTTGTAACGGCCCTGTTCAGATCCGTTGCATTCTCCAGAAGCCTAGTTCTGCTGGTCGTTCTGATGAGGACATCACCAGCAATTTCATTTGATCAAGGATCCCGATGCTCGCCACCCATGCTACATCTTGTTCACCACTTTATTTTGAGTCATATGATGTAATTTTCATTTTCTTATCATGTACTTTTCCTTTTCTTTGAGTCCAATACCTAGGTGAGGTAGCTATTTACCTAAGTCTTAAGTCATTATGTGTGTTATTGGGCCCAATTATATGGGCTAGGCCCAGGGGCGCCCCCTTCCCCTTCGTTTAGTGTTAGTAGTCCAAGAGTCAGGGACTTATGTGTAATTGTGGGATTCCTATAAATAGGACCCCAATCCCTCATTTGTAAGCTAATGAAGTATTGATAAAAGTTTGCCAAAGCATTTGTGCATCTCTCTCCCTCTCTCTCTAGCTCTATTTCTCTCTCTCTCTCTAAAGGGGGCGAACCCATTCTCTCTCCTCCTCTCTCCAAATTTCGAAATTCACTCTCTCTCCTCCCTATTCACCTCTAATTAAGACCCCTCCCCCTTCCCCATACCTCTCATTTAATCCCCCTCTAACCCCTAGGTGGAATCCCCTTCTCCTAGGCACCTCTCCCTCCTCCCAAGCAACTTTCCCCCTTCCCCATACAACTTTTCATTTTCCCAAGGGAGAATCCCATCTCCCAAGCACCCATTCACATCCCCAAGACACCCCTTCCCTGATGTGACACAATGATGCAAAGGCAGCAAACGACAATGATTCATTGGACTTAATTCGCAATAACAATCACAAGATTTGGGAGCAACTTGAGAGTCGCCGTTACACCGCACACACCCGTTTCCCGCGGTGACTTGATGATGCCGAGCCGAGGTAGTGGAGCAAGCCCCTGGCTGGCTAGAGGACCAGCACCACTAAGGTTATCCCTCCCGAAGATAGGAAGCCCACAAGCAAGGGCAGCCGGGTGCCTTGGGGGCACTAGGACACTCCTCTCACTAAGGCCACGGTGACCACACAAGGGTGGTGGTTCCGGGATCGGGCACTCTCTCACCAACCCGCGAATAAGTTTTGCAGATATTAAATGAACAAGAGTAAAGAGCAAGGGCAGAGCTCACCTGGTTAGTTTGAAGAAACCAACCCCGATCGGAGACGAGGGCGAGCGGGGAAGTGTGGTTCCCCGCACACTGCGCCGGTGAAGCTTCAATCTGGTTTTAAATGGTTACAATCACTACTCCTCGCGCAGGAGGGTGAACATGAGGTGGGGACAATTAAATACACTCAAACACTACCTCCACGCAGGGAGGGGCGGTAAGCCGGCCAGGCGGAGGAGGGAGATTCGCCGGAAGATGCGCCGGTGTAGCCGAAAAGGAAACTCCCTGCTTGCTGTGATGGCTGACTTCCAGTCGCTGTAGAGGCCGTAGATCACATTATAGAATTTCTCTGAAGACGAGACCAGCTGAGAAGTCTTCATATCTGGAACCAGGATGCTTCAGAATTTTCTCAATTTCTTCGGCTGCAGTGGCTGGTCTGGGTCGAGCTTTGAACAAGGTGGCAGTTTCTGGCCGCAACAGCTACCTGACACGAATAGTGACTTGCAGAAGTTGTCCCGGCCGCTCCCGGGCACCAAATCTTGAACCGTCGAAGTTTCTGGAACCGTGGACGGACCCTCTTCGCAGGAAAACTGGTGGGGAAGCCGTCTGAGGTCGGGGTGGACTGGGGGACATCAATGAGTGGCAGCAGGTCGCTGCAGGTTGTGGGAGGCAGACCCGACCAGTCGAGGGAGAAAAATGAAAACTCTGACCTCCGGATGCCGAACGCACTTCTGCTTCTTGATCCAGAAAGAGGACACGTGGAGGAAGATATTTTTAGAAGGACTCGTGGCTTGAATCTTCCACCGTCGGCCGTGGTGCAGCTTCGAACCGGGTTCAGGAACTCTGCTGAGGGAGCTCTGTGCAGTCGGAGGAGATTGGCTCTCTCGGACAGCCCCAAACTCGGAACGGGATGGAATCACCTCGCCTACGAAGAGGACTGGACGCCCTTTCCAGAAAGGTATGGTACGCCCCCAAATGTCACCGTGTGAACTCAGGGAAGCTTCTGCAAGACGAGTTTTCTTCTATCACCTGCAGACTTGGCCAATTGAAAGGGATGGTGGTGGAGCTAGGCTAAAGGGAATGGAGATTTAGAAATGGTGGGAAGGCTGGTGGTGATGGTAGATGGGGGTGGGATGTTTGGGGATGATGAGTGGGGTGGAGCAGGGGATGTGGAGTTCCAAGAGGGTGGAGGGGAGGGGTGAGGGTCGCAGCTATGAGAGGGGGATGGAGGGGCCGGCCATGGCTAGGGGGTGAATAGATGGGGAGGGCTGGTGCGCAAGTTGTGGTGGGATAGGGGTTTGATGGCCTTGGGGATATGAATGGATGTGTGGGGGAGTGGAATGGTTGCTAGGGAAGAGGGAAGGTTGCCTTGGAGGTTGAGAAATTGTATGGGGAATGGGAAGGGTTGCCTAGGGTGGAGGAGGTATTGAAGGGAGTTATGGGCCTTGGGAAGATGAAGGGGTGGAGGGTTGAGGTGGCAGCTGAGGTGGCAAGAGGGAGGGGAGGTGAAGGGCCAGGTTCGCCCAAGGGAGGGGAGAAGAGAGAGAGTGGGGTTCGCCCCCTAAAGAGTGAGGAAGAGAGAGAGCGCTAGTGAGAGAGAGAGAGAGCTAGAGAGAGGGGGGGCACAATTCTTGTGGCAAATTTTACTCAAATATTCATTAGCTCCAAATGGAGGGTTTCGGGCCCTATTTATAGGGAATCCCCAATTTACAATAAGTCCCTGCAAAATAGATAACTGACACAAGACTAGGGGAAGGAAAAGAGGAAGTGGGCCAAGCCCAAGGATTCGGGCCCAGAACCCACATGAAGACTACTAAACATAGGAAAATAAACACGTAACCTAGATACTGGACTCAAATAAAAGCAAATTACATCATAGTGACTCAAAATAAAGGTAACAAGTGCACAAAGATGATCCTCTAGGTGCTGCAGCGAGCGGTGAAGTGATGGAGCTCAGGACTGGATCTCGTCAGAGGGGAGGGAGGTCCCGAGCCAGAGGGAATCGTGAGTGATGCCCCATCGTGCCGCGGATGCACTCAGTAGGAGAATCTCCTTGCTAGCTACCATTCGGGTAGAGGTCATAGGGTTTGAAAGGATCATGGAAGAATACCCGAATTTCCCTAACGTTGGGCCTGTCCATACCATCTTGACCACCCAACCACTCCAGGAGCACCAAAGTTTTATCCTAGAGGATGGGTTCATTTTCAAAGGCCATAAGCTGTGCATACCTCGAACCTCACTGCGGGATTTGTTAGTCTAGGAGTTACATGCAGGAGGCCTGGCTGGACACTTTGGGGTCCATAAAACCATTGCCTTGGTTGAAGGACAGTTCTACTGGCCTAGTCTCAAAAGGGATGTAGCCAAAATTGTGGGACAATGTCGTACGTGTGCTACAGCCAAACAAGTAAAGCAGAATACTGGCTTATACACCCCTCTCCCTGTCCCTGACCGACCATGGCAGGACTTGAGTATGGACTTCATCTTAGGCCTGCCTAGGACCCAGAGGAAGCATGATTCCATCTATGTCGTGGTGGATAGGTTCTCAAAAATGGCTCATTTTATCCCTTGTTCAAAAACTACATATGCCTCCCACGTGGCCCGCCTGTTCTTTGATGAGGTGGTCCGACTCCATGGCCTGCCCAAGACCATCATTTCAGATAGGGACGTCAAATTCACCAGTTACTTTTGGAAGACCCTCTGGCATCTAATGGGGACCCTGCTTAAATTTTCCACGACCTATCACCCTCAAACCGATGGCCAGACCGAAGTCGTCAATCAGAGCCTAGGGAATCTCTTGCGGTGCCTTGTTGAGGACCGCCCTGGAAATTGGGATCTCATCCTACCTCAAGCCGAGTTTGCATACAATAATTCCACCAATAGGTCCATAGGCATGACTCCCTTCGAAGCTATGCATGGCTACAAGCCTAGGAAGCCAACAGATCTCATTCCCCTACCCCTGCATGCTAGGGTGTCCATCACTGCTAAGTCTTTTGCACAACACCTTAGAGAGTTGCATGAGGATATTCGCAAAAACATCAACAAGAGCAATGAGATTTACAAGAAGTCAGCTGACTCCCACCGCCGCCACCAAGAATTCCAAATAGGTGATTTTGTGATGGTGGGAACTGAGAGGCTATTCCCTGGGAGTACATCAAAGTTGAGGTCTCGTGGAGCTGGCCCCTTCCAGGTGCTAAGACGACTTGGCACCAATGCTTATGTGTTAGACCTCCCTGAAGAATACGGAGTAAGTCTCACATTCAATGTGGCTGACCTGGTACCCTACAAGGGCCCCACGGTGACACCCAGTGAGGACATCCAGCCTACTCCACCCCTTGAGAGCGCCCCCACACCCCAGAGTGATCCACCCAACTTGAGAAACCAGCGTGACAAAGTGGAGCGGATATTAGATGAACAGGTCACCAACACGAGGAGCAAGGCGTATGAGCAATACCTGGTCAGGTGGAAGGGACGGCCCCCTTCGGATGATGCCTGGGTGAGTCAGGAGGACCTCCAGCGGTTGGACCCCGACCTCTTGGAGCAGTATCACAGCAGGGAGGACCTCTACTCGACAGAGTCGAGCTCTTCGCGGCCCGGGGGAATTGATGAGGGCATCACTCACGATTCCCTCTGGCTCGGGACCTCCCTCCCCTCCGACGAGATCCAGTCCTGAGCTCCATCACTTCACCGCTCGCTGCAGCACCTAGAGGATCATCTTTGTGCACTTGTTACCTTTATTTGGAGTCACTATGATGTAATTTTCTTTTATTTGAGTCCAGTATCTAGGTTACGTGTTTATTTTCCTATGTTTAGTAGTCTTCATGTGGGTTCTGGGCCCGAATCCTTGGGCTTGGCCCACTTCCTCTTTTCCTTCCCCTAGTCTTGTGTCAGTTATCTATTTTGCAGGGACTTATTGTAAATTGGGGATTCCCTATAAATAGGGCCCGAAACCCTCCTTTTGGAGCTAATGAATATTTGAGTAAAATTTGCCACAAGAATTGTGCCCCCCTCTCTCTAGCTCTCTCTCTCTCTCACTAGATCTCTCTCTCTTCCTCTCTCTTTAGGGGGCGAACCCCACTCTCTCTCTTCTCCCCTCCCTTGGGCGAACCTGGCCCTTCACCTCCCCTCCCCCTTGCCACCTCAGCTGCCACCTCAACCCTCCACCCCTTCATCTTCCCAAGGCCCATAACTCCCTTCAATACCTCCTCCACCCTAGGCAACCCTTCCCATTCCCCATACAATTTCTCAACCTCCAAGGCAACCTTCCCTCTTCCCTAGCAACCATTCCACTCCCCAACACATCCATTCATATCCCCAAGGCCATCAAACCCCTATCCCACCACAACTTGCGCACCAGCCCTCCCCATCTATTCACCCCCTAGCCTTGGCCGGCCCCTCCATCCCCCTCTCATAGCTGCGACCCTCACCCCTCCCCTCCACCCTCTTGGAACTCCACATCCCCTGCTCCACCCCACTCATCATCCCCAAACATCCCACCCCCATCTACCATCACCACCAGCCTTCCCACCATTGCTAAATCTCCATTCCCTTTAGCCTAGCTCCACCACCATCCCTTTCAATTGGCCAAGTCTGCAGGTGATAGAAGAAGACTCGTCTTGTAGAAGCTTCCCCGAGTTCACACGGCGACATTTGGGGGCTTACCATACCTTTCTGGAAAGGGCGTCCAGTCCTCTTCGCAGGCTAGGTGATTCCATCCCGTTCCGAGTTCGGGGCTGTCCGGGAGAGCCAATCTTCCCCGACTGCGCAGAGCTCCCTCAGCAGAGTTCCTGAACCCGGTTCGAAGCTGCACCACGGCCGACGGTGGAAGATTCAAGCCACAAGTCCTTCTACAAATATCTTCCTCCACGTGTCCTCTTTCTGGATCAAGAAGCAGAAGTGCGTTCGGCATCCGGAGGTTAGAGTTTTTGTTTTTCTCCCTCGACTGGTCGGGTCTGCCTCCCACAACCTGCAGCAACCTGCTGCCACTCATCGGCGTCCCCCAGTCCACCCCGACCTCAGACGGCTTCCCCACATGTTTTCCCGCGAAGAGGGTCCGTCCAAGATTCCAGAAACTTCGACGGTTCAAGATTTGGTGCCCGGGAGCGGCCGGGACAACTTCTGCAAGTCACTGTTCGTGTCAGGTAGCTGTTGCGGCCAGAAACTGCCACCTTGTTCGAAGCTCGACCCAGACCAGCCATTGCAGCCGAAGAAATTGAGAAAATTCTGAAGCATCCTGGTTCCAGATACGAAGACTTCACAGCTGGTCTCGTCTTCAGAGAAATTCTAGAACGTGATCTACGGCCTCTACAGCGACTGGCAGTCAGCCATCACAGCAAGCAGGGAGTTTCCTTTTCGGCTACACCGGCGCATCTTCCGGCGAATCTCCCTCCTCCGCCTGGCTGGCTTACCACCCCTCCCTGCGTGGAGATAGTTTTTGAGTGTATTTAATTGTCCCCACCCCAAGTTCACCCTCCTGCACGAGGAGTAGTGATTGTAACCATTTAAAACCAGATTGAAGCTTCACCGGCGCAGTGTGCGGGGAACCACACTTCCCCGCTCGCCCTCGTCTCTGATCGGGGTTGGTTTCTTCAAACCAACTAGGTGAGCTCTACCCTTGCTCTTTACTCTTGTTCATTTAATATCTGCAAAACTTATTCGCTGGTTGGTGAGAGAGTGCCCGATCCCGGAACCACCACCCTTGTGTGGTCACCGTGGCCTTAGTGAGAGGAGTGTCCTAGTGCCCCCAAGGCACCCGGTTGCCCTTGCTTGTGGGCTTCCTATCTTCGGGAGGGATAACCTTAGTGGTGCTGGTCCTCTAGCCAGCCAGGGGCTTGCTCCACTACCTCGGCTCGGCATCATCAAGTCACCGCGGGAAACGGGTGTGTGCGGTGTAACGGCGACTCTCAAGTTGCTCCCAAATCTTGTGATTGTTATTGCGAATTAAGTCCAAAGGATCATTGTCGTTTGCTGCCTTTGCATCATTGTGTCACATCATTCCCATTCCCTAGCCCAGAATTAAACCCTTCATTAACCACACATTCAAACCAAAGGAGAGATCTCTCCTCCCTCACTCATTCCCAACCCAAATTCGTAGCTCCCCCTTCCTCCACTTGCTAGACTACCTCCCAGCCCCCTTTCTGCCCCTCCCACACCTTGTATCACCCCCTAACAGACCCCCACATAGTCAGGCATCAGTTGGAGCTCAACTTGCAGAGACTGCTCCGGAGTCGTCCGACGTCCTCTGGAGGTACACCATACATCGCCGGAAAGGTCTGCGAGTCTTCTACGCAAGCAAGGTAGAATCGTCTCATTCCAACTTCGCTACAGTTCGTGGTGCATGTTCTCGTCCAATTGCGCAATAAGGACCAGAACCTGGACCTGAGCTACAGTGCAGAAGCTCCCACGGCCACATCCTTCAACTTCTGGAGGCGCCACTTGACCGAGAGCTGCATCCACGAGTCATCCACCACCACCAACAAGCGGCATCCCGTTCGGCATCAGGAAGTGTTCTTTCCAATTTTTTCTCCCGCGGGTGCGCAGATAGTCCATTTGGGTCCTGCCCCGACACTGCCTCACTCAACGGACTCCTCCTCACCACCCCGACATCCTCTGACTTCGGGAGTGATCGTGGTACCTTCTACAAGCAGCTGCAACAATCTGGGCCAGCTTGAACCTGAACTCTGAGCACTTGTTCCGGGGTCCACTCTGACCAGAGGCGACACGAGAACCGCCCACAAAAATTCACAGGTGTACCTGGGTCTGTTAGCGTCGTTTCAGCGCCAGTCTCATCAAGTTCTGAGTCCGGAGGAGCGCACAGAGGCTGCTACACCGATCCCCTATCCTGCTGCTCAAGACACGGGCAGATTCGGTCGGGTGATCCGTCGGCGCGATTCGAGCGAATCTCCCCTCCCCGCCTGGCTGGCTTAACGCCCCTCCCTGCGTGGAGGTAGTGTTTGCATTGTACTACTGAAATCCCCACCCCAAGTCCACCCTCCTATGTGAGGCGTAGTGGTTGTATAATTTAAACAGGGATCAAGCTTCATCGGCGCAGTGTGCGGGGAACCCACACTTCCCCGCTCGCCCTCGTCTCCGGCTGGGATCGGCATCTTCACGCCGATTAGGTGAGCTCCTGGTTGCACTCCTCTTGGTCAACACTTCTTGCTTAACTAGTATTGCTTCTTAGTGCCGTCGGTCGGCGAGGAAGTGCCCGATCCAAAATCAATAAAATCGAGTGTCCACCGCGGGGTGAGTTGTGAGAGAGCCACTACATCCCATGCCCTTGGCATGCTGGCCGCCCACGGAATTGGGCATCCTAGGCCCTTAGGGGTTCATCCCAAGCTAGTCAAATCCCCGAAAAGGCGAGGTCCATCCTCGGACCCTCACCACGATCGCCGGTCCACCTACGGACCTGGGTGTGCGCGACGCGGGTGAATCCGCTTGAGTGGGTCCGTCGTTCGGTTCGATTGCTTGCAAATTTAAGTCCGAGGGGTCGTGTCACATCATTTGGTATCAGAGCAAGTTCTAGACTTGTCTCTACTAAGTCTTGTCCTAGGGCGCATAAGCATTTAGAGTCTTTCGGTTCATCAACATGGCTACCTCTCTTTGGTCCCACTCGGCCCTCCACAAAGGTCCGATCGACCACCCATTTTCGGACATCTTTATAGATGAGAGTATCACCTTTGATGGGTCACATCCTAGTGATTATGTTAGGTGGGAGACTTTCATGACCAAACACTTTGATAGGACTAGGGTCTATGGACACGCTAGAGTCCGCAGGACCACAGGGCGACTTCGGGGACAAGCCAAGAAGGAGTGGGAACGCATAGTGAGCTTAAGAAAGATTCGGAGGCAAGAACCCATAGGATCATGGGAAGAGATGAAAAGTGAGCTTAGGAAGATCTACGCTCCCCGACCCTCCCACTCCTACCGTGAGGACCATAACCCGTTGAGCACTCCCACTCCCCTTTTCCCTCCCAGTCAACCCAAACCCTCTATTAGGACCCAAACCCCACCACCCAAAGGACCCCTAGATTTGTTGGAAGAGATAAGGATTTAGATTAGGAAAATCTTCACTCCCCAACCTTCCCACTCCTACCTTAAGAACCATAACCCGAGGAGCACTCCCACTCCTCCTTTCTCCACCACCCAACCCAAAATTCTCCATCAAACCCACACCCCACAAACTTCCAAAAATCCTCCTTCCACCCCTTTCCAAAAGGAACTTAAGGAGGTGACCGAAGACTATGAGGCTCCACTAGATTGGGAAGAACAATATGAATCACAATGTCATGGGTTAGGCCGTGAAGTTCCCATCCCAGGTGGAAGAAGCATCATGGCTCACTCCACCCTCACCATTCAAACCCCCGTGGACCCCATGTCCACCCCTCCACCTAGGCCCGTGACAGCCACCACTCCCCAACCCAAAGTTACTCACCCAACCCACCTTCCACTTCCAACTCCTATCCTACCCAAACCTAGCCCCCCGCTACTTCCACTCCCAACCCCAACCCAAGTCCGGCCTCACTCACCACCCTGGGTACACCATACACCAACCGTTTTCATCTCGCCCTCAGTGGACCCGCTCACCTCCTTGGTAGAAAAACCCATACCCGACCCCATAATGGTGAACACTCCGGACCCAACCCCCGCCATGGAGATCACCCATGTCCAGGAAGAAGAAGACACTTCACATAGTGGTCTTCACCATACACCACCCTCCCTAGTAGGGGCCGAGCTCATCTTAGGAGAACCCCTGTTACGTTGGCTAAGGGAGAACCCATTTAGAGATCTCATGGCCCATGTTTGCCCTCCTATGGAACAAAACCTTCCCATAGTACCCTTATTCACCTATCACACCACAATCCAATCATCCTATCAAGTGGAAACATTAGGGGATCTTCTTAAGGGTATAGTTTGGCAAATGGAGCTAACTGGCATGATGTCTACAATAACCGACCGACCTAGGAGCCTTGACCTCCTACACCTATGTGTCGGATCCATCTCCTCCATTTACACTGTGGGTTGCTACACTAGCGACCTTCTTTTATCCCTCCCCATACCTGAAGAGCCCGATGCTATCCGCGAATTGGAGTTACTTATTTCGGGTAGAACATCCAGCCCTCCATTCATGGCCGACCATCCCACCAAAAACTTTAGCCCAGTCATTTTACTAGAGGAGGAGAATACGCCATCAAGGGGTTGTGAGGACCAAAGGGACCTAGAGTTCCTCTCCTTAGGTGACCCTTACCATGACCCCTTCGATCCCTTCTTATACCCACCCACCTTACTCACCACCTTACTCACTACCAACCTTTTCCTACCCCAACCAACCCTATTGGACCAAGCCCACACCATTTTCCTAGACCCCTTTAACCCCTATGAGTGGAAAACCTCACACCAAGCCATACGCATAGAAGGAGCCATGTGGATGGGAATGCATGTGACACAAAGATGCAGCAAGTGGCTAAGGTTCCTTGGACTTAATTCACAAACACAACTCAAGATTTGAGATTTCTTTGAAATTGGACCGAACCACCGTGAACACCCGCAACCCGTGGTGACTCGGTGATGCCGAATCGAGGTGGTGGAACAAGACCCTTGCTGGTTGAGGGCCAGCAGGACTAAGGTCTTTCCTCCCGAAGGTATGATGCCCACAATCAAGGGCGGCCGGGTGCCTTGGGGGCACTAGGTCACTCTCTCACTTTGGCCACGGTGACCACACAAGAGTCGGTGGGTCCGGGAACGGGCGCTCTCTCACCGACCAGCGGACAAGTTTTACGGATATGAAACGAACAGAAGTAAATGGAGCAAGGGTAGATGCTCACCTGGTTGGTTTGAAGAAACCAACCCCGTTCCCGGAATTTCACCTGGTTGGTATGATGAGGACATCACCAGTAATTTCATTTGATCAAGGATCCCGATGCTCGCCACCCATGCTACATCTTGTTCACCACTTTATTTCGAGCCATATGATGTAATTTTCATTTTCTTATCATGTACTTTTCCTTTTATTTGAGTCCAATACCTAGGTGAGGTAGCTATTTACCTAAGTCTTAAGTCATTATGTGTGTTATTGGGCCCAATTATATGGGCTAGGCCCAGGGGCGCCCCCTTCCCCTTGGTTTAGTGTTAGTAGTCCAAGAGTCAGGGACTTATGTGTAATTGTGGGATTCCTATAAATAGGACCCCAATCCCTCATTTGTAAGCTAATGAAGTATTGATAAAAGTTTGCCAAAGCATTTGTGCATCTCTCTCCCTCTCTCTCTAGCTCTATTTCTCTCTCTCTCTCTCTCTCTCTCTAAAGGGGGCGAACCCCATTCTCTCTCCTCCTCTCTCCAAATTTTGAAATTCACTCTCTCTCCTCCCTATTCACCTCTAATTAAGACCCCTCCCCCTTCCCCATACCTCTCATTCAATCCCCCTCCAACCCCTAGGTGGAATCCCCTTCTCCTAGGCACCTCTCCCTCCTCCCAAGCAACCTTTCCCCTTCCCCATACAACCTTTCATTTTCCCAAGGGAGAATCCCATCTCCCAAGCACCCATTCACATCCCCAAGACACCCCTTCCCATCCCCTAGACCAGAATTAAACCCTCCATTAACCACACATTCAAACCAAAGGAGAGATCTCTCCTCCCTCTCTCATTCCCAACCCAAATTCGCAGCTCCCCCTTCCTCCACTTGCTAGACCACCTCCCAGCCCCCTTTCTGCCCCTCCCACACCTTGTATCACCCCCTAACAGACCCCCACATAGTCAGGCAGCAGTTGGAGCTCAACTTGAAGAGGCTGTTCTGGAGTCGTCCGACGTCCACTGGAGGTACACCATACATCGCCGGAAAGGTCTGCGAGTCTTCTTCGCAAGCGAGGTAGAATCGTCTCATTCCAACTTCGCTACAGTTCGTGGTGCCTGTTCTCGTCCAACTGCGCAACAAGGACCAGAACCTGGACCTGAGCTGTAGTGCAGAAGCTCCCACGGCCACATACTTCAACTTCTGGAGGCGCCACTTGACCGAGAGCTGCATCCACGAGTCATCCACCACCACCAACAAGCGGCATCCCATTCGGCATCAGGAAGTGTTCTTTCCAATTTTTTCTCCCGCGGGTGCGCAGACAGTCCATTTGGGTCCTGCCCCGACACTGCCTCACTCAACGGACTCCTCCTCACCACCCCGACATCCTCTGACTTCGAGAGTGATCGTGGTACCTTCTACAAGCAGCTGCAACAATCTGGGCCAGCCTGAACCTGAACTCTGAGCACCTGTTCCGGGGTCCACTCTGACCAGAGGCGACGCGGGAACCGCCCACAAAAATTCACAGGTGTACCTGGGTCTGTCAGCGTCGTTCCAGCGCCAGTCTCGTCAAGTTCTGAGTCTGGAGAAGCGCACAGAGGCTGCTACATCGATCCCCTATCCTACTGCTCAAGACACGGGTAGATTCGGTCGGGTGATCCGTCTGCGCGATTCGAGCGAATCTCCCCTCCCCGCCTGGTTGGCTTAACGCCCCTCCCTGCGTGGAGGTAGTGTTTGCATTGTACTACTGAAATCCCCACCCCAAGTCCACCCTCCTATGTGAGGCGTAGTGGTTGTATAATTTAAACAGGGATCAAGCTTCATCGGCGTAGTGTGCGGGGAACCCACACTTCCCTGCTCGCCCTTGTCTCCGGCCGGGATCGGCATCTTCACGCCGATCAGGTGAGCTCCTAGTTGCACTCCTCTTGGTCAGCACTTCTTGCTTAACTAGTATTGCTTCTTAGTGCCGTCGGTCGGCGAGGGAGTGCCCGATCCAAAATCAATAAAATCGAGTGTCCACCGCGGGGTGAGTTGTGAGAGAGCCACTACATCCCACGCCCTTGGCGTGCTGGCTGCCCACAGAATTGGGCATCCTAGGCCCTTAGGGGTTCATCCCAAGCTAGTCAAATCCCCGGAAAGGCGACGTCCATCCTCGGACCCTCACCACGATCGCCGATCCACCTACAGACCCGGGTGTGCGCGACGCGGGTGAATCCGCTTGAGTGGGTCCGCCGTTCGGTTCGATTGCTTGCAAATTTAAGTCCGAGGGGTTGTGTCACATCACGTTCTAACCAAATCAAGCCACAAATTCATGTCCATTCAACTGAGGCAATCCCATCTTATTAAAGTGAACTTGATGCAACATGAGATTGATAAAAATTCCAATTCCAATTGTCAAATCACATCATTCGTAAAAAGAAAATCAAACTACATTCAGCCTCTTATCTGCAAAAGGGCGGATCTTCCTCAACTCTTTCAGGTAGCCACGGCGTGCTTCGTCGTTCTCTTCTACTTCTTCTTGCCACGGGCGCACCTTGCTGATCTCCCACATGGTCAGCGCGTTCCGTACTACTCTTTCATCTTCCTCGGTCCCCATCTTCCAAGGTAGAAGGGGAGGGTAGTGTGATAATGCAGAAACTTTGGTTCGAGGAAGCCCGATCTGAAGATGGCACCGGTGTGGGTTGTAGATCGCCATGGTGGTGTTTTCCACTAGCTGGAGGTCCAGGCCTTGACGTCGCGGTATTCTAAGAAGAGTGCTCTGAAGGATCGTTGGTCGCATGATGAATTTGTCCATTGGAAGGGTGTTGAAGAAGAGGCGCCATTCATCCCGAGTTTTCTTTTCCACCGTCTTACATTCAACCTGTGAAGAAAATCCAGATGCCCCTCCAATGAAGAAGAGAGGGTGGCTCCCGAAGATCCGGCTAGCAGAACTAATATCTTCCTTTGGTTGGAACTTGATTCTCACTCCCATCCAACACTCAAGGAGTATCATGGAGCCGAACAAAGGTCCTCCTAAGCAAGCCGAGCTGAGTCCTTCATAGAGGTATGAGAGGATCGCTTGAGAAAGGGACATTCCCCGCCACAATCCGCTAATAATGCTGAGATTTTGGGTATCTAAAAGGTGGTCGGTTGTAGTGAAAAGGAAAACTCCACATAAGCAAACCGCCACCGCCTTGGCTATTGCTTCGCGTCTCTCCCACTTGTTTTTACAATGAGACACTATCCACTGTGCTAAGGGTATCAAGTGAATGTGGTGTGGGCTGATCATGGTCCTCACGTCCTTTGGATTATGGAGAAAATTACTCAAGATCAAGGACGGGTCGATAGGCTCAATCGTGTAGCAAACTCAATCTTCATCCCCCACCTTAGTCTTAGGAAGGGCTAGATAGGTTTCTACCTCCTCTAATAGGACTGTTGCTTCGAAGGAAGCGAAGATGAAGGTATGTGTTTGTGGATGCCACAACTCTATGAGGGTTGAAATACTAGGCCAATCTAATGTCAATTTCTGGAAATTTTTGCCTAAAACCAAGAGAGGTTGGAGGTCGCATGCTTTGAGAATTGATGTAACCTCTAAAGGGAGTGCCTTTACCATGGGAGCCACCCACTTCTGATTAGAATAGCATCTTGGACCGGGGAGGGGCTAAGAAAAGAAGAAGATCATGAGGAAGAAGATGAAGTGCAGGAATTTCTGAACTTGGTTAGGTCATAGAAGCTTACCACTCTTTGAGCATTGGAGCTTAGGTGCTTGGGAATTGAGGTCAGGCTTTGTAGCTCTCCGTACTCCTTTCTTGCAGCTTTGGGTCCGGTGTAGACTTTCTCTTCCATAGCTATCACCTCGAAGCTTCTCTTCATCTTATTTCATGCCCTTAAGAGAGTTTTTTCAGCCTTCTAGCAGGGAATTCAGAAAGATACAATTTTGGCTAAGTTTCCAAGTTTTAAAGGTTTGGTTTTGGCTTTAAAGAGATAAGATTCGGATTGGAAGGCTTATCTTAAGTCTGTGAGGAGTCTAGAATGGATTTGAGGCTTCCTATCTTGGGTTTTGCCCCTTGCGGCTCGATCCGTCTCGGAGTACAATTCATTATCTAACGGTCTGTCGCTAGACCGTCACTTTCCTCTGACGCGCCAGAGCTGGGCCGTCACATTTTCTGAGGATTTAATTTGATCAAACATGTTCTGTCAAGCTTAACGGTCTGGCATTAGACCGTTATATTCTTGTGACGCGTTCTCTCTGAGCCGTTACATTCTCTGCTGAGCAGTTTTGGCCTCTGCTTGGTCAATCATTCTCAACGGTCTTGCTCATGGCCGTTATCTGCCTCCGACGCACTGCACCTGAACCATCACATTTTCTGCATATTTGGTTAAGTCTATACATCCCTTCATCATTCCAGTCTGCATGCATCTATCATGTTGAAGTCTGTACATTCGTTCAAGTCCATGCATTGTTGAAGTTCATACACCGTTGATGAAGTCTGTACATTTGCTAAAGTCTGTACATCAGCTTCAAGTCCATACATCAGCTTCAACTCTGTACATCAGCTTCAAGTTCATATATCATTTTCGAAGTCTATACATTCCACATTATTTGAAGTCTATACATCCCACATTCTTTGAAGTCTATACATTCCACATTTTTTGAAGTCTATACATCCCACTTGTTGAAGTCTATACGTCACATTCGTTGAAGTCGATACATTCCACATTCTTCCAAGTCTATACATTCCACATCTTCACCCAATTCTATACATCCCACATTCTTTGAAGTCTATCCATCCCATTTGTTGAAGTCTATACATCCCACATTCGTTGAAGTCTATACATCCCATTCACTTTGAAGTCCATACATCAGGTGCAAGTCTATACATTCGTTGAAGTCCATACATTTATTGAAGTCTATACATTCCCATACCTTCCCCCAAGTCTGTACATTCTTCATCCAAGTGTGTACATTCCCCAAGTCTGTACATTCTTCATCCAAGTGTGTACGTTCCCCAAGTCTACACATTCCATGTCTCCCCAAGTCTGTACATTCTTCATCCAAGTGTGTACATTCCCCAAGTCTGTACAGTCTTCATTCAAAGTCCATACATTTTCCAAGTCTGTACAGTCTTCATCCCAAGTCTATACGTCCACACCGCTTCAAGTCTGTGCATTCTTGATTCAAGTCTATACATTGCCCAACGTGAGCACAAGCCCTAAGTCTGTACATCCCTTGTCCAAGTCCATACATCCTTGCTGCTATGTTCATGAAGTCCATACATCATCTGGGCGTCTGCACTCGAAGTCTACACATCGCTTTGGCAAGGTCTATACACACTGAGTACAGTCAGTACGTTCGTAGTTCAACATTGCTCTGCCATCTCTAATGGTCTAGCATTTGGCCGTTACTTGTATATAACGCACCATCTCTGATGCATTACTCTTCCTGCTGCTCAGTTCTACAAATTAGGCTCTGTCCTCTTTAAACGGCCTTCACTTCACGCGTTACTTGGTCCTTACGGTCTGGGTATGGACCGTTACATTGTCTGCTGCTGTGACTTGAGCTATTTCGATCTGCCTCTGTTTAGACCTGACAGTTTGACATGTTTTTCATTTTCTTGCCCATCCACATAGTCTCATCCCCATCGTTCACATTTCATCTTCATGTAAACATCCATTCTTTAACATACACTCATTCTCATCCGTTCGTTAGCACATCCACACAGCATTTCCTGCATTCCAATCTCTCACAATACATTTTCTTGCGTTCATTCCCATTCATTTTCACATGATCACCTGTTTGCATACACTTCCATTCATTCACATAAAAGTCATAACAAAACACAAAAAAGGTTTGCATTTCCGTTTTTCATCTCCCATATAACTCATGTACAAGTAATAAGAATAAAAAAAACCAACAAAAAATGGATCACTCGGCTGGCTTATCCGCCGGGCCGCCATCATCATCTCCTACCTTAGGTCTCCTCGCAGGTGGTGCTATGGAGGCGCTCTCCTCCTGCTGTCCTCTGTCTGCCCTCTCATTCCTCTGCTGGCCAGAGGAACTGGCAAGGAAATCCCCTATCGAGCCGCTCGGGGCAGCACTCCTCCGTACTCCACTCTGGGAGGCACTCCGCTCTGGTCCCCGGCCCATCATTCTCACCGTCCGCTCCATCGTCCGCAGCTCGATCTTCAACTCAAAGATCTGACGCCGCGTGTCCCGTGCCTCGGTCTGGTAATGATCCAAGTCCGCCGTCCCGGCTCGGAGTCTCTCCACCTCAACTTGTGACCGAGCTAGCTCTGTCCGGAGTTGCTCCGCCTCCGATCGTCCTCGCTCCATCTCTACCTGGAGACGCTCTTCCTCCGTTCGAGCCAGCCTTGCCTCGGCCACTACTGCGGCTAGCTCTCTCGCCTGTAGTTTGCGTCGCATATAGTTAGTCACATAAGCATAGGCATGTAAGCATAAGCATTTAATTTGCATAAGCATTTAGCATCTTACCCGCTCTGCGAGGGTGGCCTCCACCTCCTCGGCCCGAGCAACTGCTCGGGCAAACTCGGCATCTCGGTCAGCCCTGCCTCCGGCAGGCTGTGAGGATGACGATGGGGCATCCGGTCCCGCTCTTTGGGCTCCCTCAGCCCGCTGCATTTAGAAGTCATGGTCAGTCAATTGCATTTGCATCATAAAGCATAATTATTTTAAGTCCAAGGTTCTGGGAATCTTACCAGGAGCTCCAAGGCAGTCCGGTACTCATCCCGCTGCTGGACGGTGGCATGAAGAAGCCTCTCGAGCTCGGCTATGCTTCCCTTAGGGTCTAGCTGCATTTTTAGAAGCATGTGAGTCCGTGCATATAGGATAAAAATGTTTATAAAAGGCATTCAGAGTTTTGAGTTTGGAATTGCATATCGGTCGTCGGGTACCTCGGTTGTAAGACCCCAAATTCTTTAGAAATTTATTTAGAAAGTTATTTGTAATTATTTAGAATTTATTTGAAGTTATTCGAATTAATGAGAATTATCCAAATTAATTAGATTAATTAATTAATTAATAGAATAAGTCATTTTTCTACTATTTTCTAAAAATCCCCAAAAATCACATCTTGTAGAATTAATTTTGTTTATCAACTTTGTCTTCTACAATTAAGCCTAATAAAATCGTTTATTAAGCCGAATTAGCTAACTAATTCTTCCGAACTTAATATTTAATTAATTACGGAATAGTAGAAGTGGAATTTTATCTACCATATAAAAATTCATAAAAATAGTAATTAAATAATATATGCTTCGAATAACACTTTTGTCTTCTTGGAGTAAGCCTAATTAAATCATTATCTAGGCCTAATCAGTGGATTAAGCCTGACTTACAACCCACCTAACCCAAATTCGTATTTACTATTCACCCAAACTTTGAACATCAAATTCGAGCTTGTTTCTCAACCAAATGGGGTGATTCCATATGCAAATGAAAGGTATTACATAGAGGAACATTTCCCCTCTCATAATGTCACAAAATCATTACCATATGGTAAGTATTGGGCGCGCAAGAGCTAGGTCAACGTTGGCGGCGGTGTTTGGAACACGCAACTTGTTTGGTCGAATTCTCCCTTCCTGGAAGGATCCAGAAGGATTATGACCTATTAAAAGAAAGCTCTACGTGTCTAGATTCATTTGGTAGCTGTGGTGTTCGCAGAGAATTCAGATCTGAAGAGATCTCTTGTGATTATTGGAGGAGGGTCCAAGTTGGTGGGTTTTTCTTAGGCCTTTATACTTCCTTCGATTGAGGTAGGTTTCCTTAACCAAAATTAGCTTATGAATATAGCAAATTGTACCTCTCATCGAGCTTTTTCCATTGGTGGCAAAAGCCCCAATTTTCATTAGGTATCCGTGGAGATATCGAGGTTTTAGTGAGGTGCTGTCAAGTTGTTCTTTATTCTAGGTTTCGAGTTCCCTCTTCAATTTGAGGTAGGTTATAACAGCCCAACTTCTAATTAACATACATGAATGTAATCAATAGCATGTTAGCTTTCTTTTGACATCAAAATCCCCAAGTTTTATAGATCATGCCTAGAGTATTTCGTGTGTTATTAAAAGCATGCTAGCAAGCTAGACTTTTCTTGTGTTCTTCATAGAATAGGTTGTATTTCATTGGATTCCTATCGAAATTCGTGATTTAAAATTGTGTTTCATGACCCTAGGATGCATATTAATAACCCAAGAGTATATGGTTAAGATCCCAATACATTTAGACCCCAATTCTTGGAGTTTTTCATGTTTTTTTTGAAGCCTTTTGGGTCTGGAAACCCAGGGGTCGACCCACGGGTCGACCCATTTCACCCTGCAAGCAGCAGACTGCTGCCTTGCATGGGTCGACCCAATGGGTCGACCCACAGCCTGCAGGGGTCAACCCATGGGTCGACCCATGCAGCCAGGAGGGCTCCTGGGAGCCAGGGGTCGACCCAATGGGTCGACCCATACCTGGAATTTTTCCAAGGGTCGACCCAAAGGGTCGACCCATGTCTTGTAAACCCGTTTTAAATGATTCTTTGACCCGGGGATCAATCCGGATCACCGGGGAATCAATCCATTCAACCTAATCACATTGAAAACTACATTTTTGAGGAACTAATGACATATTCATGTACCCTTTTTAGTTCAATTACATAGGTCCATACATGCAAACTTAGTGTAAAACACACCATTTATCATCTTCATTTTCAATGCATACAAGGTTAAATAGAAACCCACATAATTAGTGGTTAATGGTGTAACTAAAATCTCTGTTAATGCATTCTATTTCACTCCCGTGGGAGTTGTTCTGTGCTTTATCATCTTGAATCAACTTCTTGGCATTTGTCTTAATGTAAATGATAATGGATAATCTTTGATATGTTAACTTGGTAATTAGGATTAAGTTGATCGTTAAGTTGCTGTTTTAGTCTTGCTTACTCTAGTTGAATCGATTGCTTACACACCTGAACGGTATACTGTCGGCCGTTCCTTCTTGGTCCCGTGGACCGAGTTTGGTCCAGTTCTTGTATTACGGTACCGAGGTGACCGTATAAACCGAGTTTTTGTTTTGAATCCAAGGACATGTTAGTCCTTAAATCTCATACTCTTGACAGAAATTCATCTGATTGATTGGCCATTAAAATTGACTGAATGTCTAGACGGATGGGACGTTGGGCCCAGTAAATCAATGCCATCGCATCATAAGGGCCCGGTCTGGTCCTGGGGAGAGCGCCCGAAAGTTAGTGAGCCCATGGGATGTTAATGACAAGGTGGGGCATTCCACCGAGTACTTGCTTGCGTGTTGCGTCTATGACAAAAATCTCTTGTTACTTGATCATGATTGGATTGATATTACTGCTTGTTGGCCAATTCTTTACTACTATCTCTTGTTATATCTCCTGTAGTAAATTCTTGTATCTGTTATCCTTGATAATCATTATCAATTGTATATTTCTTGACCTTGCAAGATCTTGTTATTACCGTTGTTTATTGCATTATCGTTTGTAGCATGACATTTTGAAAATGTAATTAAACTGTTAATCACTTATACATGTCTGTTATTTCCTACTGAGCGTTAGCTCACACCCCGTTATTTCCCCCTTTCCAGGCTTCTCAGGTGACGCGCTTACCGACGGGGAAGGGCAGGAGTGATGTCTTGAGTGTATCAATTCTAGTGTGTTAGCAGTGTGTTTATTGTTAGTTGTGTTTGGAGATCATTTAGTTTCAGTTTGTTGTTGAGTCTTAGTGGTTGTTATTCCATGTTGTATTAAGTTGCCTTTGAGATCATTGTATCAGTTTGGTTGTTTAATGATCATTTAGTATTGCCTTTCCATCTTGTAGCACTTGTGTATCATTTTAGATTTAGTTCCCTCTCTTGCCAGCGTGTCCCTAACTGTACGTCCCGATATTTCCGCCTTGTTCGGGGCGTGACATCGGTACACCCGGTCCCCGTACAGTCGAGCGAAGGCCTTCAAATACGCCTCATCACTCTCATCCCGCTCTTTCACTACTCTGCCCCGCTTGTTCCAGTCATGGACGTACTTTGCTTTCCGGGCGCACCAGTCTATGTCGCCGCTGATTCCTTTCGCTGATTTCCCCGGGTGGTCGTCACTGCGGCGTGGGAAAGTCACCTCAGGCAGGTGTAGTCCCCGAGTCCTCAGAATCAGCCGATAATGAAGAGGCTCGATGATATGCATGCAGTGCAACCATATGTCTCGTCCCCGGTACGAGAGGGCTGCCTCCACCCATGGCTGTCCCTCGTAACTCTCGCCTCTGTACGGGGTCCACCTCACCTAGAAGCATGATAGTCCATTCATCAGCATGTCAGTTCGGTTATCATCATTTAAGAAGCATATAAATGCATTTAAATCATTTAGGAAGCATTTTGAGTTCGGGCTTACCGCCGTGTGCGGGAAGGAATCCAAGTCGTCCTGGATCGCCTGGGTCAATCTAATGATCGACTCCGGGTCCCTCGCGACCACCCATCGCCTGGCGATCGGGATGCGATCGGCGTGGAGTAGCATGCCCCGTTCAATGCCTGGGAGGTACATGTAGCTCCAGAACTGCATTTAGTTAAGTCAGTCAACTACATAATCATAAACATTTGCATAAATCATATAGAAAGCGTTTAAATTGCATTTACCTAAAGAAAAGGTGAGAAGCCACCCAGCATCGTCTGTCGGTTCGTCGTGCTGAGGGACTCGAACAGGAAGGCTAGCACTGTCGCTCCCCAGGCGTACTTTCCAACTCTGCCCAAATCCTCGATCATTGACAGCAGCCTACAGCTGATCACATCTGCTCGAGTCGCGAACAGGAGCTTCCCGAACAATAGCATCAGAAACCGCCTCAGGGTGCGATCTCCCTCCGGTCCTGCCTCTGCCGCCATTCGTGGGCGCACCTGGTCTATCACTCTATCCAGATGCTCCTGTGGTAACTCACCCACGGCAATGGCTGCTCCTCTCAGGCCTAAGCTCTCCTGTAGAACTGATCTCGAGAGTTGGGATGACGTCTGCCCCGGTCTGATCAAATCCAGCCCCAGCAGCTCCTGGGCCATCTCCCGGTAGTTCCTGTAGGTCCATCCTGTCACTGCGGCTCCGTGGACTCGCAGCTCGGCAATCCTCGCCATGTCTTCCAGCATGGGGATCATGTGACCCCACGGGAAGATGAACGCCCTGCTGATCGGATCCCATCTCTTGTGCAAGGCGTACAGCAGTGGCGTGTCCATCCTGGTCACCTTGATGCTCAGCACCTCGGCGAATCCCATCCCAGCCAGCCTCTCTCTCTGGTAATCGGGCAGTGCCTGGTACACCGCCCGGATCTGGAGCCAGGAGATCCTCGTCCGTCTTTTTCCCTGCATTCATTTAGAGCATAAGTTAGTCAAATGCATCATAAAATTATTGCATAGCATTCATAAAATTAAAACAAAACAAAAGTTGAATAATTGAAAACCTAAAAAATAGTTCTAGCCTCTGGTGGATGTAACGGCCCTGGAGTGGGGCGTCACATGTCTCTAACGCACCAGGGATGGCGCGTTAGGTGTGTGACGGTCACTGGAAGGACCGTCACATTCCCTGCTAGAGGGCATTTTTCCTTTGCATTCCATGGCTCTCCCACTTTGGCCAAAAGGGCCTACAATCAATCCTAATGGGTTCGTAGACCCATTTTTCTACCCCCATTCCCACATGCATACACATAAAAAACTATAAAAATTAAAAATTGGAAGATTAGGGTGGGCGGCCTACCTCTCGGTCTTGGCCCCTCTTCCTCTTCTTTTCTTGTTCCTTGGGCTCTCCCTCATCCATGGGGATTCCCCTTGGTCCTCCTCGGCCGTGGGAACCTCTCTTTCCTCCGTTGTTGGCCCCCTCGCCCTAGTTTCTTCTTCCACGGGCCTTGGCACCTCCTCTCGTTCTATTCGGCGGTGGAGGCGTCGGATGGCCTTCTTCTTCCCTCTCTCCCTCTTCTTCAGCGGCGGTGGAGGCTCGTCGCCGGCCATTTCGTCAGTGGTCGTGGGTGGTCCTCGGTGGTCTTCTCGGGTTGGGGTGTGTGGGCGTTTGAGGGCGATTGAGTGTTGAATGCTTGAATGATGGCCGTGACCGTTTGGTTTTGTTTTTTTGAACGCTCAGGAAATGTGACGGTCTATCGCCAGGCCGTTACATTCTCTGACGCGTAGTGTTTAGACCGTCAGGTCATTTTGAATTTTCATTGAAGAATTTGAACCGCCATCATCTAACGGCCTAGGGCTGGTCCGTTACTTCATATGACGCCCTCTGTCACGCCCTGAGCGTGTAGATTCCTTCCTCCTCCTTCTACCGGCCGGCCGATGAAGGGGGTTTTCCTCTTGATTACCCTTAAACAAAGAACAAACAATCAAAAGAGGAGGGATTAGCCAAACGTGTGTGTAGTATCAATTCAAAAGAGTAATATGATGATGAAAGTGGAGCATGGAGTGTGCACCTTTTGGTTCTTTTAAAACCCCTAAGCAAATTAGGGAAGGAAAGAGATATGATGCAGAGCTAATGCAAACTAACTATGATGAACAATGATGAAGTAGCAAATTGATGCAAAGAACTCCCTGCTGTTCCTGACAACAGTAAAGGGGAACCAATTGATGCGGCTGATGCACTAGGAAGAAGAAGACCACTGCAGGAGCACGGATTGGCAAAGAAAAGGAGAATAGAAAGGCTTCAGTGCACGGAGAAAACTGTTATTGCTAATCTCTCCTCTCTTCTGTTTAGCCAACCTTCCTATCAAGCTTCTGCTTACTTCGCGCGAACTCGACCCAGGGACGTATTTATAGGGTAGAAAACATAAATCTAATGGGATAAGAACTAGCAAGACCCTTTTACGGCAAGGTCTCTAGTTCCCTAATCGAGCAAGATGATCAAGCAGAGCAGGGGACTCTCCAGGAAAGGGCAGTTCAAGCAGGACACGGAAGGAAAAGAGACGACCCACATCAGGGCGTTACTTGAAATTGACGACCTGAGTCAGGGCGCTAATTGAAATAACGACTGGTAAAAAGACGTCAATTTTTGGATTTAAATTTAGTAAGAAAAACCTTCCTTATTTGAAAATTATAAAGAGACGCCTGAAGGCGAGGCGTTAATTCAAAACACGACCTAGGGAGGGACGTTAATTTTTGATTTCAATTAGGGTAGGATACGTCAAATATCAGAAACTGACGCCTCTTGCTCCAATCGTCCTTTCTTTGAAAAACGCCCTGGCTCAGGTTGCTATTTAAAACACGCCCCTCTTCGAGTCGTTAATTACAAGAATGCAAGAAAAATCATAAAAACCCATACAAAAATAGAAAAACTTTATATTATAGAAATATTGAAGTTCACTTTGGGGCATTAACATAGTGACATGAGATTTGATCAACATAGTATCAATTTTAGCGTGTCTACAGCTGCCCCGCCTTGGCGTCTGCTTTGCAAGGGAGTGAGACGTAATGAAAGTGAAAGTGTAATGAAGTGGAATGAAGTGGAACGAACTGATAAGTAGATGCCAATGTGTGATGTGACACGCCTGTGACACTAGGCTTTTGAAATCTTTCCAAGATTCTGAGTGAAACGACTTCGGGTGATTCCAAGGAAACATCGATTTGCTGGGTAAAGGAGACTAAACTAAACAAGTAAAATGTGCGCGTGGGCACGACAGGGAGGCACCATTGGAGAGCGTTTACCAGCCAACGTGGACGTGCTACAACAAAGGTGAATTTGCAAAAAAAGTAAAGTGAATTGAGATGAAGACCCAGCAAAGAGGCATTTTCAAGGAACTAGCCTGAGTGGCTTCAGAGAGAATAAAGTACTCAATTTGGAGTGGAATATCTCATGTCAACTCAATCAAGAGCGAGTGACCTTCATTATTGCCATAATATGAAGATTTTCAGCATGAAGCTCAAAGTCCTACATGATGCATGCTGGGCTAAAAGAAAAATAAAACAAACTAAAAATAGAAAATAATCAAGGATAATATTGTTAAGCCATCTAGATTCGGTCAAGAATCTAAATCTCTTGAGCTGACACTAAGCTGAAGCCCGTTTGTCCGCCCATCAACCCAGAAAGTGGAACCATCGTCCCAGACTTTTAATGACTCAACGGTGTATCTGTGCGATCAAGACTTACCTGGAATTATCACTATTTTTTTTTTGATGAAGGGGAACTCAAATTCCAGGTTCTTCAGAACCACAAGGTCCTTGATATGCTATAATAGTGTAAAATACCATATAGTAACAATGCTCATACGAAGGAAATACAAGAGTGGGATGGTGTTATTCCCATGAGTCACCCCTGCGTCTCGAAACCTGCACTCTTCTGCACTTGAAAAATTCATTAGCCCTCATGATAGAAAATGACATGATCATAAGTGCATAATCATAAATAATTCCAATCAAAATATAGCACTTAAGTTCATTAAAGCATGTACACGCCAACAAAAGGACGACTGGAGGGAATGGCGTCAAAAGCATAAAACACGACTGGAATAAAGACGTCAAAAGATAAGAGACGACAGAAATAAAGGTGTTAATTCCTTTAGGATTTCAGGAAGAAGACGACCCTCCAGGAGGCGTTAAATAAAACATGACTTTGAGTAAGTCGTCAATTCAACAAGTGACGCCCCGAACGCCGTCGTTAATTAACCATGGATTCCGAAACACCCCGGTTCCGACTCTACATCAAAAACCAAGCCCAGTTCTAATTGTAATCGACCCTTCAACTTCGAACGGCTTCAGGACCCTCCAACTTCTATAAAAAAGAAGAAACTTCCTTAGATCAATCAAGCAACTCGTCGAATCTCTGTTTCTTTTGCTTCTATCTGTTCACAGGTGCTGCTGCAGCTGCTTCAGCTTCTTCCGGCTACTGAAATTACCTCAAAGAATGGAGAGGGCAATCAAGAGACCAAAGATCTCTACTCCCAGGCTGTCTGAAATCAACGGGCATATTAGCAGTAGAATCGCATCGAACCAGGTAGGCGGAAACAGAACTGTTCTTCTGTTAACTCTTAACTCCCATCCTTCTGTTCCGCACACTCATCTGTTTTCTTTCTTTTTTTCTTTTTTCCTTTTCCGTTTTCCACAGGATTATCCCAATATTCCAGGTGCAAGAAGGTTCACAAAAGTCAAGTGGCTGCCTCTTTTACTTTCAAAATTCTCTTCGGACATGAGGGTTTGCTTATCAAGATGGCACCTCTTAGGCCTAGTCACCCATGCCAAACACTATGACCAAGTTCATCTTGACTGGGCTGCCATAGGGGCTCTAGCTGAAATATGGCATCCCTCTACTCACACCTTCCTATTCTCCACCTTTGAAGCTACCATCCTATTGGAAGAGTTAGAGATGATCTTAGGCTTGAAGAAGATGAAGCAAGGAGATGAGGAGAAGATGGCCATCATGCCAAGGCAAATCTCCTCACATGAATTGTTAACAAGCTTGATTCCTAGCCCAAACCTAGTGAACCAAATCAAAGCCACCAAAGGAATCAACCTCCTAAAACTTGCCTCATGGGTCTACAAACGATCCGACCAAGCTAAAGAAGATGAAGAAGTGGAGCGAGTAGCAAAGGCTTTCGTGGTATGCTTGGCGGGAGCAATCTTATTCCCCTCCACAGAAGACTTATTGGATGAATCCCAATTAAGCGCAATAATTAGCCTATGGCAAGGAGAGAGAGTGGGACCGGCGATATTAGCCTTCCTATATAGTGGGCTCACTTCAGCGGCAATGGGGAGACCAATCTATGGATGCATGCTTGCACTTTCAAGTTGGGTAGATCTCCACTTCAAGTTCGATCCATGTGAGGAGGCCCAACAACCCTCAAGGATATTCTCTAAAAGCCCACTTTCCTATATGACCGGCTCACTGGGGTTGAGCAATAGAGTGGTGAACCGGATACCTCAAATCAAGAAAAGGGTGGAATGGAGGGAGCACCTCAAGGTAATGCCAAAGAACCTCTTCACATGTGCCCCGGGATTACTCAAAATGCAGGAACTCCGCGCACGATTCTCTCCCGGCACTGATCTTTGGCTCGTAGGTGCCACAGAATTTGTGCTATACAACTCTCACCGATGCCTTTCTCAACTTGGGCTCCCACGGTGGCTATTCGAGGACCCATCTCATCTTCCTCCTATCAAAACCAGAGACATCGGTAGCAATGAAGATGGAGAAGAATGCACCATAATTCAAACTCTGTGGAAAATCTGCAAGACTCATCACCCTGTGGAGAACTTGGAAGAAGACAGAGATCAATGGAAATCATATGTAATAGCTTTAAGGAACCTGAGGCCCAAAGTGGCTCATTAAGTGCAATGTAATCTCCTTCATTAAATAATCAATAATAATATTCAAATTGAGCCAATTACAATGTTTCTGATCAATTCTTCCAACAATCTGTGATTCTGCTCTGAATAACGACTTAGTTAATGCCGTCAATTCCCAAAGTGACGCCTCAGTATATGTCGTTTCTCATTAATCGGCTCTCAAAATTGACGCCTTCACGGAGGGGCGTTAACTGAATCACGACTTAAGATAAGGCATTAATTAGATTCAAATTCCAAAAAGTATTCGTTAAAGATCCAAGAGTAACGCCTTAGGGTAAGCCACGTTTCATGTAAACGACGCCTTCAGACACGTCGTTAATCAAAAATAGTAATCATTATTCCCATCATGTCAATCAAGTCCCATTAAATGCCTCTGACGATGTCTGCCATTCCCCATGCTAAACGAAATAACGCCTCAAAGCACGTCGTTAACAATGGAAGAGACGCCCTCTGGTCCAGTCGTCATTTTAACAAGACACGACTTTGACGGGGTCGTTAATTCTTTTTGACCGTTCAACTTGCTTTGCCTCCTTTCTTCTTCCTTCTTCGTCTTGCTTCTCCCCTTTCTTTTTTCTGCTGCAAACCCTAACCGAACCAAAACCCCCCTTCTTTCTTTCTCACCCTCTATCTCTCAAACCCTCACCTCCCTAAGCAATGGCCAGTGGCGGATCTAAGCGGCAATGGGTGAGCGCCCCTGAGGTCGTGGACTTGGAGGGCGAACACGCCCATGTCGAGGAGGAGGCTCCTCCCGCGGCGATCGAGGAGGCACCGACGGTGGTGACCGGCGACGAGGGAGAACACGGCGACGACGAGGCCGTGGGAGATGAAGAAGATGAAAGTGAAGAAGAGGAAGACGAAGGCGAAGAGGGAGAAGAAGAACAAGGAGGGGAAGAAGGGAATGAGGAACCGCCGGCCACGGTGGCGGCCATTGCTTGCCCCGGCCAACTCCGGCGGCCACGGCAACCAAGGCCCCAACTCCGGGGAGAGTTGGCGGGACCCAAGCGAAACAATGTAGGCCTCAACCCCATCCTTTTCTATTTTATTTTATTTTCTTCCATTTTTTATTTCCATAGCTCTCGGGGAGAAGAAAACCAGGGACTCAGAAAGAAGACGCCCCCAGGGGTGTCGCGATTTAAGAAGAAGACACCCGACCCTGGGTCGTCAATTCATTTTATTTTCTGAAAATAATTATCCTTATGAAACACGCCCTGCAGCATGTCGCGAATTTGAATTACCATGTTTAGCATCATGCTTATTATTTTCATGCTTCTCAGTTTTTCTAATTATTTCTTCAATATTTATGCCTTGATTTATATCTCGCATGCTGTTTTTATTTTATTTTCAAAAAACCCTGGAAAACAACGCCCCCCATCGGGGCGTCAATTCAACAGATAACGACCATAGGGGTGGTCGTCAATTTAAATAATTCCAGAATATATTTCTAGCCCTAAAAACTCATTTAAGAAAAACGTCCCATTCAGAGGCGTTACTTAAGCAAACGACGACCCAGGGACGGGCGTCAATTAAAAAACCTTTTGGGAATTTAGAAATTAATTTCAAAACCACGCCACCCACCGGGGCGTTTCTTAGATAAACAACGACCCTGGCTGGGTCGTTAATTCAACAGGCACATAGATTCACCAAAATCCATTTAGAAATAACGCCACACTCAGGGGCATTAATCAAGCAAGCCACGACCCAAGGTTGGTCGTTAATTAAATCAAACAGCAAAAATCTCAACCAAGGCAATTAAACGAACTTACACATGAAAATTAACACTCTTAAACAAAAATTCTTTCTTTTATGCATGCAGGGGTTGATGAGGACACGCATCTCATGGGTCCAGGTCCGGGCAGCATACCACGGCCTTCCCGAGTTTCAGAGAGCTAAGGTAGATGCTATGGGGTTCGGGGCTTTCCTTAGCATAGAGCCATCAGACCCGACCTAGCACTGATCCAGGTTCTGAGAGAGAGATGGGATAGGACTAGCCGGGCATTTTTGATGCCGTGGGGTCACATGATCCCCACCCTAGAGGATGTGGCTAGGATCACAGGGCTGAGAGTAGATGGGGAGGCTGTGAGTGGGATCACCTATTCTGACTATACTGAGCTTACCCAGAGACTGTTAGGGTTAGAGATGGTCTACAAGACACCTAGCGAGTGCAGGACCATCTTCCGTACCGACCTCACCACAGCTATGGGATTGGGGGATGCTAGGTAGAGACCCCGGGAGTCTTTAGAGCAGTTTTCTCAGAGGTTGATGGACGGGGATAGGGCAGCCTATTGCCAGGACCCAACTGATAGGGAGAGGGCAGACCGAGATTTGAGGAGGTTTCTGTTCTTGATGCTCGGGAGGCTATTGCTTGGCACGAAGGGCGACGTCATCAACTGTCGATTCCTAGGGATACTCGAGGACTTGGAGGGAGTCGGCAGATACGCCCGGGGAGCGGCACTGCTGGCACACATGATGGCTGACCTGTCTACGGGGACAGGACGAGAGACGACTGTCAGTGGTTTCTCACCTTTTCTTTAGGTATGCATTTCTTTGTTTGAATGTTTGAACCTATATGCGTATGAATGTTTTGCTAATACGATGCATGGATGCAGGTTTGGAGCCATCTATACATGCCCATGGGACGCGTCGACCTATGACTTGGAGGTGAGGGGTCTTTCCCTCTGGCGCGACGCTGGCTGCCGGTCGTGTTCGGAGCCCCACTCTCTTACGAGCTGTAGGTGTTACGGAGGGAGTTCCGCGACTTCCCTCCTTCACAGGTATGCATAATGCAATTTTTTCCTATTGTGTTTATGTTATAGAATGTGATATGATGGATGATAATGAATGTTTGCTTTGTGGATGCAGGTGCGGTGGAGACCTTATGAGGGGATGACCGACGAGGGCCAGCCGTGGGTCGTAGCGGGCCGACCTCGCTTTGAGCACGAGTTTGGGTTCATTGCTTGAGCGAGATTGAGCCGTTACGGCTTACGCTGGTGATGAGGACACTCGGCCTTCACCAGGAGTGGATAGAGGTCGGAGAGCCGCGAGGGATTGGAAAGAAGACACGCGGTCGCACCAAGGAGATCGACTGGAGAGTGCGGTTCACGGACCAGTACGCGAACTGGCAGCGAGGCGGGACCCGAGTCACCTCACGGGCGACCGACAGCTCTGAGTACCTCCGGCGCTACTGGGAGGTTTACGCCGGCAAGTCCCAGATGAGGGTCCTAGGGGTATGTATGAATGCACTTATTCTTCAATGCGAATGCTTATGTATATCTATCATGCAACTGATGTGTAATGGATGCAGGATGCACGAGACATAGCAGCGATGGATGCACAGGCCCACCTACACAGCTTGGAGGCACAGCTGGCCACCACACGGGCAGATCTTGAGACCTTGGTGAGTGTTTAATTTATTTCTATATGCAAATGAATTTTTTTGTCTTTGAATTATTGATGATTAGCCACTGACAATCTTAATGAATGCAGCGTGCCCAGCAGGGAGCAGTAGGGAGAGATACGGGAGAGGCCTCTAGCTCGAGAGGACCTAGTGCAGAGGCAACTGCACTAGCGGAGCAGCTGGCGGGGGCAGTGGCACGCGCCGAGGCGGCAGAGCGTGACCTCGCCACACGGGTAAAACCAAAACTCAGACCTTATTCAAATATTGATTACTTATCACTATGCTGATGAAAACTGTGTTTTACAGACTGAGGAGCTTCGAGCCGCTCTTACTTGCGTCTACGAGGGACAGCAGGCGATGGCCGCGCAGGTGAGTTTTACTTCTTTTTTACAGTAATGTGTTGCTTACTTCATGAATTATTGAATTATTGCATTAAAATGTGGAACTGACGATTTGTTTACCTGTTTGCAGACCACTCAGTTACAGGCGGCACGTACCCAGGCTGCCCTGGCTGGGGAAGAGTTGGCGATCCGTGAGCAGCGGGTCGCGGAGCTAGAGAGGGCTTTGAGGCGGCGTGAGGAGCTGCCTCAGGACGTAGCGGAGCTGCGGGTCGCTCTTGAGCTGGAGCGGAGAGAGCGTGCGCGAGAGTGCGAGGAGCGTGCTCGGGAGCGTGAGGAGCACCTGGCAGACCGTGCGCGTCACCACGAGCTATAGCAGTCAGAGCGTGCCCGGTACCAGGAGCAGGTGGCAGCGCGCGAGCGTGAGCTGGCAGACTTGACGACCCAGCTAGCCTTTACCCAGGAGCGGCTATGAGCGTCAGAGGAGCGTCTTCAGCGTGGGCGGGAGTGAGCGCGAGCTGTAGGGTACAGCTTCACCAGCTCTACCTTCATGGCGGGTTCCTCTCTTCGAGAGAGGAGTGAGGCAGGGGGCCAGGTTCGAGTTCCAGCTTCTTCACGGGGGCCCATGCCCCCTCCACCAGTGCCACCTCGGGATGGCGAGGACGAGGTAGAGAGTAGGAGAGAGGAGGGTGGAGGCGAGAGCTGAGAGAGACTTACTTGTACTCCTCCACCCTCACACCTGTACTCAGATATTTATGATGCATATATATATGAGATCAAATTTTTTGTTACCTGAGCACTTGTGTAGTTTTGTACTTGTGGTTGTGTACTTCGCTTCTTTTCCACGTTCTTTGCTTTTGCTTCACTTTGCCCTGTACTTGCAGTTGTAGTTCACACTCGAACAAATAGGTTAATTCATCTGTTCGACTTGGCTCCTTGCTCAATAAGCAAGGGATGTCTTTACTTTGACCTTGATAGCGGGTCAAGGGGCCAAGCCTTTAATCAAATAAGGTGAATGAAATAACCAATAAAGGGAGATGCATCACACAAGCACACATATGCAACCCATAACAAAAGATGCCCATGTAAAAAATGCAAGCACACATCATGAAGGATAAACCACCATTCTTCTTTTTTCTTTCATTTTCTTTCCTCTCTTTTTTTTATTTATTTTCCCAAAAGACGCCTTAGACTAGGTCGTTATTCATATATAAGACGCCCTCAGCGACGGTCGTTAATTTTTAATTTTGTTGAAAAGACGACCTATTTAAAGGCGTTATTTGATAAAAGACTACTTCGACTCAGGCGTTAATTACATAAAAGGCGCCTTACTCATAGGCGTTAAGTTTGCTGTTTTCAGAATTAGGTTAACAAAGCTACTGGGGCACTGGGTCATACATGGTCGTCATTGAGGATTCATTGACCTTTCTTGATTAATTAAAAGAGAGTCGACGTGCTAGTGGTTAAACTTATACGCAAGATCTCCCACTGTGCAATCTCCTAGGTTAGTCTTGACCATCGTGCTGGTTTATGACTTACCACAAAGAAAGAGATGGAAGAAGATATAAGGAAGCCCATAAGGGATTCTGAAAAGCTCGAGGTAAAAGCACCTCCCCTACCCTATGCCTGTTGGGATTCGGTCTTTGGCATAGGGAAATTTTGTTGCCTTTTGCCTCTTTTATATTGCATGCATACGCCCAAGGTTTTCCATGCGGGGACTTTGCCCTCTTGACATGCTTTTCTTTTCATGATTTGACTTTCACTTTGGAACTGATTTGTATTGATAAAAAACCTAATTGTACTTGGGCTTTTGGTCCTTGTATGCCATGGCAACGATTTTTTGGCATTTTGGAGAATTTCTATTTTGTTTGGGATTTTGGAAAATTCTATATTTTTTTGGATTTTGAAAAATTCTATATATTTTTTTTTGGATTTTGGATTAGGGGTAGTATTTCTTAAGGTATAGGCCGTTCCAAGGATGAGCCAGCTCTTCTCCTTCAGCATTAATCAATTTATAAGCATTGCCAGGATAAACATCTTTTATAACAAATGGTCCTTCCCAGTTTGGTTGGAGTTTGGAACGGGGACCGCCATGTTTTACAAAGATTCTCTTGATTACCATCTCACCGACTTTGAATTTTCTCTCAATTACTTTCTTTTGATAAAAACGTGAAAGCCTATTTTGATAAACGCGTGCATGCTCAGCGGCGACCAGACGCTTCTTATGTAGGAGTTCTAACTGGGCAAGGAGCGAATCACGACGCTCATCAATAGAGAATTCCTTGTCCAATTGTACTCGCAGAGAGGGAATTAGAATCTCATAAGGAACCACCGCCTCCATTCCATAAGTGAGGGCCAAAGGGATTTGCCCTGTAGGGGTACGAATGGAAGTGCGATAGGCCCAGAGAGCTTCAACTAGCTTGTCTGGCCAATCCAAAAATTTATTAGCCTCACACGTCTTTTTAACAATTTTGATCAAGGTTTTATTAGTTGCCTCTGCTTGGCCATTGCCCTGTGGATAATAGGGAGAAGAATGATGCAATGCAATGTTATACCTGTTGCAGAGATCCTTGAGCTCTTGAGAGATGAATTGAGGTCCATTGTCAGTGATGATGGTACTCGGGATGCCGAATCTTTCGATGATATTCTTCATTATGAATTTGTAGACGGTTGATGCTTTGATCTCCACGAATGCTTCCGCTTCCGCCCACTTGGTGAAGTACTCTGTTGCCGTGAGGATGAATGATTTTTGCTTCGTGAGGAGGTTCGAGTCACCAAGAGGTACAATGATATCGAAAACCCACATGGAGAAAGGCCATGGGGAGGACATAGGATGGAGTGAAGAAGCAGGAGAATGAATCTTGTCGGCGTGCAGTTGACACTTAACACACCTTCGAACATAGATGGAACAATCTTCTTCTAGAGTTGGCCAATAGAAGCCTAGCCTAAGGATCTTCTTAGCTAGCATCTGGCTATTCACATGACCACCACACACTCCTGAATGCGCCACTTCTACGACCTTCCAAGATTCATCATCGTCGAGGCATCTTAATAAAACACCCGTGAGCCCTCTTCTATAGAGCACACCTCCAACCAAAACATAACGTTGGGCCACTCTTCTAATTGCTTTCTTTTCTTCCACAGTGGCTTCTTCAGGATAGGACTGATCATTGCAATATCTGGCAATCTCATAATACCAAGGTTTCTCCTCATCAACCAATTCTTCTTCCCAATTGATGTGACACGACCTCGGACCTAATGCAAGCAAGCACAATCGCATTCAAAACGGGCCAAATTGGGCCACCGCTCTATCGTCACTCACCCAAGCCCGGGGTGACTTGGCAATGCCAAGGGGAGGATGTGGGGTTGGGCCCTTACAGGTAGAGGGCCAGCAAGGCCAAGACTTGATTCCCAAAGGGTGGGGATGCCCAAATCAAGGGGGCCGACAAAGTGCCAAAGGCACCGGTTGCAATATTCCCACGGTGATCACTCAAGTTTATGGGGCTTGAGGATCGGGCTCTCACTCGCATAACCAGCGGAATTAGAACTAATATTGAAAGATAAGCACTAAGTGGAGTGAAGGTTTGAGCACTTACTCGACCGGATTGAAGAAACCGGTCCCGATCGGAGACGAGGGCGAGCGGGGAGGCGAGTGGATCCCCACACGCCGCGGCGGTGTCACTTGACCTACCCAAACAAGTTACAACACTACACCTCATGTAGGAGGGGGATCTTGGGGTGAGGCTTAATAGAAATTACAATCAATACTACCTCCACACAGGGAGGGACCTTAGCCGGTCAAGCGGGGTGGGGAAACTAAAGTAAAGAACGAGGAATAAGGGTGGACGCCGAATCTGCTTGCTGTCTGTGAGTCGGGATAGAGAGTCGGTGTTGCTGCTGTAGATCTTGATAAGGAATTTTTTTGACGACGAAACCAGAGGGAAAACCTTCGTAGCTGGAAGGGGAATGCCTCAAAATTTTCTTAATTTCTTCTGGAGTAGCTGCTGGTCGGGGCAAGAGCTTGAACAGGGCCTCTGTTTCTCAGACTAGTAGGGGCAGGTCACCAACAGTAGGATGCAGAGGCTGTCCTGGCCGCTCCCGAACTCCAAATTTGATGCCGTCAGTGCCGTTAGAACCGTGGGTGAGTCCTCTTTGAAGAAAAAGAAACAGGGACACCAGAAGAGGTCGGAGACAATCTGTGGAACCAGAAGAGTGAGGAGGGGTCGGTGCAGACTATAGAAGGCAGAACCGCGCGTTCTGGGGAGAAAATTGGTAACTTCTGCTCCCGGATGTTGAATGAACTTCCGCTTCTTGAATCTGAAACTAGACAGGCCAAAGAGGAACTTTGAAGAAGAACTTGAAGACTGATTCCTTCAGGGTCCGTCGTGGAAGAGCTTCTAAACTGGTTCAGGCCCTTAGCCGAGGCAGAACCGCGCAGCTGTGGAAGAATGCACCTCCAGGATGGCTCGGAGATCAGAAGAAGACGAAACTACTTTGGTTACGAAGGCGACTGGCAGAAGCTTCCGACGATGGCTCTTGGGTCTTCAAACTCGTCCGGAGGTGATCGTGGTGACCACCGCAATCTGCTGCTCTGCTGTAGATCTTCAGTTGAGAGCTATAGGTTGATGATGATGGGGGGGAATGGGGTATATGGGAGGGGAAATGGGGGTGGATGAGTGTGGGGAAAGCCCGGGCTGTGAGGGGGTCTAGGAGGGGGTGTTCTAAGGTGGGGGAAGGGAAGAATGGGGTCTGGAAGGGGGTCTAACAGGTGGTGAGAGGAGGAGCTACGAATTTGGGAAGGTGGGTGAGAGGAGAAGGGGAGGGGGGGCACAAGTGAGTGGAGGGAAGGGTGGATTTCAAATTCAAATATGCTTTGGAAGTTGTGGGGTTGTGTGGGGAAGGGGTTGATTGTGTTGGAATGGGGAAAGTGGTGTTGGAATGTGGAGGATGGTGTTGGAATGGTGAGGGATCTCCTTGGGACTAGGGGGTGGAGTAATGGAGGCCATGGGGAAGTGGAGGGCTTTAATGATGGTAGGTGGGGGTTGAGGTGGTTGGGAAAGGAGGAGAGAGAAGAAAATTCGAAATTGGGTGTTGAGGAGAGAGAAAGTGGAGTGAAAAAGAGGGATTAGGAGAGGGAAGGGTGGGGAATCTCTCCCCTAGGGTTTCTCACCCAAAAAATGTTAGAATCACTCCACTAAACTAAGCTTTGGATACTCAAATAGCATTTTTCATTGATTCATTCATTAAGTTGAAATGGGGGGAATGTGGTCCTATATATAGGAAACCCACATTTCTACAAAAGTCCCTTACAAAAGACTCAATAACAAATAACCGAAGGGGTAGGGGGGGCTCATGGGCCAAGCCCGAAGAATTGGGCCCAATAGCACATTACACAATCTAATGACACTCAAACTTAGGAAAATAAATGCAAGACCTAGGAACATGACTCAAATAAAAGGGAAAATATATCAAATGACTCAAATAAAATTACATAGGACTCAAAATTAATTGACTAAACCATGCCGGATGCAACCGGGATGAGGAGACGAACGGTAAACGTGGGCATGGGCGGTGATGTCGCCATCATACTCCCGGGGTGCGGAGAACTCGACTCTGTCGAGTAAGTGTCCTTCCCTCCTTGGAGGGTGTAGAAGTGGTACCGCCCTCAAGTCTCCCGAACGAGACCGATCCATCCACCTGCCGAGATAGCGCTCATATACCTTGCTCCGAGTGATAGTGACTTGTTCATCCAATATTTGTTCAATTTGTTCACGCTGGGCTCTCTTGGCTGGTGGTTTATCATCATGGGTGGGTGCTCTCTCAAGGGAAGAAGTAGGCTCAATCTCCTCACTAGGTACCACCGTGGGTCCCTTATATGGCACTAGGTCGGCAACATTGAATGTGGGACTTATTCCATACTCCTCATGGAGATCTAACTCGTTGGCATTTGCACCTATGCGCCTGAAGACCTGGAAGGGACCAGCCCCACGTGGCCTCAGTTTAGAGTTGGCTCCCGGGGAGAGCCTCTCCATCCTTACCATCACAAGGTCACCCACTTGGAATTCTTGGTGATGTCGATGAGAGTCGGCCAGCTTTTTATAAGCCTCATTCTTTTTGCTGATGTGCTTGCAAAGGTTTTCATGTAATTTTGTGAATACTATCCTTTTAGTGGTTATGGGTGGACTTAGACAACCATAGATGGACCTATCCTGCCATGATGCCAGATGAACCATGATGAACCTTGGTGGGCCGGTGCAACCATTTGTGGACTTATCATGCAATGTTGTCATGTAGACTTTGGTGGGCCTAGGTGGGCCGGGGCAACCGTAGGTGAACCTATCATGTAAAGTGGTGATGAATGTGGGGGGGCCCGGACATCCGTAGATGCTTTTGACATGCTTAAGATCCATGATGAATGAAGGAGGACCATGACATCCGAATGTGGCCCACTCATGCTTTCTACTTGACATGTGAGTGATATGAATGAATGGACCCAACATAGTGTTCATGCCAAGGGGTGTGGAAAGCCTAGACACATGCATGCTTTTTTCAAAAGTGACTTCCATGTGTATAGGTGTGGGACAACCTTTGAACTCCCATTGGAAAGGATCGAATGGATCTAAGAAGGTGGTCATCATGGGGTGGGGCACCACCTTATTCCCTAGGGATATATGGTCCAAGGTTATGGCTCCCAAGGTGCAGCCCGGGTCATGGATGAGGTGGGTTTGGCCCAATATGGTGAGTGAGGGTAGGACAGGGTGGGTGGTTGGTAAGATGGTTGGGTCATATGAGTCCCTTGACTCCCATTGGAAGAGATCATATGGATCGTAAAATAGGTCACTTAGGGGGAGGAACTCCATGTCCTCAAGATCCTTAAAAGGTGTTAAGTCATCCTTCCCTATGATAGTTAGGCCAATGTTCTTGACAAGTGGGTCGGCCATGAGTGGAGGGCTTGGCTTTCTACCCGAGATAAGAAGCTCTAAATCGAGGAGAAGGTTGGGCTCATCCGGTGTAGGGAGGAATAGAAGGAGGTCGCTAGTGTAGCAACCATTGGTGCAAACCGAGGTGATAGACCCAATGCATAGGTGTAGGAGGCTAAGGCTCCTAGGTTGTTCGGCCATAGGAGTCAACATGTTAGTGAACTCAATTTGCCATGCTAAGCCCCTAAGAAAATCCTCTAAGGTCTCCACTTGATAGGATACTTGGATTGTGGTGTGATAGGAGAAGATGGGCACTAGGGGAAAATTTTGTTCTATGGAAGGGCAAACATGGGTCGAGGTCTCTCTAATTAGGCTCTTCCTTAGCCACCTAACAAGAGACTCTTCTAAGATGAATTCGGCCTTATCTAGAGGGGGTGGTGTAGGGTGAAGATCCTTGTGCGAGGCTTCCTCTTCAATTGAGACATGGGTGCTCTCTATGGAGGGGATAGGTTCCCGAGGGATATTTGTCTTCATGTGGCAAAGCGGGTGGACTACTTCTTCCAAAACTAATAGAGTGGGAAGGTTCTTTGATGGTGGGGTGATGATGGCCGGAGTATGGTGCACCCGGGGTGGTGAATGAGGGTGAGATTCCCGCGGGTGGGAGAATAAAAGGTTGTTGAATTTAAAGGTTCCTGAAAGGTGTGGCGGACGCACAAGGCAAGTCCGACGTGTTGGGTCGATGTTGGCATTCCTTTCATCTAACCATTTCTTACCTAGGATTATACATGGACCTGCCAATGTTTCCTTTTGACACCAAGCCCCATCCAAATACTTAATCTTCCCGAACCATTTATGGAATTCAATAAAGACTTGGTCTCCATTGTGCACAATTTGTCCGGTCCTACTAAGAGAGGTAACGATATCGGGGGACACCCAATTTTCAGATTCTAGGTCAATGAAATCAATTTCTACGGGCTTTCCATTAGGTAAGCATGCATGGGATATGATTGGGAGAGGAGCCATGTGACCCAAGACTCAATGTTAACAATGATGGGTTGACAATGCATGGTTCGGACAAGAATGCAAGCATGCCCTAGGACTTGACTTGTAGAGACAAGTCAAAGACTTGCTCTGATACCACTTGATGTGACACGACCTCGGACCTAATGCACGCAAGCACAATCGCATTCAAAACGGGCCAAATTGGGCCATCACTCTATCGTCACTCACCCAAGCCCGGGGTGACTTGACAATGCCAAGGGGAGGATGTGGGGTTGGGCCCTTGCTGGTAGAGGGACAGCAAGGCCAAGACTTGATTCCAAAAGGGTGGGGATGCCCAAATGAAGGGGGCCGACAAAGTGCCAAAGGCACCGGTTGCATTATTCCCACGATGATCACTCAAGTTTATGGGGCTTGAGGATCGGGCTCTCACTCGCATAACCAGCGGAATTAGAATTGATATTGAAAGACAAGCACTAAGTGGAGTGAAGGTTTGAGCACTTACTCGACCGGATTGAAGAAACCGGTCCCGGTCGGAGACGAGGGCGAGCGGGGAGGCGAGTGGATCCCCACACGCCGCGGCGGTGTCGCTTGACCTGCCCAAACAAGTTACAACACTACACCTCACGTAGGAGGGGGATCTTGGGGTGGGGGTTAATAGAAATTACAATCAATACTACCTCCACACAGGGAGGGACCTTCAGCTGGTCAAGCGGGGTGGGGAAACTAAAGCAAAGAACGAGGAATAAGGGTGGACGCCGAATCTGCTTGCTGTCTGTGAGCCGGGATAGAGAGTCGGTGTTGCTGCTGTAGATCTTGATCAGGAATTTTGTTGACGACAAAACTAGATGGAAAACCTTCGTAGCTGGAAGGGGAATGCCTCAGAATTTTCATAATTTCTTCTGGAGTCTCTGCTGGTCGGGGCAGGAGCTTGAACAGGGCCTCTGTTTCTCGGACTAGCAGGGGCAGGTCACCAACAGTAGGATGCAGAGGCTGTCCTAGCCGCTCCCGAACTCCAAATTTGATGCCGTCAGCGCCGTTAGAACCATGGGTGAGTCCTCTTTACAGAAAAAGAAACGGGGACACCAGAAGAAGTCAGAGACAATCTGTGGAACCAGAAGAGTGAGGAGGGGTCGGTGCAGACTGTAGAAGGCAGAACCGCGCGTTCGGGGGAGAAAATTGGTAACTTCTGCTCCCGGATGCTGAATGAACTTCCACTTCTTGAATCTAAAACTAGACAGGCCAAAGAGGAACTTTGAAGAAGAACTTGGAGACTGATTCCTTCAGGGTCCGTCGTGGAAGAGCTTCTAAACTGGTTCAGGTCCTTAGCCGAGGCAGAACTGCGCAGCTGTGGAAGAATGGACCTCCAGGATGGCTCGAAGATCGGAAGAAGACGAAACCACTTCGGTTGCGAAGGCGACTGGCAGACGCTTCCGACGATGGCTCTTGGGTCTTCAAACTCATCCGGAGGTGATCGTGGTGGCCGCTGCAGGCTGCTGCTCTGCTGTAGATCTTCAGTTGAGAGCTGTAGGTTGATGATGATGGGGGGGAATGGGGTATATGGGAGGGGAAATGGGGGTGGATGAGTGTGGGGAAAGCCCGGGCTGTGAGGGGGTCTAGGAGGGGGTGTTCTAAGGTGGGGGAAGGGAAGAATGGGGTCTGGAAGGGGGTCTAACAGGTGGTGGGAGGAGGAGCTACGAATTTGGGAAGGTGGGTGAGAGGAGAAGGGGAGGGGGGGCACAAGTGAGTGGAGGGAAGGGTGGATTTCAAATTCAAATATGCTTTGGAAGTTGTGGGGTTGTGTGGGGAAGGGGTTGATTGTGTTGGAATGGGAAAAGTGGTGTTGGAATGTGGAGGATGGTGTTGGAATGCTGAGGGATCTCCTTGGGACTAGGGGGTGGAGTAATGGAGGCCATGGGGAAGCGGAGGGCTTTAATGATGGTAGGTGGGGGTTGAGGTGGTTGGGAAAGGAGGAGAGAGAAGAAAATTCGAAATTGGGTGTTGAGGAGAGAGAAAGTGGAGTGAAAAAGAGGGATTAGGAGAGGGAAGGGTGGGGAATCTCTCCCCTAGGGTTTCTCACCCAAAAAATGTTGGAATCACTCCACTAAACTAAGCTTTGGATACTCAAATGGCATTTTTCATTGATTCATTCATTAAGTTGAAATGGGGGGAATGTGGTCCTATATATAGGAAACCCACATTTCTACAAAAGTCCCTTACAAAAGACTGAATAACAAATAACCGAAGGGGGAGGGGGGGCTCATGGGCCAAGCCCGAAGAATTGGGCCCAATAGCACATTACACAATCTAATGACGCTCAAACTTATGAAAATAAATGCAAGACCTAGGAACATGACTCAAATAAAAGGGAAAATACATCAAATGACTCAAATAAAATTACATAGGACTCAAAATTAAATGACTAAACCATGCCGGATGCAACCGGGGTGAGGAGACGAACGGTAAACGTGGGCATGGGAGGTGATGTCCCCATCACCAATCTAACAACATGACCTCTTTGCCTTTAAGAACTTCACTCCGCCTGACCTTCTCGAGCACCTTGTCCCTAATATCGAGGAATGCACGATCCTTAATAGCTGGAGTGTCACGCTGATGAATGAGAGGAACGTGAAAATCTCGTTGGGGAGGAAAGACTAAAGTAGAGGCCAAAGAGGCAAGAGCGTCAGCTAAGATGTTCTGGCTTTGAGGGACATGGTCGAAGATCAACTTGGTGAAGAGTTTGGCATAAGTTGAAGCAAGTTCCTGGTAGGGCTTGAGTTTAGGATTGATAGTGCGGCACTTGACAAGCACCTGGCGTAGAATGAGTTGACTGTCACCCATGATTCGTAATTGGGTAACACCATATTTATGAGCGGTTTGAAGACCGGCCAAAAGGGCCTCATACTCAGCTATATTGTTTGTGACAGGGAAAGTGAGCTGAGCAGCAAATGGGATGGTGACCCCTTCTGGTGTTAAAAGAACCATGCCGATCCCTCTTCCTTGGGAATTTAGAGCTCCATCAAAATGTAATGTCCACATAGGATCGTGGGGTTGATCAATGGACATTAGTTCTTCATCTGGAAACTCTGAATTGACAGGATTAAATCGAGGGAGAGGGTGGTGAGCAAGATGTTCGGCGATGGCGTAACCTTTGATTACTTTCTGTTGAATGTAAGTGATGTCAAATTGGGAGAGAAAACTTTGCCAGCGTGCCAATCGGTCGGTAAGGATAGATTTTTCAAGAAGGAATTTAATCGGATTCATGCGAGCAATGAGGTGAACCTCGTGAGCTAAGAAATAATGTTTTAACTTCTGAACTACCCAGACTAAAGCAGCGCAAGACTTTTCCATGGCTGAGTACCTCTGATCACAAGGGTTGAGAAGTTTAGACAAGTAGTATGCTGCCCTCTCCTTCCCTTCTTCATCCACTTGAGCTAGGACAGCACCTACAGAGTCATCCAGGATAGAAACATAGAGGATAAGTGGTTTGCCCGGAATTGGCGGCCTCAGGACAGGAGGATTAGCCAGATAATCCTTCAATCCGTCAAAAGTTGCCTGACACTTGTCATCCCAATTAAACTTGACTCCTGGCTTAGTAAGCCCGTAAAATGGCCTACATCTTTGTGAGTGCTGAGAGACGAAGCGGCGAATAAATTGTAACCTCCCGATTAATCCTCGAACTTCCTTCAAATTCTTGGGAGGAGGCATATCTCTGATGGCCTTTGCCTTATTGGGATCAACTTCAATTTCTCTTTTACTGACAATAAACCCAAGCAACTTCCCTGATGAAACACCAAATATGCATTTTTTTGGGGTTCATTTTCAACTGATACTCTCGTGATCTTTGCAAGACTTTAGCTAAGACCCTAGGATGCTCAATCCTTGTTCTTGATTTTACCACCAGGTCATCCACACACACCTCAATATAAATATGAATCATATCATGAAAAATTGCCATCATAGCCCTCTGATAGGTGGCTCCAGCATTCTTGAGTCCAAAAGGCATGACCACATAGCAGTAAGTACCCCATGGTGTAGTGAATGACGTTTTCTCTTGGTCTTCTTCAGCCAGGCGAATTTGATTATAACCCGAAAAACCATCCATAAAGGAGAGAGTCTCAAATCCTGCCGTATTATCAATCAAAACATCAATATGAGGGAGGGGGAAGTCATCTTTAAGACACGCACGGTTGAGGTCCCGAAAGTCTATACAAATCCGAACCTTTCCATCTTTCTTCATGACCGGGACGATGTTAGCCACCCAGTTCGGATAGAGGACAACTCTAACAAATCTAGCCTTATGAAGCTTGTCGACCTCTTCTTTCATCTTTAAAGCCATGTTAGGGTGGAAACGTCTCAACCGTTGTTTGATCCGGATAGACCCTGGCTTAAGTGTAAGCCGATGTTCAACGAGCGCAGGGTCTAATCCAGGCATATCTTCATAACTCCACGCAAACGTGTCCTTGTATTCTTGACGTACCGAAATAAGCGCCTCCTCTTCGGCAGGCGGCAAATTCTTGCTGATGAGGACAATCCTAGGGTCTTCTTCCATACCCAAATTTATTTCTTTGGTAGGCTCTTCTACTGAGGCTGATGGTTCGTCAAATCTTCTCATGCCACTAGCAAGGGCATCAGCCCCGTCCTCATATTCTTCATAACTTTCCTCCCCCTCTTCAATAGGGTCTTCATCATTCATAATCTCGTAGACACCAAAACCCTCATAAGAAGCACAAGTATCCTCATATTCTAACACTGGCAGGATAATCGGATTCTCTAGAAATTCGGGGAGGGTTGAGCATGCCCGGCATCTTCTAGCCAATTCTAACAAGAACCTACGGGGAATCTGCTTACCCTTGGATTTCCTATGTGAAACTACCCCATGGATTTTATTATTAGAAGAAGAAGAGCAACTAGCTTGATCATTAGAAGAAGAAAAGGGAGGGGGTGAAAAAGTGGATACAGGAGGGTGTACAGATGAGGACCCCTCGCAGGAGGGGTAGAAAAGGTTTATCAATGAATCTTGGAAGAGCGGCCCCTGGGTCGGGGCACACTCAGGAAGGAGATTGGAGGTCTCCTCAAAAGAGATGGAGGATGAAAAGTTGGAATTTTGGCATTTTTTTTTTCGTTTTCATTTTTATCTTCATTTTCATTTTCCTTTTCAAGAAGAAAGCAGTGTGAAAGGGGAATAGAAGGAGGAGTGGAGATTGAAAGATTGGAGAAAGATTGAATCAAGGACGACCCACGCTGGGGTGTGATGGAGAGTTTGGAAAATTGCTCGAGGAGCAAGGGAGGAATTGGAAGAGAGACTTGCATTGAATTTGGAGAAAAGCTGATCATGATCGGAGGCGGTCTCGGCACGTGAGAAAACAATTGAGAATGCAGAGAAGAAAGAAGAGACGGATGCATAGAAGTGAGAGAGAAAAGGCTGGCCCACAGCCTGTCTATTGTAAATCCTTCTTCATATGGCACATCTGGCTCTCCAATATCTGTGTAATCACTCAGCAGCTGCCTCTTATCTATTATCACAATAGGCTTTTCATTCAAGTCGTGGATCAGTTGCGGCCATTCCAGATCTGTCGGCATGAAGAGACGGCTTAAGGCAATAGTAATGTCATTCATATCAAACCATCTATACCAGTCGCACTCTGGATCATCCATTTTCCTCCTCTTATCAGGCCTTAGAGATTACAGGGCTTTGTATGTAACCAGTGGAGCAATATGTCGAGCAAACTGTCTAGCATGAACATCTTGACAGTCTAACATGGAAGTGATTATTGTAGTCTGCTCATTATCTTGGATGCCACCTTTAATAAAATGTGTCTGCAATGTCCAAGTGAGCGGTTGGCGATCTGTCTTCAAAGTGGAGGTCATAACTGCCCATGGTTCTTCTTCATTCTTGCTTGGTCCTTTATAGCCTAGGCCGCCCCGTGCAATCAATCTTTGTGGCTTGACAGGCTTAGTTCTGCCCTGACAATTGACACCCAGGCCTTTGCCAACCTGGTACCCCATTCTCATCAGAATATTCCAAAACGGGGTATTCATTGTGTTCTTCTTCTTCTTCCCCTTGGAAGTTAGGGGTGTCATGGCAACTGTTGTAACTGTCTCGGGTGGCATCGGCCGTGGGTGAGGGATATCCAGCACTGATAGCAACGGTTTGTTGGAAGGCCAAATAGAAGGAACTGACGTTGCTAGGTGTATGTCTTCATCAGGCAGGATCGGCATGCTAGTCACTTTGATAATGCGGCCCTTGTGTGGAAACTTGAGGCATTGATGGTTTGTAGAGGGCACTGCATCTAACTGTTGAATATAGGGGCGACCCAAGATGCCATTGAATGTTGGATCCATGTCCAAGATGTGAAAATTGACTGTGATTGTTGCTGGACCTAGACTAACCTTTAACGTTATCATGCCCAGAGAAGGCTTCTTAGTATTGTCGTATGCTGTGACTGTTATGGTGGATGGTCGAATCTGATTTTCTGGAATGCCGCACATCTTCAAAGTGGTTGGCGGCAATACATTGATGGATGCCCCAGTGTCCACCAAACATTGTTTTATCGCCACCTTATTGATATCCACTGTGATGCATAAAGCATACTTTCTTGCCGGTTGAGGTGCCAGTTCATGTTCATAAAAAGTAATTGCCGGCTGACTACTAGCGGGCGTCAAGACTGTGGTTATCTGCTCGGCAGGGATGTCCTCATTGACCATAACTTTATGTAAATATTCCTTTAAAGCCAATTGATGAGTGGTTGACCTCTTAATCAATTCTAGAATAGAGATTCTTGCTGGAGTTCGGTCGAGACGCTTCAGTAAATCATATTGAGTGCCTGGCACGGACTCTTGCTCTTGTTCTTGTTCATTTGGCACCTGTGCGGGCTCCTGCTCTCTCTGGGGAAAGATGCGCTGGAACATCCGTCCACCGCGGAGCGGTGCTATGGTTTGGCGCACCTCTGTCGGGACAAGGATGGGGGGAGTATTGGAAGAAGAAGAAGGGGCGTTAGCATTGAGAAGTGGTAGATGAGTGTTTGAAGAAGAAGCCCCCGTAGGGGGTATTGGTGAAGGGTTCAAAAGAGAAGTACCCGTAGGAGGCATAGGGGTGGAAGGGGGTGTTTGAACAAGGAGAGGTTGGGGTATAAATGGTGGTTGAACTGATGGTGGAGGTGTCCTTGCCAGCGGAGGAGTGATGGTAGTGGATGTAACTGGTGCTGGTGACGGGCGAGTGAGGAGTGGCCTAGATGGTGATGGTGAAGGATTGGTGGCGGATGATGGAGTTTGCGGCGTCGGAGGCTGTGGTCGTGGTGGACGGGTAAGGAGAGACCGGGTTGGCAAGGATGAGGAATTAGTGGGGACAGATGGGTTAACGGGGCACAAAAGGGGGCGACTTAGTTGAGGGGTATAAGAAGAAGGAAGCGTGCGCAAGAGGCGCGGAGGTTGATTTGAATTATGATTGAATGCCCCGACAGAGGTGTTTTCTTCGTGCCATCCCTGCCCGCTCTCTACTTCATGGAGAGACGTGACCGGGTTCACATGCTGATTTGCTTGGTGCTCCGGCAATGGGTTGTGGACAATCCCCATATCTTGCTGAGGTGCTGGAGCTTGCTATTGTACTGGTGGAGCTGGTTGCTGCGGCTGCTGAGCCTGCTGTTACCGAGGAGGCCTTCTTACTTTCATAGCAGCGATGAACTGTCTCATCTCGTCCCAATTAATGCCACCCTGGTCATTTAAATCATAGATGTAGTCCTTGAAGTGAAAGTAATGGTCAATATTGTGACCAGGGGAGCGGTGGAAAACACAATAGCGGGACGTGTCAACATTAGCGGGCCACGCTGTCCTTTCTTTTGGTAACATGAGTAGATTAGCAGCCATCAGGGCATTAAATATATCTGGGAGACTTTCTGGCAATGGCGGATAATGGGCCCTTTTGGGGCCAAGTGGTCTCCTTTGCTGTTGTTGTTGCGGGCCATAGTTGGTGGGTGGCGGTACTTGGTGGTACTGTTGCGGAGCTGAGGGGTCTGCATGTGGCGTTTGGTTTTGTGGAGGAGCAAGGGAAGGTTGAGGGGCAAATTGGTGTTGTGGGGGTGAGTGGAAGAGGGTGTTTTGTTGTGGAGGTGGCGGAGGTCGTGGGTTAGATTGGCGAAAAGGTGTGGGGTTGCCGACCGCGCCAACTTGCTCATTGATGACGGTGCCCTCAGTCGTGGGCCCGCTATTGTTGACATTTGTATTTTTCTTGACCACCCATGGTTTCGGTTCGAACATGCCCATGATGGGCGAATCCTTCATCTGAGTTTGAATATATCGAGCTCTTTCATAGTGCTCCTCCATGGTGGTCAATCTATTCATGGCTAATATATGCCGGAACTGAGGGGTTGCATTTGAAATAGTCATCTTAACTTGCTCTGGTTCTGACAAAGTATCTTTCAATTTCTCGGCCATTGATCGCCATCTATCAGCAAATATGATGAAGTCCTCCTCGAGCTTCATTTTCTGTGCAACCAAATCCGTAACAGATAGAGAGGGTCCAACCCGGTCCCTATACTTCTGCAAGAATTTCCTTTGAACCACTTCAAAATTGCTGGCATCTGTCGGATCCAAGGAATAGAACCACTCGAGGGCTGGCCCCTCTAGAAATCTTCTAAACAAATAAGCTAGTGAGGCTTTGTTGCCCTGCCAAAAGGAGGTCTCATACATAAAATCCTTCAAGTGAATAAATGGGTTGCCAGTTCCATTGTATCGCCGAAAATTCGGCATCTCAGAAGGTGGTAAGTGAAAAACTGGCAATGTAGGCAGAGAGATCTCTGGAGCATTCTTGGCAGCAGTAACCTTGTTGAGTTGTTCTTCCATGCTAGCCAATTTCTGAAGGAGTAAAGCATTAGTGTCTGACTAGACTGGGGCCGAATTTGGAATGAAGGTATTTGGCATAGGCGTCCTTAGAATTTGGGGAGGTTGAAAGAATTGAGGCCTAGCTACGGAATAACTTGCCTGTTGGGCCGGCATGGCCACACCAGGCGTTGGTGGACAAGAGGGGGGTTTGTGCAAGACCGCCTGGTCATTAACAACGTGATGGCCACTCGTGGCCGGAGGGGGATTGGAAGATGAAGAGGGAACAAATTTCCCTTTCAAAGCGGCCTGAACTGCCTGCCGCTGGGAATCGTCCAATTGAGATAATGCATGAATTAAATCATTGACATTGAAAGAAGGGGAGATGTTCCCCGATGTGTTATGATTGGATGGTAAAGCTTGAGAAGAGGGTTCAACCTCGTGAGTTGTGGTGTCAGCCACATGAATTTGAGAATAATGAACCTGAGGCGGAGGGTAGTTTCCCTCATGATAGATGGAATCTTGGAGGGGTGCCTCATAGGATTGATCAAAAATATTCTCCTCCACATCATCATAGGAGTACCTGTAGCTTGCCATGTTGATAATCTTACCTGAACAGAGTTGCATGTTTAAGCAGAGAAAAGAGCTTATTTTGGAGGAATTATAATTGCATTAATCACTCAATCCAATCAAGTTATTCAAACAAGTTGTAATGAACGCAAGCTTTTAGATTCAAGTTTGAGATTAGAGTGAATTAAATTGATGCACAATCCACTCTCTTTGTAGTGTAGAACTTAGTTGTGAGTTTTGGTTGTGATATCTGGGTTAACTAAGTTCTTTCTCTCTCCTCACCAACGGTGGGCTATCTAAACTCCGGGTACTTCAAAGTACAACCAGCCCGGCGTCCGTGAGGGAATCCATGGGTGCGGGGACTTACGGAGGTCTTGGAAAAGGAATTTCCGATCCAAAGAGACGGAATGCTCAATGGAGGGTTGTTCCAATTCCAAGAAGGGTGTGTGAAATCCTAGTGTAGAGAGAGGAGGTCTCTCAACCAAATGCCGCAAAATGCAGAATAATATAAGCAGAGCAAGCAGGTATAATCAGATAATGAATATGTGAATCAATCCAGCATGAACAAATAGATGAAGCAACTTTCTGTTAACACACAAGTAAAAAGCGACTTGGCAGAAATCGCTAAAATAAGGAAACACGACAGCGTGGCTGTTGCTACTCTGTGAAGTCCTATCGGACAGTGCTCATGAAATGCCTTGGTGTGAGGCGCGGATTGTGCAAAAGACGCCTGGGAGAAAGGCGCTGGATAGACAAAGGACGCCCACAGAGAGGGGCGTCAATTCTCAGGGAGTGAGAGAGCAGGAGACGCTATATAAAAAGGCGCCTTTACAGAAGGCGTTAAATGCGAGGAAGGCGGCTTGAGTAAAGGCATTAATTCATGAAAAATGCCTTGATGTGAGGTGTTAATTAAGAAAACACAGAGAACACAAACTGGCTAATTCGAGGGGTGTGGGTGTGCAGTGTGCACAATGGACGGTGCCCGTGAGGCACAGTGGAGGGGTACCGTGGGTACCTAAGGGAAAGGGCACACGTGGGTGCCAATGGGAAAGGGCACACGTGGGTGCCAACAGGAGAGGGTAATCAAAAGAAAAACAGTGGAAGTCCCACCGTGATCGCCAATTTGTGAATCGTGTTTTTCACATCAAAAATAAAGAAGATGAAGATAGATAGTGAAATAAAGGGAATAAAAGGGGAGCAAGAGATTGCTATTAGAGTGTGATCGCCAGAGGGGTTACCTCAAAAGAAGGGAGATTGATCGCGAATACCTGGTGAAAATAGGATGCGGGATGAGTGTAGATTCCTTCCTCCTCCTTCTACCGGCCGGCCGATGAAGGGGGTTTTCCTCTTGATTACCCTTAAACAAAGAACAAACAATCAAAAGAGGGGGGGTTAGCCAAACGTGTGTGTAGTATCAATTCAAAAGAGTAATATGATGATGAAAGTGGAGCATGGAGTGTGCACCTTTTGGTTCTTTTAAAACCCCTAAGCAAATTAGGGAAGGAAAGAGATATGATGCAGAGCTAATGCAAACTAACTATGATGAACAATGATGAAGTAGAAAATTGATGCAAAGAACTCCCTGCTGTTCCTGACAACAGTAAAGGGGAACCAATTGATGCGGCTGATGCACTAGGAAGAAGAAGACCACTGCAGGAGCACGGATTCGCAGAGAAAAGGAGAATAGAAAGGCTTCAGTGCACGGAGAAAACTGTTATTGCTAATCTCTCCTCTCTTCTGTTTAGCCAACCTTCCTATCAAGCTTCTGCTTACTTCGCGCGAACTTGACCCATGGACGTATTTATAGGGTAGAAAACACAAATCTAATGGGATAAGAACTAGAAAGACCCTTTTACGGCAAGGTCTCTAGTTCCCTAATCGAGCAAGATGATCAAGCAGAGCAGGGGACTCTCCATGAAAGGGCAGTTCAAGCAGGACACGGAAGGAAAAGAGACGACCCACATCAGGGCGTTACTTGAAATTGACGACCTGAGTCAGGGCGTTAATTGAAATAACGACTGGTAAAAAGACGTCAATTCTTGGATTTAATTTTAGTAAGAAAAACCTTCCTTATTTGAAAATTATAAAGAGACGCCTGAAGGCGAGGCGTTAATTCAAAACACGACCCAGGGAGGGACGTTAATTTTTGATTTCAATTAGGGTAGGATACGTCAAATATCAGAAACTGTCGCCTCTTGCTCCAGTCGTCCTTTCTTTGAAAAATGCCCTGGCTCAGGTCGCTATTTAAAACACGCCCCTCTTCGAGTCGTTAATTACAAGAATGCAATAAAAATCATAAAAACCCACACAAAAATAGAAAAACTTTATATTATAGAAATATTGAAGTTCACTTTGGGGCGTTAACATAGTGACATGAGATTTGATCAACATAGTATCAATTTTAGCGTGTCTACAGCTACGAGGAGACTTTACGGAGGTCCCAATGACTAACTTGCCAGTCCAAAGGAACGGAATGTCCAATGAAGGGCTTGTATGTCACCGAGAGTTGAGGGGTAATCGATAAAACATCGTAGAACATGGGACTATATTCACGGAATGAAAATATAGTGCCTGTTGTGTATGTGATTTTGATGATTAAAAAATACCTTTGTTGCTTAGCCTTGTGCGTGAATGCTCTTCACTTGAACTGGTTGTGGAAATGATCATAAACTATTTATTTTGGGATATCATCATGTGGATGCATTGTAATTCTATAAGGCTTATCATCATGTGGATGAATTGTAATTCTAGAAGGCTTATCATCATGTGGATGCATACGTGCTTTGAAGTTAGCACAAACATTGCATATACATTGTCTCTACACTTGGTGAGATTGCTTTGTATTTAATGAGAAAGCCTATGTGGAAAACATACTTGGATAAATGTCATTTTGAGCATCATGTCATATTGAGCCTCTCGAGCATCATGTCATATTGAGCCTCATATCATGAATCTGTACTTTAGTAATGCTAAATGAATGGAGGGAATGATATGTGGTTTGATGAGTTTGAATGATGGTTCCTTGTCCTTCGGATCATATGGCTTAAATGGCTGGTGAAATGGCTTGTAGGAGAATTGGGTTGAAATTGGGATCTTGAGATTCGGTTTAATATCAACTTGCTTATGAGTTCATTGCCATATAGTGTAGGGTAATATTGCTTCAAGGTAAGAAGTTATATTGGAATCCATGGTGAGACTCTTCTAATCTTGAATTGGAAAATTGAGTTCTCTAATGCCTTGATGTTGATCGATCATGGGAATGCTCATATGCCTCATGCTAATGATTTCGCAATCACATTTCATGACTTTTAGGTCTCGATCTCAAAACTAGCTTCATATGTTAATGCCTGACCCATATATTTTGATCTTGATCTAACCTCTTGGTTTATCATGTTTTTCAGGATGCAAAATCATTGTTGATCTTCATGGGATTATGGTAATATTTGATCAATTGTTTCCCTTTGGTTTGATGGAGGTTTTAGTTGTTTTTCAAACTCAGACTGTCTTATAGTCTTCACCATTTTCCATCCAACCGTTGGATCTCCCTCTAAAAATTATATGTTGTAGCTCTGGGAGTCCTCTTTCCAACGCCTCCAGTCTTGCTTCGATCGGAGTTCGGAGCTAGGAGAATTAATTCCTGTCGTCGAAGCGCGCAGAGCTATTTTTTTCTTTTTTGTGAAACCTGCTGAAAGGGGTCGACCCGTGGGTCGACCCGTGGGTCGACCCCTGTAACCCAGAACCTTAAATAAGGTTCTGTTTGGGTTCTGGAAGCACGAGGGTCGACCCCTGGGGTCGACCCATTGAAGGGTCGACCCTGGGGTCGACCCTTGTAACCCAGAACCACAAATTTGGTTCTGGTTGGCTTCTGTTTGCCCGAGGGTCGACCCCGGGGTCGACCCCTTCCGTTCGAACGTCCAGCCACCATGTTTGACTGCCGTTTTCTTGCCCCAAAAGTCCTACCAATCACATCCTAATGCCCTATATGTCTCCCTAATTCGTGGATCTGGTCTCCAAGTTGTCCCTTGACCGATCTAATCATTTCTATACATCTCTTGGGTTGCAAACCCTAAGGTAGAGGATGCTAGATCTGAAAATCGTTTTCTTCTAACCTTTGTATGTGCAGGTTAGAAGTTGAAGCTCCCAAGCCCTCCTCCACCTTGTTCTGAAGCTGAAAATGAAGGGAAGAAGCTTGAATCAAGGCCCAAGATCATATACAACTGAAAGCTGCATCTGAAATCAAGATCCAACCTTTGTTTGTGGTGCATTTCTTCACACTTGCTTCAAGAACGTTCTTCATCCTGCAGAGGCATTCAAATACGTTTGAAGAAGAGAAAGGGGGAGCTCTAATCACTACAAAATCTTCCTTATTCTAATCTTTGTTGATAGAGCTTGAAAATCTTCTTTAAGGCATTATAGGAGAGCTTCATACGTCCTATCTATTGCATATATATATATATGAGCTGCAATCTTTATGATACAACAATCTTAATGCTCATGTGTTCTTTCATATAGGTTGAAGATGAAGAGGGGGATCTCTAAACCATTCATTTCTATACTCTTGTTTGAGATTATCTTGAAGTTTGAGCTTATCATTTATATCTGTTCTTTCAGGTGAAGAAGAAATTAGAAGAAGGAAAAGACATGCATCTCGAGGAGATGAATAAGATGATATCTAAATCATGATCATCTGTCAATGAGCAAGGAGAATCAGATTTTGCTGAAGAAGGGGGAGCCTTATACTTGACACATATGTCTAGCGTTCATCTCTATAATTTGTTTGGAGGGTCATAGCATATATGTGTTTTTGGTTCATATACATTTGAGATAATACTTAGTGTGGGTGTTCGGAGAAATGGGTCTCCGAGTGTGTGGGTTGATTTATGTGTGTCGATTTGTGCCGAGTATATCCGCGTGTGTGGTCGGACGTAACTTGGGGTGCATTCCCTGTGTGTGGTTGGGAGTTTACTCCCATGTGGTTGTGTAGGCAGTGTCCTACGTGTGTGTGGACGGAGTTGTGACTCCGTGAGAGGAATTTGTTCCGGGTGTGTTCCCTAGTGTGTGTGTGTGTGTGTGTGTGTGTGTGTGTGTGCTGTGACAGTAGCTTGAGGCAAGGCCTCGTATGTGTGTAGTTTGCTACGAAAGCAGCGTGTGTGTTGTTGGGGTTCATCCCCGTGTTGCTACATTTGTAGCGTGTAGTGAAGCCTCACCGGTTTGGTGAGGGGTGGACGTAGGGAGCCCGTCGTGGTCCCGAACCACCTTAAAAATCCCCGTGTCTTGTGGTTTGATTATTATGATTGTGTGTTCTCTATCCTATCTGTTTGTGCAATCGTGTGAGCTCGGTGAGATTGAGTGAATCTAGTTTAAACCTGTTTAGATTAAATTACTCAATCTTGTATATTCCGCTGTGTGCTAGTTGTGTTTTTAATAGGACATAATTTTTAGTAGTAGGATCTATTCACCCCCCCTCTAGATCCGTGTTCCTGCACTACGGGACCCAACAATTGGTATCAAAGCGAGGCTCTGTTGTCCCTAGATCTTGCGATCTACAGAGTGATCCCAGTGCATTCCACAATCATGAATTTTTCTACTGAACATATATCAATGAACTGTTTGCCAATCTTCACTGATTTGAATTTTAATTCATGGCTAGGTAAATTGTGTGTGGTGATCAATTCTATTAATCCTAGTCTTTGGAAATTGATTTGTCATGGTCCACACATATTACCTCTAGATGAGACCAAGTGGTCTAATCAAGATAAAATGATGCATCATGATAATGTTACTGCTTTGAGTTTATTGAAAGCTTCTGTAAGTAGTAACAAGTATCCATTTGCATCTTCTTGTAGGACGGCGAAGGAGCTAATGGACCGGCTGATCAAAGCTCAAGAGAAGGAAAGGCAAAAATGTCTCATGGCCGATGATGCTGATCAACAAAGTGACAAAAATACAGAAGAGGTAAATTCTGATTCTGAAGAATTTACTCTTGACGATCTTGTTGAAGCTTATGATGAGTTGGCAAAACAATATAAGAAAGTCAAGTCAGAAAACAAAAAATTGAAAAAGAAATCTGAAAACTTGGTCCATGAAAATGGTTCTTGTGATAAATGTTCTGAGCTTGTTAACTTCAATGAACTTTTAGAGCATGATGTTGAATGTCATAAAGAAACCATTGCTTGTTTGAGAAATGAGAATGTTGCACTCAAGAATAAAATCGATCAATTGGAGAAAACTGAAAAAGATCTAAGAAACAAAATGGAATCAAACTCAATTGATCAGGATATTTACAATGAACTGATTATGAATGATAAACTTGCAAATGAAAATGAAGAACTTAAAAAGGAAAACAGTGCTATATTGATTCAGACATCTCTGGTTGAAGGCAACATGAAGTTTCTTGAAAAAGAAAATATTTTGTTAAAATCTGAAAATAAAAAATTGAAACATCTAAACACAACCATGTCTAAAAAATTACTTGCTTTTGAAAAAAGGAAAAGTTTGGTTGTTGATGATTGTGAAAAGATGCATGTGCTTGAACAAATGATAGAGAGCTACACAACCATCAATGCCCAATTGAATGAAAAAGTCATTTCCTGTGACAATGAGATCATTTCCTATGAATTGCATATTTCATCACTTGAAAAGAAAAATCTTAATCTGAATGCTTCTTTGTCTAAGTTTGTGAATGGGGAAGAAAATCTGAACAAGCTTTTGGGGACCAAGGTAAATTTTCAAAGAGAAGGTCTTGGGTATAAACCCACCAAAAAGAAAGCCTTTGGGCTAAAGACTCAAACATCTTTTGTGCATGTTTCTTGTTCCTCAAATATCTCAAATGTTTCTTGTGTTGAAAAATCTAATCCCAAGGCTCAGGCTCAACCTAGGAACAATAGGATTCATGCTCACAAAAGTCACAAAAACCATACTCTAAAATCAACAAATGTCAATTGTCATTATTGTGGTAAGCATGGTCATTTGATGAATGATTGTTTCATTATGAAATCAGATGATTTGAAAGTTTGTAAAAATGAACTTGTTTCCAAAAGGAAAATGGTTGTTTGTTTTGAATGTGGAAAGCTAGGACACCGTGTGTCACAGTGTTGGCAAGCAAATGAAAGAAAGAATTTCAAAGTTAAAAATACTTATACTTTCGCCAACCCACAAAAATTTTATGCTCATTCTGTTGTGAAGAAGAGAAATTTCCATGCTCATAATGATAACATTCATGCTAAATCACAGAAATTTGATTATCATGTTTATAAGAATTCTGTGAAGTCTTCAAAATGTTGTCATTACTGTGGAAAGGTTGGGCATACTATGCATGATTGTGATTTGATGAATTTTGATGATATGCATATCCAAAAACTGTGGAAGGCACCCTCTAGAGGTGCAACTAATCATCTGGGACCCAAGAAGGTTTGGGTACCCAAAGTAACCAAATGAGAATTTTGTTGCAGGATTGTCTTGAGGTCAAGTGGAAGGCTTGGAAGATGATGGATGCTCAAGACACAAGTACAGAAAATGAATTGCCATGGAATGCTCTTATTAAAGTGCTGCTAAACTCCAAAGATCTAAGGAAGCTTGGATACTCAAGTCTGAAATATGAGAACCTTGATAGAGGAATGCCTTAAGGCCAATCCGAGGTCATGGGTGCTTCAAGTCGACATTTGTTGAGGCCTAAGTCGACTTGGCCAGTCTTTGGTGCAATGCTTTGTGCAGGGTTTCTCTTCTTATCCTAGAGGAGTTTTTGAAAGGGTTTTGACATGGGGTTATTGATCTTGTCATATCTTTATGTGCTACCCTATATGAAATGTGAATTTGGGGTCTCAATGGAACTTCTTTGACTAATATCGATATATTTCTTGCAGGAGAGAAAGAAAGGAGCTTGTTGATGAAGAAGACAACAAGGGGAATAAAGTAAAGAATCTGAAAATATCAACAAAGGTAACTCAAGACAAAGGTGAGAAAAGAAAGTGTTTGTTTGAAGCTCCTTGGTCTTGATGTTATTGCCATATCTTGATAGACAATGATTTTGAAGTTTTGAATACCCCTTGGTTGCTTTTGACAATGTGGAAGATGAATGCATGGCTGAATGGTATTGAAACATCTGAGTTGTATATATGAGAGTGTAGCCATTCAATGCTTTTTGATAAACCCCCGATGTCAAATGAGAATACATTTGTTTCTGATCATCATTTCAATGATTACATGGTATATAAAATGGTGACATGTGGAAGGGCAGGTCAAGCCTGTCTGAAAGCTATCACCATGCGTGAGAATATGCCTCCGCCCGGTACCATGAATCATCTATGCATATGGCATCCAACTTAAATGAATTTTCTGAAATCATGCATTGATTATGGGGGAGTTTTGCATGCTGAAAATTTTGAAAATGATATTTTTCCATTCTCTCAGCATGATGATATTGTGTTTATGGCTGAACATTTTGAGGACTGAATTTGATCAATGTTCCATGGTCTTAACCAATGTGCCACTCATCTTTTTGGTTAAAAGCACAACTGTTTTCAAGAAAAGTTCACATGTGATGATTTTGATGCTTTGAATTAATTTTCTAAATTCTCTTTTCAGAACAAAATTCTGTCGTCACATTTTAACTATTGATAATACGTGTCATGCATTAGTTGCATTAGGTGCATAAAGAGTGTCATGTGAAATCTGAAATCTTGCATCACATTGCATATTTGCATATCATTCTTTGCATCTCATTCACATAGTGCTTTTGGAAGATGAAGCCCATCGTGTGTCTTGTTGCATTGTTGGCATTTCTAGCATGCATATAGTGCATATTTTGAAATTCATCATCTTGAACATTTCATGTTGCATAAATGCCAAAATGAATGCTTCCAACATTGGTCATCATATCTTTGGAGCCAACATTTCTAGCATTGAAATTGCATACCTTTTCATTTTGCATTGCATATGCATATCTCCATTGTATGATTGCATGTTATTATATGCTATTCAATCCCTTCCTTTGAAACTTCTAAGACCGAATATCCATTATTAAATAATGTTGCATCTGAGTCTTAACAAGTGTGCTTCATGTCAAACTCTCAGGGGGAGCATTTCATGCTTATTGCATTTACATAGGGGGAGCTGCACTATCTTATTTTGAGTTAAATTTTCTCCATACATGTTGAATCAAATTTGTACACTTCATGCACTTTAATGTGAAATTGAGTGTTATTCATAAGGATATAGGAATTTCATTTCAACACTCTAAAATAATTCAACTTGCTGCATGGATGATAAGAGACAGTTGAGGAAAAAGCTGCCTGCCTCCGCATAAAAAATTGGTTGGAATGAAAGGCAGAGCAATGCTAAGTCTCACTGAGTAAACTGGGCACATGTCACCTGAGACGTGATGTGGTTCACATCTGAAAAGTGTTGACTAAAGTATCTCTGTTCAAATGAGGTGACAAGGTTCAGTATTTTGAGTAACCGGGGATTCTAGCATGAGCTCCATGTGTCTCCTCGCGTAAAAAGGAATTATTTTGAACCTGATCCTTCTTAGAAAAATTCAGATTGTCAGTATGAAAATTACTGATGATAATTTGTTGAGGTAGAGCGAAGCCTCCAATACGCTGTTCTCTAGATTGAAATACAGTTTGTACACTTACTATTGTGTTTACTTGAAAATCTGGTTATCCATATGGCTAAACTTCATTCTCATGTTACTCACTTGCCCATGGTAATTTGATTTGATATGTATTCTGAAAATTTGATTAATTACAATGACCTGTTGTACGTCTTCTCCTATTTATTTGCATAATCCTCTAAGTGTAAACATGAGCATTCTGAACTTAATGACTCACTTGCACTTTTCCTACACCTATCCCCTCATTGTATATCAATTGGTATCACTTCTTGTGAAGGAGTTATGTTGCATGTATCTATAGCTATCTGCTTGATTACATTGTGTGCAATTCATGTCTCATCATTTTCATACATCATGCTTCATGCATTTCACAAGAAAACTAAAAATCAAAAATTTAAAAATCAAAAACAGTCATCTAATGTATCAATGTCAATGGGGGAGCTTTGCATGTGATCTTGTCTACTTAACTCATCAGGTCTTGCATGAGTCAATACCTTTCTATTGGTGTTTGTGTGCTTGTTTGCTTGTTCATCATTGTTCATGCCATACACCATTCCAATTGCTGCAACTCGTGCGCATTTGCAACTCGTGCACATTTGCATTTCCACTTTCAACAATTGGTATCAGACAATTGGTATAAGAGTTTCATTTCAACATTTGGTATCCCACAGTTCTGCAATTCGTTCATGCATATTGTGCTCATTGGCATAGGTTCTTGCCATTCTGGATTCCCCATCATGATCCCCATTTCTGATTATGTCAAAGGGGGAGAGAGCATTATTATAGCATAATATTTTGTCATCATCAAAATGGGAGAGATTATTGTGTATGTGATTTTGATGATTACAAAATACCTTTGTTGCTTAGCCTTATGCGTGAATGCTCTTCACTTGAACTGGTTGTGGAAATGATCATAAACTATTTCTTTTGGGATATCATCATGTGGATGCATTGTAATTCTATAAGGCTTATCATCATGTGGATGAATTGTAATTCTACAAGGCCTATCATCATGTGGATGCATATGTGCTTTGCAGTTAGCACAAACATTGCATATACATTGTCTCTACACTTGGTGAGATTACTTTGTATTTAATGAGAAAGCCTACGTGGAAAACATACTTGGATAAATGTCATTTTGAGCATCATGTCATATTGAGCCTCATATCATGAATCTGAACTTTAGTAATGCTAAATGAATGGAGGGAATGATATGTGGTTTGATGAGTTTGAATGATGGTTCCTTGTCCTTCGGATCATATGGCTTAAATGGTCGGTGAAATGGCTTGTAGGAGAATTGGGTTGAAATTGGGATCTTGAGATTCGGTTTAATATCAACTTGCTTATGAGTTCATTGCCATATAGTGCAGGGTAATATTGCTTCAAGGTAAGAAGTTATGTTGGAATCCATGGTGAGACTCTTCTAATCTTGAATTGGAAAATTGAGTTCTCTAATGCCTTGATGTTGATCGATCATGGGAATGCTCATATGCCTCATGCTAATGATTTCAAAATCACATTTCATGACTTTTGGGTCTCGATCTCAAAACTAGCTTCATATGTTAATGCCTGACCCATATATTTTGATCTTGATCTAACCTCTTGGTTTATCATGTTTTTCAGGATGCAAAATCATTGTTGATCTTCATGGGATTATGGTAATATTTGATCAATTGTTTCCCTTTGGTTTGATGGAGGTTTTAGTTATTTTTCAAACTCAAACTGTCTTACAGTCTTCACCATTTTCAATCCAACCGTTGGATCTCCCTCTACCAATTATATGTTGTAGCTCTGGGAGTCCTCTTTCCAATGCCTGCAGTCTTGCTTCGATCGGAGTTCGGAGCTAAGAGAATTAATTCCTGTCGCCGAAGCGCGCAGAGCTGTTTTTTTCTTTTTTGTGAAACCTGCTGAAAGGGGTCGACCCGTGGGTCGACCCCTGTAACCCAGAACCATAAATAAGGTTCTATTTGGGTTCTGGAAGCACGAGGGTCGACCCTTGGGGTCGACCCATTGAAGGGTCGACCCTGGGGTCGACCCCTGTAACCCAGAACCACAAATTTGGTTCTGGTTGGCTTCTGTTTGCCCGAGGGTCGACCCCGGGGTCGACCCCTTCCGTTCGAACGTCCAGCCACCATGTTTGACTGCCGTTTTCTTGCCCCAAAAGTCCTACCAATCACATCCTAATGCCCTATATATCTCCCTAATTCGTGGATCTGGTCTCCAAGCTGTCCCTTGACCGATCTAATCATTTATATACATCTCTTGGGTTGCAAACCCTAAGGTAGAGGATGCTAGATCTGAAAATCATTTTCTTCTAACCCTTGTATGTGCAGTTTCGAAGTTGAAGCTCCCAAGCCCTCCTCCACCTTGTTCTGAAGCTGAAAATGAAGGGAAGAAGCTTGAATCAAGGCCCAAGATCATATACAACTGAAAGCTGCATCTGAAATCAAGATCCAACCTTTGTTTGTGGTGCATTTCTTCACACTTGCTTCAAGAACGTTCTTCATCCTGCAGAGGCATTCAAATACGTTTGAAGAAGAGAAAGGGGGAGCTCTAATCACTACAAAATCTTCCTTATTCTAATCTTTGTTGATAGAGCTTGAAAATCTTCTTTAAGGCATTATAAGAGAGCTTCATACGTCCTATCTATTGCATATATATATATATGAGCTGCAATCTTTGTGATACAACAATCTTAATGCTCATGTGTTCTTTCATATAGGTTGAAGATGAAGAGGGGGATCTCTAAACCATTCATTTCTATACTCTTGTTTGAGATTATCTTGAAGTTTGAGCTTATCATTTCTATCTGTTCTTTTAGGTGAAGAAGAAATTAGAAGAAGGAAAAGACATGCATCTCGAGGAGATGAATAAGATGATATCTAAATCATGATCATCCGTCAATGAGCAAGGAGAATCAGATTTTTCTGAAGAAGGGGGAGCCTTATACTTGACACATCTGTCTAGTGGTCATCTCTATAATTTGTTTGGAGGGTCATAGCATATATGTGTTTTTGGTTCATATACATTTGAGATAATACTTAGTGTGGGTGTTCGGAGAAATGGGTCTGAGTGTGTGGGTTGATTTATGTGTGTCGATTTGTGCCGAGTATATCCGCGTGTGTGGTCGGACGTAACTTGGGGTGCATTCCCCGTGTGTGGTTGGGAGTTTACTCCCATGTGTTTGTGTAGGCAGTGTCCTACGTGTGTGTGGACGGAGTTGTGACTCCGTGAGAGGAATTTGTTCCGGGTGTGTTCCCCAGTGTGTGTGTGTGTGTGTGTGTGTGTGTGTGTGTGTGTGTGTGTGTGTGTGTGTGTGTGTGTGTGTGTGTGTGTGTGTGTGTGTGTGTGTGTGTGTGTGTGTGTGTGTGTGTGTGTGTGTGTGTGTGTGTGTGTGTGTGTGTGTGTGTGCTGGGGCAGTAGCTTGAGGCAAGGCCTCGTATGTGTGTGGTTTGCTGCGAAAGCAGCGTGTGTGTTGTTGGGGTTCATCCCCGTGTTGCTACATTTGTAGCGTGTGGTGAAGCCTCACCGGTTTGGTGAGGGGTGGACGTAGGGAGCCCGTCATGGTCCCGAACCACCTTAAAAATCTCCGTGTCTTGTGGTTTGATTATTATGATTGTGTGTTCTCTATCCTATCTGTTTGTGCAATCGTGTGAGCTCGGTGAGATTGAGTGAATCTAGTTTAAACCTGTTTAGATTAAATTACTCAATCTTGTATATTCCGCTGTGTGCTAGTTGTGTTTTTAATAGGACATAATTTTTAGTAGTAGGATCTATTCACCCCCCCTCTAGATCCGTGTTCCTACACTACGGGACCCAACAGTGTCGATATACATATATATTTATATAAAACCCTCGGTTAACAATAAACAGTATAAAATAATTACACAGGAAATTAGCGCCTTAACATAAGTAACTACTTATTAAATTAACGCCCTTCACTGGGTCGTTATTTTAAATTTGACGACTTCTGTAACCGTCGTCCATTATAAATTTCTATTTTGCTGAAATTTTCTTTATTCTATAATTTTGATTAAACGCACCTTATATAGGGGCGTCTCTTTCATGAAAGACGACCTATTGGAGGTCGTTAATTCATTCTTTTCCAGGATAGATAATAATTTTCAGGAAACAAAGTACATGGTCAAGACAAGAAAAATATCAGGATTCGAGATATATGATCATGCATTAGATTTAACTACAGGTTTCATAGATATTAAATTTCAAACGTGTGTATTTATCAATTTCTTAAAATTGACGACTCTTAGTTCGGCGTCAGATCATGAATTAGCGCCCTGACATGGGTCGCCTCTTGCCAAAATTTCACAAAAAACCTCTAAAATGCAGTAAAACTATATGCATAAATTACAGATGATATTATCATAAATTTTTATGCTAGTTTGGGCTACAATTCTTGAGAAAACCTACCTGATGATGATCTGGGCGAAGGAACGTGAAGGATGTGAAGAGAAAATGATACTCTGTTCTAAACAGAGTCTTCTGGGAAAACGATATGGATGAAGAACCCACGTTCTTCAGCTAGACAAGAGAGTTACTACTTGCTGCAGGCAACCTACAGAAGAAGAAGATGAAGAACATTAATATTCTTCATAATCCATGACGAAAGGCAGAGGAAGAAGAACCACCTGTTCTTCACGTACAGCAGCAGTAGAACGGTTCACCAAAAATAGCGAATAGGTTGGATTAGAAAGGTATTTATAGGATTTTTGGAATCCCAATGGAGTTAGAATTTGATTAGAACTCTAGTTTCCTTGATAGAGTCCTTACCATAATCAATCGAACACGTAGCAAATCCTAAAACTTACCCTGGATAGTCTCTTGGTTCGAATGGAACACAAATGCAATTAACGCCTTAGGTTAGGGCGTTAATTCTAATTGACGTCTTGACCTATGCCGTTTCTTTTACAATTCGTGCCCAAGAAGAGGGCGTTTCTTTCTCTTTCCTTTTATTCGTTTTGTACGTTTTTGAAATTTGACGCCCTTTAGTATAGGCGTCACTTTTTGAATTAACTCCTCAGGTGAAGGCGTTTCTTATTTAAATTGCGCCTTGTTGAGATGCGTTATTTACATTTGACTTATTATTTATTCATTTTGGTTCTTATCATTTACTTACTTAATCTTTCTTGAAATCTTCCTTTTATTTTACCAGGGTTGCTACACCCTCCCCCACTTAAAAGAATTTGGTCCCCAAATTCAATCACATATAAACGTGGAGAGTGTAGAATACATACCTTTTTAGAATAAGTCTGGGAATCGTTTCCTCATAGACTCCTCGGTCTCCCATGTCGCTTCGTGTTTTGTACCTTTACTCCATTGCACCTTAACCATGGGAATAATTTTGTTCCTTAATGTTCGTACCTCGCGATCGAGGATCTTCATGGGCCTTTGTTCATAAGTGAGATCCCTTTGAATCACCAGTTCTGCATGATCAATGATATGTGACGGATCATGCACATATTTCTTCAACATTGATATGTGGAATACATTATGAACTTCGGACAATTGAGGAGGTAAAGCGACGCGGTAAGCAACCTCGCCAACTCTTTCTAGTATCTCAAAAGGTCAGATAAACCTTGGTGTAAGCTTGCCCTTAACACCAAATCTCCTTATTCCACGTCCAGGTGATATCTTGAGAAATACGTGATCTCCCACTTGGAATTCGAGATCTCTTCTTCGTGTATCAGCATAAGCCTTCTGCCTAGACTGAGCAACTTGAAGTCTTTCTCTAATCAACTGAATCTTTTCAGTGGTATCCCTTACCATGTCTGGACCTAATAGTTGTTTTTCGCCAACTTTGTCCCAGCACAAAGGCGATCGGCAACTCCTTCCGTATAAAGCTTCGAAAGGCGCCATTTGTATACTTGCCTGGTAGCTGTTATTGTATGAAAATTCAACCAAAGGCAAGTGATCATGCCAGCTTCCACCAAAATCAATGATGCAAGCTCTGAGCATATCTTCAACCACCTGATTAGTTCTCTCGGTCTGACCATCCGTTTGATGATGAAAAGCTGTACTAAATTTAAGTCTCGTCCCCAGTGAATGTTGTAAACCCTTCCAAAAGTGAGAAGTAAAACGGGGTCTCTGTCAGACACGATTGAGACTGGTACTCCATGTAACCTGACTATCCCTTTAAGGTATAATGCAGCAAGAACATCAACTGACCATCGATTCTTGATTGGCAAGAAGTGTGCCGATTTGGTCAATCGGTCGATGATAACCCATATTCTGTCATATCCTCCCTTTGATTTGGACAGACCCATAATGAAGTCCATACCGATATCCTCCCACTTCCACTTGGGAATATCTAGAGGATGTAGCTTACCGGCAGGCTTTTGGTGTTCTGCCTTGACTTGTTGACAAGTGAGACAGCGAAACATAAAATCTGCTATTTCTCTTTTCATATTGGGCCACCAAAAGGTCCTTTTCAAATCTTGGTACATCTTAGTTGATCCTGGATGAATCGTGTACCTTGATCTGTGAGCTTCATCTAAGATTTTCTTCTTTAGCTCTGCGCAATTCGGTACACATGTTTTATTTCTGAACATCAATCTTCCATCTGGTGCTAATTTGAAATCAGGTTGTTCTTCCATTTTGCCCTTGATTTCCACTAGTACGGGGTCACTACCTTGAAGTCCTTGTATTTCGGATAGCAAGTCTGGCTGTATGCTCATATGGGATAAGGTGACACACCTACTGTCCTTGTCCATGCTTATATTAAGTTTAGAGAATTGTTCTAGCAACTTCCACTCTTGAATCATACAATTGGCTAATAGTGCTCTCAGCTTTCGAATGAGGGCATCGGCTATAGGATTACCCTTTCCAGGATGATATTGTATAGTGAAGTCGAAGTTCTTAAGATATTCTAGCCAACGTCTTTGCCTCATATTCAATTCCTTCTGAGAGAAGAGATACTTAAGACTTTTATGGTCAGAGTATACAATAAACTGCACTCCGTACAGATAATGTCTCCATATCTTCAGTGCAAATACTACCGCAGCCAATTCTAAATCATGAACTGGGTAGTTCTCCTCGTGCTTCTTCAATTGGCGAGAAGAGTAGGCTATAACCTTCCCTTGTTGCATTAAAACACATCCGAGGCCAATGCCAGATGCATCGGTGTATATTTCGAACCTCTCGCCTTCAATTGGTAAAGCTAAAACCGGGGCAGTAGTTAGATGATCCTTGAGAGCTTGGAAGCTTCTTTCACATTCCTCACTCCACTCATAACGTATCTCCTTGCGAGTTAGCCTAGTGAGTGGTACGGCTATCTTGGAGAAATCCTTGATGAATCACCGATAGTAGCCCGCAAGACCCAAGAAACTACGGATCTCGCTAGCATTGGTCGGTCTTTCCCAATTCCTAACAGCTTCAACCTTTGATGGATCTACGGATAAACCGTCTTTTGATATAACATGCCCCAAGAAAGCTACTTCTCCTAACCAAAATTCACATTTGCTGAGCTTTGCATATAACTGATTTATCCTCAATATTTGTAATGCTATTCTCAAATGCTCCTCATGCTCTTCCTTGGTCTTTGAATAGATCAGTATATCATCAATGAAAACCACTATGAATTGATCTAGATGAGGCCTGAATATACTATTCATCAACTGCATAAAGGCAGCAGGGGCATTTGTTAGTCCAAAAGGCATAACAACAAATTCATAGTGCCCATACCTGCTTCTGAACGCGGTCTTATAAATGTCCTCATCTTTGATCCTTAGTTGGTGATATCCCGACCTGAGATCAATCTTCGAAAAATACATGGATCCAGATATTTGATCAAATAACTCATCGATTCTCGGCAGTGGATACTTGTTCTTGATAGTGAGATGATTCAACTGTCGATAGTCGATGCATAACCTTATGGATCCATCTTTCTTCTTTACAAATAGCACAGGTGCTCCCCACGGGGAAGTGCTTGGTCTAATAAATCCCTTCTTGAGAAGTTCTATCAATTGCTCCTTCAGCTCCTTGAGCTCAGCAGGGGACATCCTATATGGTACCTTAGAAACTGGTCCAGCACTAGGGACCAAGTCGATGGTGAAGGCCACTTCTCTTTGTGGAGGTAATCCAGGCAAATCCTCCGGAAACACGTCCAGAAATTCTTACACAACTGGGATGTCTTCTAGCTTAGTCTTCTTAGTCTCTTTAATGGTGACAAATGCAAGGAAAGATACACATCCTTTCCTTATTAGCTTGCTAGCTCGGAGAGTCGAAATAAGTGGTGACTTGCTCCGACTCTTAGGGCTAGAATAGACTAGTTCTGGAAAGTCCTTGAAAGTAACTTTGCTGTTACGGCAATCCACAGTTGCCTGATACCTAGATAACTAGTTTGCTCCCAATATGACATCTTATTCCTTTAGGTCTAATCATATAAGGTTGATAGGAAGATTTCTTCCTTTTACCAAGACTTCACAGTTTTGATAATGGTGAGTAATATCGGTTTCGTTTTCGAGAAGAGTAGATAAAAATATTTTCATCCATTCCGGTTCCATAGGTAGTGGGTCAGCAAACTTCTTGGAAATAAAAGAATGTGATGCACCCGTATCAAATAAGACATGTGCAGACTTGGAACAAACTTTCAGTGTACCTTCTACTAGTCCACCTTCATCTTGTTCCGCCTCCTTAATAGCTTGGAGACGAGCATTCTTTGTCACTGGGCGCTTTCCGTCACCGGCTTGATCATTGAGTAGGGGACAGTCGGGAATCCGATGATCATGGCTCCCACAACGGAGACACGCTCCAAGTTTCCTCCAACATTCTTCGGCCTTGTACCCGGCCTTATCACAGTGCTTACATACCACCTTAGAAGGTGTAGTGGTGATGGAGAAAGGTTTGGTCTTCTTGAACTTTTGCTCCTGGGAGGGAGTACCTCCATTACTTGGCCTCTTCTTGAAATTGGGTTTGAAGGTGCCGGAGCTAGTAACATTCTCCTTCTTGTCTTTCCCACGGATCCTATCAGATAGTTCCATGGCATCTTCTAGTAATTGGGCTTGTCGAACAATCTCCAAATAGACTTGTATGTCCATCGGTGCCAGTTGTGTGATATATTGGGGCCTGAGCCCATTAAGGAATCTTCGAGCTTTCATCTTCTCATAACTAAGTGTTTAGCATACCGAGACAGCCTTGAGAAATGCGCTTCATATTCAGCCACCGACAAAGATCGTTGCTTAAGTGCGGCGAATTCAGCGGCTTTATTCTCTTGAACTCGATCTGAGAAATATTTATTGTTGAAATGTTCAATAAAATCATCCCAAGTAACTTGTCCTTGATTTAACGTAGCTTCTACCGACTCCCACCAACAGCGGGCGTCCCTTTCTAATTGAAAAGTTACTAGCAGGACCTTCTCTTGATCCGTGCATTGCATAACCCTAAAGATCCGTTCAGTTTCCCGGATCCAGTGTTCGGCATCATCCGGATCAGTAGATCCTACGAACTTTGGAGGATTCATGTTCTTAAAGCCTTGGTAGAGATTTCCGGCTCCACGTAGTGCACCTCCTTGTGCCACTTGTTGAAGTGCCTGGGTCATGCCTTGAAGAGTGCGTTGCATGTTGCGCCATTGAGCACGTTCGGCAGCCATTGTCCTACAATTACAATTGCTATTAGTATGTGATTGCGTTTAAAGGCTTTTAATTCTATGTTGACTTTAACCCTTGGTTCTGCCCAATCTCACTGGTTAGAGGTTCAGACTTATCCTTGGACTTGGGTTTCCTAGGAATTGAATACCCTAGGCTCTGATACCACAAAAACTATCACGCCCCGAGCGCGGAAGATACCTGGAGATGCGTGACGAGTTTATATCGATCATGTCAATTAGAGTATTAGTGTATTCGACACCAAATCAGAGATGCGCAAGAGTAAAGATAACCCAATCCTTTTATTCCTTCACAAAAGTATTTCTATTACAATCCCTTGAAAATGCTAAACTTAATAAAAAGAAAAGTACAAAATTGACTCAAGAAAATATAGAAAAGACAAGACTAGTTGACGCTTTGAGAAGCTCTAATCTCTTTCACTCTTGACCTTCCCTGTCCGATTGAGTCTCTTCGTCGGACTTACCTGAAAAGTAGAGAAACACTGAGTGAGCGAACGCTCAGTAGGAAATTATATCTCAAGAACTAGCAAAGGGTTTAAGTAATTACAAGTTTTCACATGTAAATGTAATATGGCTATGCATGTAGAAATAACTAATCAATAGAATAACACGTCGTGTAAAACATCCAAGCGAGTCTTAAACAAGAGATATTCATGAGAGACTTTATAGATTATTGGCTATTTTACGCAAGTACTTTACCCGTGTGAGGCCATGCTAGTAAAGTCACGCAAGTCGAGTCACGCACGCAAGAAAGAGAGAGTGTGGAATGCTAAAGATCAAGAGAAAAAGTACTTCGGTGCAATGCTAGACACCGTGATCATTACAACTCCCATGGGCACTAGTACTTTTGGGTGCTCCTCCCAGGACCAGATCGGGCCCTTATATGCACAATATTAAAGATAGATCTAGACATCCACTTTATTTCTATAGCCAATATGGAATTTCAAAGAAAAAGCTTGTGGAAATTCAAGATAGAGTAGAGTTCAAAATTGAACTTGATGTATAAGGACGATAATAACGATATAAACACCAGTATCGATAAAACTTGGTGGAGTTGGTTCCCTAATTGGGTACCATGACAATTTAGTGTCCATATATAGATGGTCATGTCATTTGATATAGAATTGAGGTCCACAAGAACAGCATAATAATGGCATGATTTCCACATCCCATTAAGAATATTCTCATGATATCCACATAGCATATCATGAGGGCCGGTATACCATGTTTCTATAGAGTGACATGGCAAAATAGTGTAAAGGGTTTTTATGGTACAACCCGCTCAGTCGGCCTTGAGGGAATCCAAGGCTACGAGGAGACTTACGGAGGTCCGAATGACTAACTTGCCAGTCCAAAGGAACGGAATGTCCAATGGAGGGCTTGTATGTCACCGAGAGTTGAGGGGTAATCGATAAAACATCGTAGAACATGGGACTATATTCACGGAATGAAAATATAGTGCCGATATACATATATATTTATATAAAACCCTCGGTTAACAGTAAACAGTATAAAATAATTACACAGGAAATTAGCGCCTTAACATAAGTCACTACTTATTAAATTAACGCCCTTCACTGGGTCGTTATTTTAAATTTGACGACTTCTGTAACCGTTGTCCATTATAAATTTCTATTTTGCTGAAATTTTCTTTATTCTATAATTTTGATTAAACGCGCCTTATACAGGGGCGTCTCTTTCATGAAAGATGACCTACTGGAGGTCGTTAATTCATTCTTTTCCAAGATAGATAATAATTTTCAGGAAATAAAGTACATGGTCAAGACAAGAAAAATATCAGGATTCGAGATATATGATCATGCATTAGATTTAACTACAGGTTTCATAGATATTAAATTTCAAACGTGCGTATTTATCAATTTCTTAAAATTGACGACTTTTAGTTCGGCGTCAGATCATGAATTAGCGCCCTGACATGGGTCGCCTCTTGCCAAAATTTCACAGAAAACATCTAAAACACAGTAAAACTATATGCATGAATTACAGATGATATTATCATAAATTTTTATGCTAGTTTGGGCTACAATTCTTGAGAAAACTTACCTGATGATGATCTGGGCGAAGGAACGTGAAGGATGTGAAGAGAAAACGATACTCTGTTCTAAACAGAGTCTTCTGGGAAAACGATGTGGATGAAGAACCCACGTTCTTCAGCTAGACAAGAGAGTTACTACTTGCTGCAGGCAACCTACAGAAGAAGAAGATGAAGAACATTAATATTCTTCATAATCCATGACGAAAGGCAGAGGAAGAAGAACCACCTGTTCTTCACGTACAGCAGCAACAGAACGGTTCACCAAAAATAGCGAACAGGTTCGATTAGAAAGGTATTTATAGGATTTTTGGAATCCCAATGGAGTTAGAATTTGATTAGAACTCTAGTTTCCTTGATAGAGTCCTTACCATAATCAATCGAACACGTAGCAAATCCTAAAACTTACCCTGGATAGTCTCCTGGTTCGAATGGAACACAAATGCAATTAACGCCTTAGGTTAGGGCGTTAATTCTAATTGACGTCTTGACCTATGCCGTTTCTTTTACAATTCACGCCCAAGAAGAGGGCGTTTCTTTCCCTTTCCTTTTATTCGTTTTGGACGTTTTTGAAATTTGACGCCCTTTAGTATAGGCGTCACTTTTTGAATTAACGCCTCAAGTGAAGGCGTTTCTTATTTAAATCGCGCCTTGTTGAGAGGCGTTATTTACATTTGACTTATTATTTATTCATTTTGGTTCTTATCATTTACTTACTTAATCTTTCTTGAAATCTTCCTTTTATTTTACCAGGGTTGCTACACCCTCTCTGCAGACCGTTACAGCTTGCAAGTTTCTTGATGAATGAAATAGTCTATTTGATGTTTAAAAGATTACATCTTCTGCCATGGCACATATTATTAATGCTTCTAACACGTATGAATGGTTATGCCTTATTTCATGCTCATGTTATTATTGGCTAACCTCGTTCTCCTGAATGAAGTTATGAATAACAACACGCTTTGCCGTTCGTCAGGCAGGTAAGTCAGGTATTGTATCTCTTTCCCTTAATCCATTAATGCATTACTAAATGTTATCTATGATATATTATCTCGAGAACCGGCTGGTCATTCATGTGTTCCAGGATCTGATGTTCCCCTTAAACAAAAATGATGATGATCTAAGTTCACATGTTTAATCGTTGGATAGGTCGTTAGGTTGGAAAAATTTGGGGACGATGGCTCTGTCTTGCACGCCGTGGTTGCAGATGGTGTCCTAACCCTGGTTTCTTCAGCTTAGCAATATTATTCTCGAGTATCTTGATATTTTATCTTTCTTTGCATTCGTTTTAAAGATTTCTTTTTTATTAGCCCAGCATGCATCATATGCATCTTTTGAGCATTCATGTGCTTCATCTGTTCAAGGTATCTCGATGTTGGTGAATAGCTGTATTCTTGATCTCGAATGAGGAGAATTATTCCATTCTGAATTAGAAGGTTTCCTTCGATCTATTTGCTTGATTTGGTTGGCTGAAGATTCCTATCTGGAGTTTAGTCAGTTCTCTTTCCTTTTCGTTGCCTCCAGCGGCTAGCCGTGTTTCCTTTCCTTAGTTGTTAGTTCCTCCAGACATGCGTCCTTTGGTTGGCTTTTTCCTTGTGATCAGTTCGAAGTTTTCCAGAAAGTTCCTATCGCTTGTTGGTAAAGAACAGGTGTCGTTTACCTTAACGCCCACTTTTTCGCTTCACACCGCTTCATTTCCGCTTCATCTCCATATTCCATTTCATTTCCGCTTCACCTCCACTCACTCCCCTGCAAAGAGGGCGTTAAGGAGGGGCATCTGTTGACACCCGTTTTATGACCAATAAGTTGGGTCATCTCCTTGTTTATCCATATGATGCTCCGAGTTGTTCACTCTTCATCGAGTCTCCTTGATCAGTTTTAAGCCTGTTTCTTGGGTCTTCTCCTTGGTTGGAGTGTGGTTCCTTGTGGCTTTTCATTCGATGAGCTTAGCAAGCTTTGCACCTTTTTTTATCCTCATTGTTAATAACGGTCCGCCCTGGGGGCATTACTTCCATATAACACATGATCCATGGGCCGTTACTTATTGAAGAGTCCTAAAGTTTGAGGCCTTTGTTCTAAAACATATCCTCTTGCTTATCCATTGAATCTAATGGTCTGTCGTGCAGCCGTTATTTATTCCAACGCGTCCAGCCTTGGCCGTTACTTTCCTTCGAGAGTCCAACTTATTTGATCTTCTTCCTGTTGATCTTATCTGTTTTGAGATAAGGTTGGATGTAACGGACGTTCCCTGGCGCGTTATTTTCATGTAGCGGTCTGTCGACCAGCCGTTACATCCAACAGAGAGTCCTGGTAGTTCAGGCCTTTTCTATGCTACTCCGTGGTCGAGATAAGAGTTTGAATTGTTGATTTCTCTTCCAAATCCGATCCTCAGAACCTTCTGTTTGTTTCTATGGACTCTTGGTGATATTATCTTCAAAGATTTGCTAAGAGTTATCCTTTTATCTTGCTGGATTATCCTCTGCTCGACCGGAGAGTTTGAGGGTCTATAAATAGCACCCTTAACTTCATGGCCCAAGGGAGGAAGATCTGGAGTTCGTGTCGAAGTGCTGCCGCATTCTGGAGTCACATCTGACCAAGGAGAATTGTCTTTCACGTTCATCTGCTTCACGGTGAAGGGAGTATTCGTTCCATTGGTTTTCAAAGTTCATCATTACATATTGTGTTCTTCCTCATCTCCCTTTCATCAAAAGCATTGTCCCTCTTCTTTTTCCACGTTCTCCCTGTTTTTTTTCATCATCTAAACATCCTCCTATCTTTTTTAAAATGCCCAGAGGTGTTAAAAAAACCAAAACCTCCCCGGTACTTTCCTTTCCTTTTGCATGCTATTGAGTTTATTGAAGAATTGATACTATGCTTGTTTAAAGGGGTAATTTGGGTCTGTTCTCTTGTGTTTTCACGTTCTTTGGCAGGTTTACAGGTTCACCACACGAGGCCCAAGTCTTCTGGCCGGCTGGAGGAGTTGGAGTTAAAAGAATCCACAAGCTATTACTGCAGGTTATTTGACGCTCTTGTGCAGGCGCGTCAGATTCTTATAGCGGTTCATCGAGAGACCGTCACTTCCCAGTGACGCGTGGGCTTTCGGCCGTTACATTCCGTTGATCTGCAGATTTCCCTGATTTTCTCTCTCCCGTGGGCGGGTGCTTCATCCACCTATTTCCAAGGTATTTTCAAGTCTTTGGCTTGTTTCTACTTTGGTGGCGATCACACTCTTTCTTAGTATTGGGCATTAGCTTTCTCTCCATCTCATATCTCTTATCGTCTTTGCTTGCTCCACCCTTGTGGTGTGTTTTTATTTGCTTTTGCTCCACGCCTCGGCGTGTGTTTTTCTTTATTCCCTTAGTTTAGTTTGATGATTGAGATAGCATGCCCATGCTAGAGCTTGTTCTGGTTGCCTAGGTTCATGGTTCACATGTCCTTGGGTTGATTGAGATCTTTGATTTTTGCCTATCATCTTTATTGCACATAAAATAAAAAGAAGAAGAGAAGCAAAACAAATCAACAACTAGGAAGCCTGATGCTTCATGTTACTATTGTAGTAAGCATGGTCATCTCATGAATGCATGCTTTATCATGAAAGAAGATAATAAAGTACATGCCAGGTTTTCCATGCATATTCATGGTCCATACGGAACTAAACTCAAGTCTAGTCAGCACATTGTGTGCTTTAACTGTAATAAGCCTGGGCACAAGGCTGCTGAGTGCTGGTCTGGATCCACTTGGGGTAAAAATTGTTTTAAAAGTAAGCATATCAGATGCTTCGAGTGTGAGAAGAACGGCCATACAGTCAAGAACTGTTGGCATGTTCAGAAGAACTATGTTAACCCCTATGTTGTCAAATTTCATGCAAAACGATATGTGGAATGTTCATGCTATAACTGTGGTAAGCAAGGTCACAAATCTGCTGAATGTTGGCTGATTAACAATAAGAAACAAACTGTTCATGCATGCAGCAGAAAATCTCATGATCATGCTTATAAACCTCATACTGTTGTTACTATGCATCATAAGAACCAGAAACCAGTCATTTCATGTAGATATTGTGGAAAATTTGGACATTCTATAGACAATTGCTACCTGATGGATCATGATGATAACTTGGCTAAAAGATTGTTCAGAACACCTGTCAAGGTTAACGTAAGACCCAAGGCTACTTGGGTCCCTGCAGGATCAAAATGATCAAAATGTTGCAGATGTGCCTTGGAAACAAATAAAGGGGGTTAATAAACCAAGGCACTCAAAAAGGAAAACCCCAGGATTCTACTCTTCATGTCAGTTCTGAACACTGTTCAATTTCTATCATCTGAAAATTACTTGTTTAAGATGGCTGAGCATCTTGTTAATCTGATTTGTGTTTAATTGAAATCTTCTGAAAATTTGAAATGAACATTGATGCATTTGGTAGTTTCTCTCTCTGATTGAACAAGCATGAATTCTCGTTGAGCATAAATTTTAAAATCATGTGCAGTGCCTTAATTGCATATCATGCACTTTGTCAGGGGGAGTTTGACTGTTGTTGCATTTGAAGAGTAGTGCATGTCATAAAATTTGAAAAACCTAAAAGGATATTCCATTGCATCTAGACAGGGGGAGCATTCCTGTTTGATCAGTTCTTCACCTCTTGAACTCCTTCTGTCTAGCAATCTGATCCACTCTCTTGGCAAATGTGTGCTTCACTTGAATTCACTGCTGTCTCCACTTGTGTAGCTGTTCTGTCTGTACTCCAGACTCAGCTATTGATTTCTAAATTGCACTGTTCTAATGTTCACCCCTTGTCTCATCATGATTGCTTTCTACTATTCTCTCAATAAAAATGCTTTGTTGACTCCACTGATTTGCTGCAATGTCAATGTTGATTCATCTGAATGAGGAAAGATTTTAGTCAGTGCACCCTAATCATAAATCAGAAATATTCTGAAAAGAAGAATCTTCTATTATACTGGCTTAAGAATGTTTTGATAAATCAAATTGATTTAAGTCTAATGTATTTCCTAAGTCTAGATTTAGAATTCTTGAAAATATCTGAATCATCATGCTTAATAAATCTTAACCAATTGTCTCATGAACTTCATGCAAAACCTTCTGAAATCTGAAATTTTAAAAGACATGGCTATCTTTGGTTAAGATACATGTAGAAAGTATTGTTCTTAAACATTTCAGTGTACTGAGCATTGTTTGAAAAATCTGAAAACATTTAAAAATTTAAAATAAGAGCAATGACTTTGTTCACAGAGAAACTGGGGTCTCTATCAAAGAAATAGAGTAACCCCATGTCATGAAGTGCCATAGTTACCTCTCTTATAAAAATGATTAAAAATATGGCAGAGCAATGGCATGGTTGTGTTGAGTAACTGGGGATTCTGGCCTCTGATCAAGGTGTCTCCTCATGTAAAAAGACACTCCATATTACTAACTCTGCTCTCCTTGAGAGGCAATATGGTTGTCACACTGAGTAACTGGGTCACTTCACCTAAGACGTATTGTGCCTCACGTAAAAAGGTGTTGACTGAACCAAACTTGCTCAGGAAAAATAAGTGCTGACCAATAGAAAATTCTGAAAAACTAATAACAAGTTTAGACACATTTATCTCTGTTTAATCTCAATATTATCTTGTGTAACTTCCATAGGAGTCATTGAATTTAAATGAGTAAGATGGAAGGAGGTTAAACATGAATATCAGATGTGTTTTTGGTTCATTTCTATTAAAAGGTGTTTCAGATATGAGTATTGAATTTTTTTGATAAACTTTGAATACATCACTCTTAAATCATGAAAGTAAGTTTCAACTCATTCATAATCTATTATAGATGAAGAGTCTGAAATTCGGTTATCAAGATTTATGAATTTGGTGTGCTAACGAAAATCTTGCTTCCTCATTTATTCATTGTGCTTGCATATTGTGATAATCCTTGAGTGCCCATGTGTTTTTGCTAATAGATGCTTATCACCTCTTCCACTCCAACTCCTCTGCTTTGTCAGACAGGAAAATTGTCACATCAGCATGTTTCTGGCTTTAAGGGGGAGATTAACCTGCTTGTCACTTCTTGGCTATCCTTCACCATACCCTATTCTTATTTCTTCTCACCTCAGTTTCTCAGGGGGAGTAGGGTCACATGTTGTGCATGATCTTATCTGGCTGGTATAGGAGAGCATACAGCTGCAACATAGACTTGATTTATGCTTCATTGTTTAACTGCCTCTGTGTCTTTCATGTCTAAATGACTGAGTCAAAGGGGGAGTATTTGATTTATTCATGTCATGCATGTTTGTATTTCTCATCTCAAACTATTTTCTTTTTGATGAAGTCAAAGCGGGAGAATAGTTTGACATGAGTCAGTGTGACTCATAGTGTTGCCATCATCAAAAAGGGGGAGATTGTTGTGCCCCTGTGATTTTGATGATAGCAAACACTATGAGTCAGCATTGCATATCATGAACATCTGTGTCTGAATGATAGTTCTGCTTTGGGCATATGAATGTGTTATCTTACATTAGTGCAGACATACAGTTCATATAGCATTGCATATAGTTGGTGCACGATTGTCTGGAGCATATAGTCTGTGCACAACTGCATTCTACAATGTCAGTGCACTCACTCGGTTGCTTTATGCTGTGTTTCACTGGTTCATCTTAGTTCTAAGTCCATGCATTTTACTATTTACACGAACACACAAGTCAGTGCAGGCTTTCAGGGTAGTATACTCCACAAAGTCCATGCAACCCTTTTGCTTCATTGAACAAGTCTATACATCGTGTGCTTCAAGCATTTCCAAAGTCTGTACATTGGTGTCGTCTGCACACATGTCACAGCAAGTCTGTACATTGGTGTCGTCTGCACACATGTCACAGCAAGTCTGTACACTGGTGACGTCTGCACACATGTCATAGCAAGTCTGTACATTCCTTCTGCATGCATCGTTCAACTAAAGTCTGCACATCACCGTGTTCGCCTCACTTAGCGTCTAAGGTTGTGTGAACATTGCATCGTTAAGTCTATACATTGCTCCGTCTCATTTAGCGTCTCTGTGCAACATTTCCATGCATGCTTCATAGTCTGTACAGCCAGTGCATTCCTTGATATCAAGTCTGTACATTGTTTTCTCATGCATCGTCTCTCAAAGTCTGTACAGCCTGCATCGTCTCACTTAGCGTCTCATGTTAAGTCTGTACAGCATGCATCGTCTCTCAAAGTTTGTACAGCCCGTGGTCGCAAGACCAAGTCTGTACATCGTCTGCTGCATGCATTACTTCAAGTCTGTACAGCCCGTGTTCAGAGCATATGCAGAGTCTATACATCATCCAGTTTGCACGCCACACGGTTGAGCTAGTCTATACATCAGTTAGCTTAGCTCGTGGCTCAGTCAGTGCATCCATGCATACATAAGTCTGTACAGTCGTTGTTTCATACATATACAATGTCTGCACAGTCTTTGCTGTGATGTCCGTGCGTCAGTTAAGCAAGTCTATACAGACTTGCTCCATGCGTTAGTTAAGCAACTCTATACATGATGCATTGGTTCTTAAGTGCTAAGTTGCAAGTCTATACATTATCTGGTAGCACACACACGAAGTCTGTACAGCCTTTGTGTTGCACGAACACAAGTCCATACATTGCCCTGTAGCATTCACGCACTAAAGTGTATACATTCATCAGCATAGTCTTGCACTCATTTTCAATGTGCATACTTCACCTTGTGCACACTGCGATACACACCTGCAAGTATGTACATTCGATTGGCGGCATGTCAGTGCATCCATGTTCAATGTACATACTTTCCTGTTGCAAACTGCATGTCACTCATTCAACGTCTGCACATCCCTCAGTGGCATATCTGTGCATCGTTTGCACAATACACACAGAGTCTGCACACTCGTTGAAGGCATGTCCAAGGATTCATATTCAAAGTCTATACATTCGGTTGTTTCATGCATACACAAGCACTTAAAGTCTGAACATTCTTCAGTGAAGTCTATACACACTTCAGTGGCAATATGTGCATCGTCTGTACATTGCATAATTTTCTATATGCATATGTACACCTCTCTAATATTCTCTTATGACTGTTTGACAGGTATATCCTTCGAGAAGAAAGATGTCTGGGCACGTGATCCGAGGTTGGCACCTGGCACGTGATCTGAGGTTATCTCTGAACAAAGAGGGCACAAGCCCTGCACACGCCATAGCTGCTGCTACTATAAATACGAAGCTTCTTCCTCAGAAGAAGACTGATCGTGATAGAAGCAGAAGAAGAGAGCACCTGAGCGGCTGAGAGTAGCAGAAGAAGAAACAGAAGAGAAAAGAAGAGATAGTGAGAGTCTGCACGATCTAGTGTAAAGAAGAATGAGAGAGAGAAAAAGAGAAGAAGAGAGAAGAAGAAAGAAGAGGAAGAAAGAAAGAGAAAGATAGAGAGCTCGAGGAGAGAAAAGAAGTTTCATATGAAGATTAGTTCCTACTGGACCGTGGATCAAATCCAGGCCAGTCAGCTCCTGCGAGAGCCACATTGTGATTTCATTTCTAACTTTCTGATTGCTGTATTTTCGTTTATTGTTTTTCTTTTACACTTCCTTGGCTTTGTTCTTCCGATTCTCTGGTTGGAGATCAGGGTTCCTCCTGTTGGTTCAGAAGAAGGGAGATTTTAATCTCCGGTTGCAAGTGACGGTGTGTCACTTGTAGGTTCCCTCTGGTCTCAGAGGAAGGGAGTCTCTGACTCCGGGTTTGCAGGTAGTGGTAGCTACCTATGGTTTCCCTCCTGGGTGGAGGAAGAGAGACTTCGGTCTCTGGTTTATAGTGATGGGTAGTCACTAGTGGTTTTCCTCCTGGTCTGGAGGAAGAGAGACTTCGGTCTCTGGTTGCTAGTGACGGGTAGTCACTAGTGGGTTCCCTCCTGGTCTGGAGGAAGAGAGACTTCGTCTCTGGTTGCTAGTGACTGTGTGTCACTAGTGGTTTCCCTCCGGTCTGGAGGAAGAGGGGAGGTTGTTCCCCTGGTCAAGCTGTTAGGCAGCACCTGTTTGCAGACTGAGTCTGCGGTTCTAGCTGTTACTAGTGGAAGCCTCACTCCGGTTTGGAGTGAGGGGTGGACGTAAGTCTGTGGACCGAACCACCTAAAAAATCTTCTGTGCAGTGGGTTGATTGCTTTCCTTTGCTTCCGCTAGATGAATGCAATGCGCGCTCCAAGTGCTTGCTTACAGGTTAAATAGAAGATTTGATTAGCTTTTCATTTTGCTTAAATTTGTGAAGTGAGCAAAATTTTAAGAGAGCAAAATTTTAATTTGGGCAATTTCGAAGAGGGATACATTCACCCCCCCTCTGTATCTGGGCCTTGCACCCTATCATGTTTCATGTCGTACACTCTGGGGGAGTACTTATTTCATAAGTGCATCTATTTAGGGGGAGTTGCACTGTTATGTATTCATGATATTTTCGTATACATGCTGAATCAAATTCGCACACGTTATGCACAAAATGTGAAAATGAGTGTTAATGATAAGGATATATGACTTTTTTTCAACACTCTCGAGATGTTAAACTTGCTGCATGTATGTTGAAGAGATAGTTGAGGGAAAGGCTGCCTACCCATCCTTGTTGAAAAATCTGAAATTAAAATGAAAGATAGAGCAATGCTCAGTCTCACTGAGTAAACTGGGCACATGTCACATGAGACGTGATGTGGTTCATATCTGAAAAGTGTTGACTAGTATCTCTGTTCAAAATGAGGTGTAATGGTTCAATATTCTGAGTAACCGGGGATTCTGGCATGAGCTCCATGCGTCTACTCGCGTAAAAAAAGAATTATTTGAACTTGATCACTCTTGAAAAATTCTGACTATCATGTGATATTGGTTGAGTTGAAAAATATTGGTGAAAACTCATTTTGGTAGAGCGTATCCTCCAATACGCTGTTCTCAAAATTGAAGTGTAGTCTGTAAAATGTCTCCATGTGTTAATCTAAAAATCTAAATATTCATATTACAACTATCATTTTTCATGTTACTCACTTACACATCTGAAAATTTGATTTAATATGTACTCAGAAAGTTGATTGACTGCATTAGCAATTGTATGTATCTCCTATATGATTGCACAATCTCCCATGTACTACACATGTGCATTCCGGTTGTAATGACTCTCTTGCATCTTTCTTATACCCATTCCCTTCTTATATAAGTACGGGGGAGCTGTGTTACATGTACATATATGTATTTGTTTGATTGTACATCTCATATGACATATTTTGCATGTGTTGCATTTCATGCATTTCAAACCAAAATATAAAAATCAGAAAATTTGAAAATCAAGAAAAATCCTTTTGATATGTCCTCCTGCTCTTACTTGTTGTGAAAATATGACATGGGATCTAGATTTCGAATGCTATCATGGTGAAGACCTCATCTTATGAATATCTTCCTCTTCTGGTTCATATCCTTGAGGCCAATCATTACATTCAATTGGTATCAATCCATGCTTGATTGAATTTGCTTTGGATAGTATCATATTGACTTGTGAGACTAATCACCAATTAATCTCATCTGATTGGAATCATGTTGATTTGTTCGTCCATGATTTGCCCTTGCTTCTTCTGATTTGATAAGATGGGCTAGTACTATTTTAAAGGGCGATAAGCTTGTTCTTCCTAATTTGGCTTCTTCCAGCTTATTGATATTGTTGATCATGTCACAGGGGGAGAAAGATCTGCATTATCCCGCTTTTTGATTATGTCAAAGGGGGAGAAAAATTGATGATTATATGTGACATGGGGAGAAGAATATATGTGCCATTATGTTGTATCATCATTAATAAGTTTATCATTAAGTTTGTCATCATCACTAAGTTTGTCATCATCAAAAAGGGGGAGATTGTTGAGTTATAGTTTTGATGATTGTTGTGATTGTTAAGTTATGGCTTTGATGATAACTAAACTTCATGTGTGATTAAGTGATGATAACTAAATTTGTGGTTGATTGCACATGCTCTTGTTATTTATATATGGTTGAGATGGCAAATGGCAACGGTTACATGGTCTTGATTTTCGATTTGCATATGTTGGTTTTACAAGAGGCAAGAGGTTTCATAACCTCTTTAATGTGAGCAAGCATGGTATTAACCCTGACTATCTTGCTTGCAGGATTAAACTCATGGCAGTCACCTGGTGAACCAAATGTGTGGATAACCACCCTGCTCCTCTACAATCCAAAACAGGTGATATATGTCATTTACTGTCAAGAACCATTGGTGAGACTCTTACCTTGTCTTAGCATCGATCTCACTATGTGTATCTCATATACCTCTCATTTATACACCTCATTCATGAACATTAAATATGAAACCTGATGGAGACATCAGCGACAACCAGCTCACTTTGTGTTTGCATTTATGTCCTTTTGTATTTGTATGTACGCCCTTGTGATATATGCGTACACAATAGTAGGTCTTAGTGGGTTTATTTGCAAAAGGTCATTGGGTTTCTTTGCAAATATGCTTGTAGGCCCTGCAGGGGCCCCCTCCCTCCTCCTTATTGGTCCACATGGACTCTTGGGTCCAAGGTTGCTGGTCCATGGTCCAAATTTGGACTTGGACCATGAATTAAATAAAGAAGACAATTCCAAATTGTCCTCTTTAAGGGGGGGGGGACCTATTAGTTTATTTGGGTTTAATGTGGTGTTCACACCACATCTCAACCCTCCATTCTTCAACCCTTGATCCAAGGGCTCATATTAGATTAGAACCCTTTCATATAAATACTTGTATTTTCTTATGGAAAGAATTAATGAAAGAAGAAATTAGCATTTTGCCTCCTTGAAGCTTGTGCCCCTCTCCCCTCTCTCCCTGGTGTTCTTCCACCTCCAGCCCATTTATAGAGTGAGATCCCTCCCCTCTTGATCCCCTCCAACTTCTAAAGCAGCTCCGGTGATCGCCGCCGCCGCCGTCTTGCCGCCGACGCGTCTTCACCAACGAATTCGATTTTCTGTCCACTCTGGACAGACCTCTCTTCTCCGAATTGTCTCTCTCTATTCCCTCATCTTATGAAGCTCCAATTTTCAGGGTTGGCTCCCCTCTTGAACCCTTACCTCCAAAAAAAATTTCAGGCAAAAATTCGTCCTTTAGATATTTTTAGATTTTCGTCCAAGTTCAAATTTCAGTTCTGTCCAGGTTCTGTCTACTGTTCAACAGTTCTGAGTCTACCTTGTTCGACCCATGTTTTGAATTTTGTTGGGGCTATAAAAATTACTGAGACTTCTTTCCACATATTTCTACCACCATGAATTTTCTTAATTTTTGATAAGGTCTCTAGGTATTTTTCAAAATTCGTACCAGTTCCTATGAGCAATTTTTCCATAGTGTCCCAGATCCGACCCAGGTCCACTCAAAAAATCCCATAAAATCCATTTCCTATCCAAATCAAAAACCAAAAATAGTCCCGGTTTTCTATCTCAGAGATCTTCAACTTTTCTGAAGAACTCATCTCTATATTCCAAGGTCCTCCCACCGGTCAACGGTGATTTTCAGAGAAGTCAGAACCTGCCCCTGCAGTTCTGGCCTGTTTACAGCAAGGGTGTAAATTCCATAAGTCAGATATACGTATCTGATTATTTTTTCTGAAGGCCCCTACGTCGAAGTATTTGGAGTCCTCTTTCCAACGGCGCCGAGCTCGTTGCATTCCGACGACGGGGTTGATCACAGCAGCCGATCTCGCCGGACAGCGCGCGAGAAGACAGCAAGTGCAGACTTGTGGCCGGTTTCCCGCGAGCGTCGTCCGAGGGCCGCCCGGCGTCCGCCGGTCGTTCCAGCAACTCGCCATCCTAGGGGAGCACTTCCCAAGTGTACCCACACTAGAGGAGGCATCAGGTCCCACACGACCCCTCCGGTCCACACGTGGGCCCCACTAGCACGAGTACGCGCGAAGCCGTGCCCGGAAACCGGCCGTCAACCCGGAATTGGTCCTCCCGGGTCCCCTTGTGTCGCCCGTTACCTCCCTGCGTGGAGTGGGCTTACTTGTATTGCTGTAATCTTAATGTATTAAGTTCCCGGGAGTACGAGTTTCGGCCGGGTGCCATCTTCGCCACGCCGAGCGCGTGGAGGTATCGTATTCGCTCCTTGCTTGGCATTCCGCTTATTTCTATATATGCTTGTTTATGCCGCTGCTAGAGAGCATGTGTAGGGTTACCTAGGTCACTTTTAATTTATCATATCACTGCTGCGAGTGAGAGAGTGACCGTCCCGTGACCCGATCCGGGCACAATTGAGAGCCGACCACCCTAGCTCACTGCCGGTTGTTCAACCGCGCACATCCGACGCTTCCCTCGCTAAGGGACGACCGCTAGCTTATCGTGTCCGTGGTCCCGTCCCGCATCAAAACCCTTCTGGCCATCGTGCGCCCTCGCCCGCGGATCGACCTGTGCTGTTAGGTCGCGGGGATCGACCTGCCAGGTCAGGTCGCGGGGGTCAAGGGGCAGCGCCCCTTGCGGGGGTTTCAGGGGGCGGAGACCCCGGAACAAAATTTTGATTATAGGGAAGAGTGAGCATTGAACTTGTTTTAGACAATCTCATGTAATGACAAGTGCTCATTTGCTTTGAACTTTCCCAATGCATAAACCAAGTTGAATCCAATCCCAAAATGCATGGATTTGATATGGACTTGAAGCTATTGACTTATAGACATATTTCTTTGGGCTAATACTTCATTTTTGCAGGTATAGGTCTTTCCGGTCCACCAACACACCTTGGTCGGTCGACCAGATTTTGCAGAGACGAAGAACTTCAAAATTTACAGGTTCCGGTCGACCAGTGGGTAGTGGCCGGTCGACCAGTTCTTCCAGAAATGAAAAACTCTAGTTTTTACAGGTTTCGGTCGACCGCAACTATAGGGCCGGTCGACCGGTTTTGCCAGAACCAAAATGTTCTGGCTGCAGCAGGTTCCGATCGACCGCCCCATGAATTTCGGTCGACCGCTAGCCCCGAGCCCCCTTTTGTTGACTTCGATTTCAAGCTCGTGGAGAGGAATCTTTCACCCAATTCTTTAATCCCACTACCCACAATCTATGAGGGATTTGTGGATTTGGTCTGGGGCTTGTCCATAGACCATTCAAGGGCTATAAAACATCTCATTTGGAGCCATAAACCCTAACCATCCAAGAGGGCTTCAAGGGAGATCAAACGGGAAGGCTATCAAAGGAAGAAGAAGGCTGCTACAACCCTCTGTGAATAGTACTTCGTCCAGCAACCTCTTCATCCATCTGAACGTATTCAAGCTCCATCTGAAGCCATCAATCTCAAAGGAAGATAAGAAGCAAGCAAGGATCAAGGAGATTAAGGAAGTTGTCCAAGGAAGAAGGAACAGTTACTATAGCCGTGAATAGTGATCCGTGAATCAACTCTTCATCCTGGAGCTGAAGATTCAAGGTCCATCTGAAGCCATCAACTTCCAATGAACTGAAGAAGCAAGCATCATTCAAAGATCAATCAGCATACATTCATGGGGAGCCAAATCAGGAGTTTTTCTCAACTGTGCCTTATTGTGTTTTAAGTTTCAGATTTGTGTTTCTTATAAACTGCAAACTCATGTGTGTGTGGATCGTTGTTGGATCCGTGGTCGTTTGTGTGTGTGTTGTATTTGATTCCTAGATCTGCGTCTCTGTGTGTGGGGGTCTTTTTAGACTCATTCTGTCTCGTGTGTGTGGTTTGCTGCACTTGTGGCAGCGGGTGTTTGTGTTGGTGATCCGATTGTTAGATCATGTTGGAGACTTCATCTCCGTGTGTGTGTGTTGTGTGTTGGGGTGCGTCCCGGTGTGTGTGGGCAGGCGTCATCCTGCGTGTGTGGTTGGAGCGTTGTCTCCGTTTGGGGATTTATCCCCGAGTGAAGCCTCACCGGGTTTGGTGAGGGGTGGACGTAGGATTGCCGTCGTTGCATCCGAACCACCTTAAAAACCGCTGTGCATTGTGTTTTGAATTGTGTGGTTTGGTCCTTTTCTTCTACCTCCATTCTACGTGGGTGTTAGTGTAATTGCAATTCTTGATTTATCCACGTATATCTTGCATATTCTGTATCATCATCTAATTAAGTTTGATAAATCCAATTTGTGAACAAACAGTTTTGAACCTATTGATTAGCTTTACATCACATATTTCAAAAAGGCCAAAAGTTTTTGTAAAAGTTGTAAACACCCAATTCACCCCCCTCTTGGGTGTCATTGATCGTGGGACTTCATTATACTTAACTAAAAGTCACCTATGCAACAGGTCAACAGCTCGTGTTCCTTAAGAAGGGCACGTGATCCAATGATGATCCTCATTCATAGATGCTGCCACGTGGATCCTTATTCATCCAGATTCTGACAAGTGGAAAGGGTCTCCTGAAGCTTCCAGGCGGGAGTGTTATCTCCACACGCCTAGGGCATGAGCACGCATCTTCAGTCTGAGGAAGTATATAAGCCACCCTTCTGCAAGTCAATCAGAGACGACACTCTCGGGGAAAGATCAAGAAGAATTATCAGAGAGCAGAAGAAGAGAGAGTTAAAAAGAGAAAGAAAGAGAGAGTTCAAGAGAGAAAGAGAGAGAGAGAGTAGCAGAGAAGAAAAGAAAAGAAGAAGAAGAAAGAAAAAGAGAAAGAAAGAGAGAGATTGAAGAGAAGAAGAAGTTCACTGAAGATTTGCTCTACTGGACCGTGGATCAAATCCAAGCCAGTCAGCTCCTTAAGAGCCACATCTGTACTTCATTGTTTACAGCTTTCAGTCGTTGTTGCTTCTTGTTGTCTGTTTTCATTTTACTTTTCTTTCAAGCTGTTTGTCAGCAGAGCGAGCTGTGATGCTCAGCGGGCAGAGGGGGATTCCTCTAGACGGGTTAAGCTATAAGCCCCAGTGCTTGTAGAGGTGTGGTATCCTCTGGTCGGCTAAGCTGTAATGCCCAACGGGTCAAGCTGTGAGTCAACGGTTGGCGAAGCTGTAATGCCCAGCTGTTCGTCAGCGGATGTAGGCAAGCTGTGAGGCCCAGTCGTTAAGTTGTGTATCAGCAGAAGCCACACTCTAGTTGGAGTGTGGGGTGGACGTAGGTCTACGGGTTGCAGACTGAACCACCTTAAAATTGCCTTGTGCACTGTGGTTTGATTGTCTCATCTGCTCTCGCTAGATCTATGTTTAGGCCGATTAATTTGTTCTTCCAATCTAGCGAGTGTTCCATTTGCATACCGCACGTTTGATATAGGTCTCGTGTGAGTTTCGTGAAGTCTGTTCTTATTATCAGTCTATTCTGGAGAGTTCTAAAATTTTGTTTGTCTGTCATCTTCTCATCCTTCGTAGAGAGCATCCAGTTCGTGTTAATTACCTGCCCATATTACTTCCGCGTCTTTGCCTTTCCACAAGTTTTAACTGGGCATAATTAGTAGTTTTAATTGATTGACATTTTTATAAGAGGGATTCATTCACCCCCCTCTGAATCCGGGCCTAGCTCACCTATCAGTTGCTATCAGAGCGGGTCTCTGTGCATTCAGATCCAACGATCTACAGAGGATCCGGCTACTTCCGTGGTGCATTTCATAGTGGGTCTGGTTTTGTTGTTTCCTGTGCTTTAGTCTCACTGAGTTGGTGTCTTGCTGTACGTCTGTTGATTCCGATGCTTTTCTCATCTCCTTCAATTGATCAAGTCATTTCTCGATGGCTCATCCAGCGATCTTCGGAGAGAAATGTTGAACAAACTGAAGGATGGCAGCTGCAAAAATGATAACCGATGTATGATGGCTCAAGGAAGTGAACATAGCAGCAATCAAGATGAAGAACATGAGGATAATCAGGTAAATATATTCGAGAACTATACCCTGGATGTTTGGATTGCTGCATACCATGAGTTGCTTGAGTCTCATGACCATTTAAGAAAACAGCATAAGAAGATGAAAAAGAAAATTGATAAAAATGATTTGAGTTCATCATGTGAAAATTACTTAAAAATAAATCAATCATATGATGCTTGTCTGTCTGAAGCTCACTCCAACATGAAACAAATATGTCTGTTGAAAAATGAAAACCAAAAATTTTCTAATGATGTTTCAAAATTGAAAAACCAACTGAAGATAAAAAACGATGGACATCTGATGAAACTGGAAGAGTTGGAAAAGATTAATTCCGAACAGAAAAAATTGAGAGTTGAGAACAGTGAATTACATGAAAACAATAAAAATCTTGCTGATAGAATAAAAGATTTTAACAAGAAAAAATTCACATATCTCAATTGAAAAATCTGCTTGCAGCACTTGTTCTCTGCTAAAAGAATGCAATGAAGATCTTTATGGTGAGAATGAATGGCTGAATAAACTGATTGCTTCATCTAAAGAGGATCACATAAATCTACTTTCTGAGAAAATTAAAGTGGAGGAAAGAGAAGAAGAATTAATTGAAAGACTAGAGTCTGTATCCAGTGGTGAAGAAATTAAGAAGCTGACCAAAGAAAACATTGAACTGAAAGCTGAAGTTGAAAATTTAAAATGGTTAAACAGTGGTATGTCCGAAAAACTTCTCACCGTAGAAAAGGGAAAAATTGTCTGTGATGAAGAATCAAAAATTTTGAGCAATCTGGAACAAGAAATTGAGAAGTATAAAACTGCAAACAAAGTTCTAAGCGAATGCGTTAATTGCAGTGAACAGGAGATAGCCAATTATGAACTTCACATTACTTCTTTGGAAAATAAAATTCATGATCTGGAAAACTCAGCATCCGAGTCTGCTAAAAATAAAGGAAAAATGAAAGCTGTCATGAAAGGTGAGGATGATAATTCAAGAAAGGGGATAAGTTGCAGTTATGATGTCAAGGAAACTATTAGAAACCAGCTATACACCACTTTCGTGCAAAATTCTGATGTAGCTGGTACCACAAATCAATCCCCAAAACAAAATAAAAATCAGAAATCACCTTCATCATCTGTATTTCAGTTCAAGGCCCAGAAAAATGAAAATCAAACAAAAATTGTTAAGAATAATCAGAAATTGAAAAAGAAGGGTCAAACGAAGAAGGTAAAGACTGTTCATGTTCATGCCCTAAAATCTGCTAGCTCAGTTGAATTTGAAGAGTCAATGCACACTGCTCATGTCTCATGTACTCATTCGCATGCATCTAGTCAGTCTGTTAGTAACCAAGTCGCCAGGAAATCACAGGTGTCATGTCATTACTGTGGTAGACATGGTCATTATATGGATGACTGCAGTGTAATGAAAAATGATGATATGATGCATGATAAATCTTTTACAAAGCATCATCATGACCCCAAAAGAAACACGTGTGCTTCAAACCAACACATTATCTGTTATAACTGTAACAAACGTGGTCATAAAGCTGTTGAGTGCTGGCTTGGGTCTTCATGGGGAAACAATGACTCAAGAGGCAAGCACTTAAGGTGCTTCGAGTGTGGGAAGTATGGCCATATAGTTAAGGACTATTGGCATGTCCAAGGAGGCCATGTTAATGATAATTTTTTCAAATTCTCTACCAAAAGACATGTGAATTTTCCATGTTTTAACTATGGCAAGTCAGGTCACAAGTCTGTGAAATGTTGGTTGTCAGACAATAAGAAACAAAATGTCTATGTGAACAGCAGGAAACTTCATGCTCACACTCATAGGTCTCAAGCTGCTGTTGATATGCATCATACGACCAGAAAATCTGCTGTCTTATGTAGATATTGTGGTAGAATTGGACATTTCATGACTAATTGTTATTTGATGGATTTTGATGATAATGTTGCTAAAAGATTATTTAGAACACATGTTAGGGCTAATATAGGACCCAAGGCGGCTTGGGTTCCTACAAGATCGAAATGATTGTTTTGCTGCAGGTGTGCCTTGGAATGAATGAAAGGGGGTTAATAAGCCAAGGCACTCAAAATGAAAGCCCCAGGATCCTATGCTTCAGGTCAGTTCTGAACACTCTGTTTAAATTTCATCTTCTGAATTTGTGAGTTTGAAAGGTTTGAATTTCATGTTGATTTGATTCATGCTTAATTGAAATCCTCTGAAAACTTGAAATGAACCTGATGCTTTTGGTAGTCTTTCCCTCCGATTGAACTGCATGATTTTCTCTTAAACATAAATTTTAAGACCATGTGCTATACTTTCACTGTATATCATGCACTTAGTCAGGGGGAGTTTGACTGGTTAAGTTTGATGTTATTGATGCTCATGATTAGCTTCACTGCATCTAGACAAGGGGAGATTTGTCAGATTTATTTGTTCCTCACTTTCTGAATCCCTCCTGTTTAGTTATTTGAATCACTCTACTGCTATCTAGTGGATAACCTGAATTTTCTGCTATTCTCCTCTAGACAGGCTGATCTGTCTGCATTCCAGACTCAGCTACTGAATTTAATCCAGCACAACTTTGATACTCTTCCCTTGCTATTTGTTGCACTGCCAGCTTACCATCATCCCTCACATTCTCTTTAGCTGGTGTGACTGATCCATTTTTGCTCTAGTGATAATAAGTTGTTCAGCTACTTTGATTGAACTTGTCTAAGAAATTCAAGTTGTGTACCATGTTATTAGTCTGAAAAAGGTAAAAGAAATTCCTATCATACAGGTTTAAGAATGACCATTGATTCAGACTGATATAAGTTTAATGTATTCTCAGATTTGCTCTTGAATGATTTGAAAATATCTGAATGTTAAGTTTTAATAAATTTTAACCACTTGTGTCATGAAAACTCTAGATTCACTAATCTGAAACTTGAAAATTTGTCATCAAGGCTTCTTTGGTAGAGATACATAGAGATAGCATTGTTTTTAAACATTAACTTGAAAAATGTTGACTAAAAGGAAAAATTGTATTCGGAGTAATGACTTGGTAACTAAGAAACTGGGTTCTCTATCAATGAAATAGAGTAAACCTATGTCATGAAGTTCCATAGTTATATCTGGTAAAAATGTATTGAAAATCTGACAGAGCAATGGCATGTTTGTGTTGAGTAACTGGGGTGTCCGGCCTCTGATCAAGGTGTCTCCTCATGTAAAAAGGCACTCCTATTGCTAACTCTGTTCTCAAAGTTGAGAGGCAATGACAGTCATCACACTGAGTAACTGGGTCACTTCACCTAAGACGTGTTGTGCCTCATGTAAAAATGTGTTGATCAACTTAAATTGCTCAGGGAATATTGTGCTTATTGAAAGAAAATTTCTTGCAAAAGCTGTCAACTCACATTTCTCTAAGTGTGTTTAATTTTTATACTATACTATGTAACTTTCAAAGTGGTCATTGAGTTCATTTGTGTAAGATGGAAGGTGGTTGATCTTGTGTTCGGCATGATTCGCTAGTTTAGGTTTATTAAAACAAAGATTCAGATATGAGTATTGAGTTTTCTTGTCAAATTTAGTATACATAAGATTTAAACCAGCTGGGTCATGTAGATTAATTCATAACCCCCTATGATAGGAGAGTCTTTCCTTGTGAGGACTTATTACTATGGTAACTACCTCACAATTTCTTTTGATCAGGTTCACCTATGACAACTTAATCATTATGCTTACTCACCTATTGGAAATCCTGTGCCTTGTTTGCTATTACTTACCCCTGCCCTTGACTACATCTACTTCATGTACATCATCAGTTTCACTCTCCACACTGTTGGAATCTTCCATCTTGTTTCTGTAACCCTAACGAATGACTCATGTAACCGATTCTGGTTTTGTGGGCCTTCCACCTACATTATTCTGTCCACACTAATGTAAGGTGCCACAACCAATCTTGCTTGAGAATTCTTGTGGTGGTGGTTACCTGAGTTAATTCCTATAGATACATCTTGTGCGAGCATCTTTGTTTTTCCTCATGTTCTCAGGGGGAGCTCTGGTTATTATATGTTTTAAGGAGAGAGTAGCTCTGCATGCATGTTGATAAAGGGGGGGAAATTATATTCTTGCCAAAAAGGGGGAACTTTATTACAATAGGCATTGCTTCATTCTCTGTATGTTGAATTTATGGGGGAGACTAGTCTATGTATTCATGCTCTTGTTGCTTATATTTTCTCTCACAAATCATCTCCTTTTTGATTATGTCAAAGGGGGAGAATAGTTTGACGAGTCTGTGTGACTCATCAGTGTGACTCATTTTATCATTGTGTTGTCATCATCAAAAAGGGGGCGATTGTTATGTCCCTTGTGCTCTAATGATGGTGTGATGTTTGGATGATAGCAACATAATGAGTCACCACATTATTTTGATGAGAGCAACATAATGAGTCACCACATAAGAATGCATGAGTGATCTAGTGCTTGTTTTGCATATGCTCTTGGTGCACGTTTTCATCCCGCATAGGTCAGTGCATAATCTTGCTACTGCATGCATACATATACTTAGTGCAAACCGTGTCCTGTTGCATGATGTGTATTGCCTTGTGATATATAAGGTCAGTATAGAGTTTTGCTTAGACTGCATGTCTTCCTGGTGCATACTCTCATCTTGAACAAGCTAAGTCCGTGCATATGTTTACTGCATGAACCTTATGTCAGAGCAGGGTTAATTATTTAGGCCTGTGCATATCATAATTGTGGTTCATGCTGGCCATTAGTCGGTGCATGTTCTTCCTTTCGCTCATGCCAAGTTGGTGCAAGTCTACATTTCACTTAGTGTCTTGTTTGTGTCTAAGGCATACATACTCGGTGCATACTTTGTCTAAGTCAAACCATACTCGGTGCATACTTTGTTTAAGCCAAGCCATACTCGGTGCATGTTTTGGGCTGCGCTGCGAACATACATAGTCGGTGCAGGTTTTACATAAGCATACATACTCAGTGCATGTTTTCTTGCATGATCAAAGTCAGTGCATGTTTTCTATTACATGCAAAGAGAAAATCCGGTGCACATTTGGCTTGTGCAAAATCAAACTCGATGCAACTTGCATATCATGCAATCTCATAGTCGGTGCAAGTTTACCTTGTACTAACCAGGTCTGTGCAACTTTAGTTGCTGCGAGCATATAAGTCTGTGCAAGATAGGTTCTGGCATTTTACGTCCGTGAAGTGTCTGCACTTTGCACACACCAAGTCAGTGCATTCATTGCTTATGCACACACGTAGTCTGTGCATCTCTTAGCTCTGCACTCATATCAAGTCCGTGCATGATTCATCAAAGTCAGTGCATTGCTCTGTTTGGACATTCATTCTCGGTGTAGATTCCTGCTTATCAAATACAGTCTCTGTGCTATCATGTGTTTGACTGCATTAAGGTCAATGGTAGTTGCGTTGCATGCATACTAGAGTCGATGCCTGTTATTGTCCCTGCTAGCCAGCCCAAGTTTATACTTGTTTCTGTTCAAGTATATGCATGCTTAGGATAATCCATCCCAGGTCCATACATGGTGCTATGGTAAGGTCTGTGCATCTTTTATACTTAACTAAAAGTCACCTATGCAACAGGTCAACAGCTCATGTTCCTTAAGAAGGGCACGTGATCCAATGATTATCCTCATTCATAGATGCTGCCACGTGGATCCTTATTCATCCATATTTTGACAAGTGGAAAGGGTCTCCTGAAGCTTCCAGGCGGGAGTGTTATCTCCACACGCCTAGGGCATGAGCACGCATCTTCAGTCTGAGGAAGTATATAAGCCACCTTTCTGCAAGTCAATCAGAGACGACACTCTCGGGGAAAGATCAAGAAGAATTATCAGAGAGCAGAAGAAGAGAGAGTTAAAAAGAGAAAGAAAGAGAGAGTTCAAGAGAGAAAGAGAGAGAGAGAGTAGCAGAGAAGAAAAGAAAAGAAGAAGAAGAAAGAAAAAGAGAAAGAAAGAGAGAGATTGAAGAGAAGAAGAAGTTCACTGAAGATTTGCTCTATTGGACCGTGGATCAAATCCAAGCCAGTCAGCTCCTTGAGAGCCACAACTGCACTTCATTATTTACAGCTTTCAGTCATTGTTGCTTCTTATTTTCTGTTTTCATTTTACTTTTCTTTCAAGCTGTTTGTCAGCAGAGCAAGCTGTGATGCTCAGCGGGCAGAGGGGGATTCCTCTGGACGGGTTAAGCTATAAGCCCCAGCGGTTGTAGAGGTGTGGTATCCTCTGGTCGACTAAGCTGTAATGCCCAGCTGTTCAAGTTGTTCGTCAATGGATGTAGGCAAGCTGTGAGGCCCAGCCGTTAAGCTGTGTATCAGCGGAAGCCACACTCTAGTTGGAGTGTGGGGTGGACATAGGTCTGCGGGTTGCAGGCTAAACCACCTTAAAATTGCCTTGTGCACTGTGATTTGATTGTCTCATCTGCTCTCGCTAGACGTATGTTTAGATCAATTAATTTGTTCTTCCAATCTAGCGAGTGTTCCATTTGCATACCGCACGTTTGATGTAAGTCTCGTGTGAGTTTCGTGAAGTCTGTTCTTATTATCCGTCTATTCTGCAGAGTTCTAAAATTTTGTTTATCTATCATCTTCTCGTCCTTCGTAGAGAGCATCCAGTTCGTGCTAATTACCTGCCCATATTGATGCTGCGTCTTTGCCTTTCCACAAGTTTTATCTGGGCATAATTAGGAGTTTTAATTGATTGAAATTTTTATAAGAGGGATTCATTCACCCCCCTCTGAATCCGGGCCTAGCTCACCTATCAACACTCACCTTGGTTCTAATCCAATCTCTCTTATTGGTGTTTGTTAATTTTGCAAGGGTAATCAAATAAGAAGAACTCTCTTCATCGGCCGGCCGATTGGAAGAGAAGGTGATACTCACAATTCTCCACACTTCAAGGTATTTATTCATGATCCCTCCTTTGCTTTATTATTAAATTCTTTTGAGGTAACCCCTCTGGTGATCACCCTCCTTATATCATCCACGTGTGCTCCCCTTTTCCATCTCTTTCCCTTTCTTTTCCCCTTATTTATTCATCTCCATATTTATTGTTAATTCTTATTTTCCTTAGTGGATTTTCTTATAATCTACAACATTCTTCATTCCATTCAAATTTGACCTCCTCCCTTTAGCAGTTCATAGAAAGGATGACATCTCTGAGAATGTTGAGATATGAATCTTCGAATGAACTGCAGGCGTCCAATCAATCCTCAAAGTTCAGTGATGTTCTTTGGCGGGGGCATATCCATAACGGCCTTGACCTTATTCAGGCCAATTTGAATCCCCCGCTTGCTATCTATGAAACCTAGCAGCTTACCTGAAGATACTCCAAACACACACTTCTTAGGATTCATTTTAAGCTTGTACTCCCTAGCTATTTGAAGCACCTTAGCTAAGATGGCGGGGTGTTCTTCTTTCATCTTTGATTTCACCAGAATGTCATCCACGTAGGCTTCCATATAAACATGCATCATATCGCGGAAGATAGCCATCATTGCCCGTTGATAGGTGGCGCTTGCATTCTTCAATCCGAACGGCATCATCACATAGCAGTAAGTGCCCTAGGGCATGGTGAATGAGGTTTTCTCTTGATCCTTCTGATCTAGACGGATCTGGTTGTAACCTGAATAACCATCCATGAATGAAAGAGCTCCATACCCGGCAGTGTTATCCACCAACACATCTATTTGAGGTAGCGAAAAATCATCCTTAGGACATGTCTTGTTTAGATCCCTGAAATCAATGCAAATTCGAACCTTCCAGTCCTTTATAACATGGACTATGTTCGCCACTCACCGAGGATATAAAACAACTTGAATAAATCTGGCCTTATGCAATTTATCGACCTCTTCCTTCATCCTCAAGGCCATGCGGGGGTGGAATCTTCTCAATTTTTACTTCATGGGTGTTGCCCCTGGCTTAAGTACAAGCCGATGTTCCACTAAGGCGGGGTCAAGACCCGGCATGTCCTCATATGCCCAGGCGAAAGAATCGCTATACTCCCTTAAGACCTTAATCAACTCTTTTTCAACCTCAGGTGGGGGAGTAGCAAAAATAATGATAGGCATGGGGTCCTCATCAGTTCCAAGATTAATCTCTTTCGTAGGTTCATCCACTATCATGGACAGCTCATCAAACCTTTTTAAACCTTGTGCATATAGATCAGTAGTGTCATCTACGTTGTTGTCCTCATAACTGACCGGGTCCTTTTCATCCACAATCTCATAAACACCTAATCCGTCATCACTCCGCACCCCATCTTGCTCCTCATAATCCTCTAGCGTGATCGCCATTTCAACAAACTCTGGACACTTGAGGAGGGCATGGCAACACTGAGCTAAGTCTTGCAAGAACCTATCAGGAATGGATTTAGAATGACGCATCACTGGGCGTGCCTCAGGCACAGAGGAAGGGTTGGAGACACTAGAACAAGACCCTACTTCGACATACTTTACTTCTCTAACTGACTCGACACACCCTAATCCTAGCCTAGGAGAGGGAAAATCAATGGAAGGGAATCAGGGGCCTCATGCCCCTGGGAGGAGGACGGACCAAGCACAGCGTAATCCTCAACTAAAATCTCTGCTTTAAAATTGGCATTTTTTTTGGAGATCAGTGGTGAGCATGCAACAAGATGGAGAGGAGGGAGGAGGAAGCATGAGAGGATACATGGAAGGATAGAAAAGATCTAAGAAGGGATCAGAGGAGAAGAAGAAAGGAGTGGACAAATCAATGGGCAGGCAGCGCCCACAATCACAAACTTTGATGATCAGAAAATAGGTTGGAATTTCAAACAGCAAAGGATTAATCAAAATGGGAGGTGAACAGGGTACAAAATCTAGCTCTCTTAGAAATGACAATAGACGGGAAGGAGACCAAGTAAAAGTAATGGATGAGCTCCCCCCTTCACGCAGATAGTGAGCCGGCCTTCGGGGAAAGTATTCCACAAGCCCCACCTCCTGGTTTCTTGGGCAATATTCTTCATGAAACAGCCTTGTAAAAGCTTCACAAGAATTCTCCATATCATCAACAGGCCCCTTAGGTCGTGGCGGGCTAGAAACTGTGCAAGCAACATCTTCTTCTTCAACTTGGCTTGGTGGGGCCTTTAAAGTGCCCGACTATTGTTGTTTTCTCTCTCCTCATCCCGTTTGACTCTCCCGTTCCTGCTCGTATGGTGCTCCGTTCCCACCCGCGGGCGGGTGGGCCTCCGGCCATGGCCAGTGCTAGGAGAGGCAAACCGCCTCCTCTCCGACCCAGGCCTAGTGATCTTCCTCCGGAGCTACCTTCTGTCGTTCCCCCGGTCAGTGCCGTTGCCCCGCCCTCCTCTGGCTCTATGGACGATGTCTGTACGGACATGCTTCTTCTGTCTGCCACTGCGAGTTGCTCTGCGGCTGCACCCCCCCCACCCTGGCCCACCCTTTTGGTGGTCTAGCTGAAGGGTCTGGCTACTCCCAGCCCTCTGCTCGTTCTCCATTCACCTCCGCCCCCGGTGGAGCTTTGGTTCCCGCTACCGCTGTGCCCCATGCTCCGGTCGCTTGACACGTTAGTTCGGTTGGCGTCTCCGCTACGTTATATGCTACAGGGAGCTCTACAGAATTGCCATGTTGCTCCACAGTGCCTCCTTACCATCCAGCCTCCTCTGGGCTTCCCACGGCTGATCCTTCGACGGGGACCCCTCTCCATAGCTTGCCTCCATCCGCCGCTATCCCACCCTTATCTGCTACGGTAGAAGACTCTGGCATGCCACGCTCTGCCTTTTGTCGACATCTTGGCCTTGTTTGCTACCTCTACAGGTGCGCCTATGTCGGCTGGTCAGCCCTCGCCGGCCATGGCCCAGCCTGCACTTGATGCCGCCCCTGCGGTTCGTCATGCCCCCCCTCAGGAATGCTTGGCCACCTTAGGAGTTGCATCAGGCTCTGGTGTGGATGGTTTTACGCATGCCTGCCCACCCCCTAACAGCTCACCGACACCTGCGGCTACCGCATCATTGGCCACCCTAGCGCTGCCTAAGGAGAAGTATGTTCCCCAATTGCCTTCATTGGAGGCTGAGGTTGCTCCCCCAATGCCTACACCTGTGGTTCCTCTTGCTCCCACGAAAGCCGGCTTGGCCCCCTCAAGTGTTGCACTGGCCTCTGGCGTGGATGGCTTTGCTCCTTTCTACCCGTCCCCTGCTACTCTGCTGAGTCCTACAGCACCCGCAGCCTTGGCCACTTTACTCGAACCCCTTGCCTCATCTCCCCCCCAGATGTTTGCTACGGTGCCGCTCCTGCCTCCCGGCACGGCAGCTCTGCCTCAACTTGCCCCTCTAAAGCCTAATGTGCCTTGTTTGGCCCACTCACATGCGGTCTTGGTGTGTAGCTCGGCGGTTAACGAAGTCTCCATCCGCGGTGCTCCAACCGCGCTACTGACTGTGGCTCCCATCCCTTCCCAACGGCTCCATTCAGGCCCCTCTGCCGCTTGTGGTTCTGCCAGCCACAGTGTTGACCCCCCTTCTCAGGGGGTCGACCCCTCTTCTACTGCTCTCTGCCAGCCTGAGGCTGGTGCAGTTGCTACTGCAGAAGCCTCCTTCCTCGGTGCTCCAACTACGCAAGGGACTGTGGCTCCTGGTTCCTCTATTGACGGTAGGAATATGGCATCTACGGGTAGGGGACCCTCTCCATCCTTGGCTGATGGCCTCCATGTTGGTTCATCTACGCCTGGTGCTGGCGGTGGGCTTAACGTGGCTGCACCCTCCTGGTCCCCTTGTTCTGCTGTTACTGCCGACCCTCTTCGGGCAGGGTCTGGTTCTCCTAGAGAGGGCTCCGATGCCCTGCGCTCACCTCCACACGCGCTTCTTAAGCCTCGTCTCCCCTTCGCTCTGGCCCTCAAACGGGTAACCAAATCTTCTGACCGCAGACCACCAACTCTGTTCGTGGATGCATCTCCAGTCTCAGCCATTGCTTCCTGGGAAGGGTCCTCGTTCGCCAGTGCCTTGTTCCTTCGGACCCTGGCTTCGTTCTGCCCCCCTTTCGGTTTGAACGTCTCACTGTCCCTGGCTTCGAGTCGATTGGTCCTTTGGACATCCTCCAAGCCCATGTCAACTTCGTGGGTGTTCCTCCTCACGACCGCTCGAGGCCGTCTGCTAGGCCTGAAGGAGTTGCTACCAGAAGCTCCCATCGTATATCCAACTCCACCAACTCCACTCGGAAATGTTGAAGGGTTCTTTTGGGTTTCTTTTTTGTTGGGCTTATTGGGCTTAGTGCCCTTCTGTTCTATGTGGCCCCATTCATCTCTATAAGTTTGGGTGCTCTCTTCTTGCCCTCCCCTTGTACTGTTCTCTTTCTTTCTACACCTCTTTAATGAAAAAAAAAGTAGCTTATGGAAAAAAAAGTGCCCGGCTGCAAAGGGCCTCTTACAAAGTGCTGGCGATAATCCCAGGTTAACGACAGTGCATCTTCCAAGATCAATAGTGGCGACTCTCGATAAACCAGGCCTCTTTTACTCATCTTCCTACCCCTTAGGACCAGCTTAGTTCACCCCTGCAACTGAGCGCCGAGACCTCTACCTGGTTGATAGCCTAATTTTAGTATAATGTTCCAGCACTTGAGGTCTCTTATCTTTGGCTTCACCCTGACGGTCACCTGCATGATGGCTGGCTTGCGTTGTGCATAGGCCCATGGGAAATTGAGATCTACAGAGATAACAGGCCTATTGCTGGGCCAAAGTGTTGGCAATATCTTATTAGAAATAGCTTCAACTGACTGTATTGTGGAGATTCTCTTGACCTTCACCACCCGGCCCTGAAATGGGAACTTGAGGCACTGGTGGGCGGTAGAGGGCACAGAGTTAAGGTTATCGATCCACGGGTGACCCAAGATGGCTTTAAACATTGGATCAATGTCCAGCACATAAAATTCAATCAGCATTATAAGCGGCCCAAGTTCGGCTTATACAGTGATCACTCCATGGCACGGCCTTCTTGAATTATCATAAGCTGCGATAGTGGTAAGAGTGGGCCTCAACAGATCTTCTGAGATATTACAGGCTCGCAAGGTACTCAGCGGACAAACATTAATAGATGCCCCGGTGTCAACCAAAGTCGTATTGATACTCACCTCATTCAAGGTGATGGAGATGCAAAGCGGCATCTGGCGAGCCTCGGGGGGCACGAGCTCAGTTTCAAAAAATGTAATGGCCGGACCTTTGGAAACCGTGGCCAGAGCAGATGGTAGGCTATAAACTGCCATGTCTTCATTCACAAGGACCTTCTGGAGAAAGTCCCACAGAGCATCTTGATGAAGCTTGGACCGCTTGATCTACTCCAAAACTGAGATCTTGTCCGGCATCCGATCCAAGTGATGCAGTAAATCATACTGAGTGCCTAGCAACGGATTCACTTCCTCTTGGTCAGCAGCCTGCTGTGAAAATTGGGGGTTGGGTGCAGGTGCGCCGGTGGTGGGATAGTTCCGATGGAACAAACGCCCGCTCCGAAGGGCAAGTTTTTGGGCCGGCATGGCATCAGATGGGCTCGTGGTCGGCGGCTTAATTGGCTCGATGGGGTGGATAAGAGGTGTGGGGGTAGGTGTTGTGATGGTAGCGGGGGTGATGGGGGTAACAAAAGTAGGAGCGAGTCTGATGGGCCCCACCGGCAGAATGAATGGTGAAGGGTTAGGCGGAGGGGTAATGATGGTGGTCGTGACTAGCTGTGGTGTAAGGACCGGCGGAACAATGGGGGATGCGGGAGGCAAAACGGGGGGTTTTGGAGGGATAGCGGGTACGGGGGAGGTTGCAATGGTGGGTTGAAGGGTTGGCGGAAGGATAACGGGGGTAGAAGGTGAAGGAGAGTTACAGTAGGTATGGTGGAGGGCCATGAGCTATTGAACAGAAGACTCATCATCGTAAGATCACCCGACGTTGGGAGCCGGACGATGGACAATGTTTACCTGAGTCGGTGCCAGCAGCTGAGGTTGCAGAGTGTGCAGATGATTCAGCATCGGGTTCTAATGAATCCCCAAGTCCTACGCAGGCGGTTGCTGTGGCTGCTGTGGCGGTTGCTGTGACTGCTGTGCTTGTGGTCTCGGCGGCTACCTTCTCTTCTCCTTGATTTTCATGATGACTTTGTGCATTTTGGCCTAGTCGATGCACTGCCCTTCATGCAAATCATAGACAAAGTCTCGAAACTGGAAACAACTCTCTATCGTGTACCTGGGCTGCCGATGGAATATGCAATATCTAGATTGGTCAACGGTTGGATTCCAGTTAGGCCGTTCCAGAAGAAGTTGCAAAGCACTAATGGACATGAGGGCTGAGAAAATGTCCGGGAGGGTTTTAGGCAAAGGAGGATAATGAGCCCTCTTTGGACCCGGGCATTTAGGTGCGTAGCCATTGGGCTTGGGGACGTTGTGGTATTGCGGTGGTTGTTGTGGCTATTGGGGAGCGAGGAAGGATGGTTGGGCATTTTGTGGAGGGGGGAATTGAGGATTGCGGGGAGGCTGTTGAAAGTGGGGCAGAGCAGACTGGTTGGGGAATGGGAAACTGACGGCTTGCACTTGTTCATTTGTTTGGACTCCTTCGGTAACTGGCCCTTGAGGTTTCCTATTGTATTTTGGCTTTTGGGCCTCAAAAAGAGTGTGAATGTTGGAGTCCTTGAACTGGGTTTGAATAAACCTGACCCGGCTGTAGAGTTGGTGCATATTGGCAATATCGTTCATGGCTAGAATGTTGCGGAAGGTAGGAGTGGCATTGGAGATAAGCAACTTAACCTTCTCTTCCTCCAGAATATGGCCAGGCACACGGGCAGCCATCTGCCTCCATCTATCAGCATAGGTGGCAAAATCTTCATCAACTTTCATCTTTTCAGCGACCAGAACAGTGAAAGAATATTCTGGGCCGACCTGATCTTGGAACCTTTGAATGAACTTCTCTTTGACAATCTTAAAGCTCTAAGTATCTTCTAGTGGCAAAGCATAAAACCATTCTAGGGCTACCCCATCCAACGAGCAGCGGAATAGACACGCCATAAGGCGGTCATCAAAGTGAAACTGTGTCGAATCGTACATGAAATCCCTCACATGAATGTACGAATTACCGTTCCCATCATACTTGCAGTACTTGGGGAGCTCGGATTGAGGGGGGAATCGAATATTATGAAAACTGGGGACTAGAACATCAGCCAAGGATTGTGGGCCGACCCACTTTTGGAGAAAGTCGAGTTGTTGCTGCAAGGCAGCCCACTTGTCGAGAAGCTCATGTTCTCGAGATGGAGTAGATGGAACAATAGGAAGAGGCTCAATGCGAGGAGTTGAAGGATAGGCAAGCGAAAGGGGAGGCCCATAGGAGGGATGTTGGGCCGAAGGATGACCCGCATTAGAATAAGCAAGATGGGCCGCCCCGTGCTGAGGGTGGGACAAATCGGTCGGGCCCATGTGGGTGTGCGAGGCTGAAAGAATGTACCCGTAAGCATCAATGTGGGGAGATGGAGGAAGGCCGGTCTTTCCTCTATGAAGAGCTTGATGGGCTGAAGGAAAAGATTGGCCCGCCTCCAAATTGGAGAAGCGAAGGATCTTAAGCTGGATCAGGGTAAGGTCAATCGGAGCATGCGAAGTCCCCGGCCCACTGACCCGGGACTGAAAGATGGATGTAGCAGATGGACTTTGTGAGATAGTGGGAGACAGGTCACCTGACCCCTGCAAGGTTTGATAAAGGGCCTGAAGTTGGGCCGAATCTAGCTGGGCCATCATTTGAAGAATGTGATTGGTGGAATCATGGGTAGGAGGATTTGAAAGAGAGGGCTGACCGCCCTCAATAGCAGTAGATGATGGAGGAGGGGCGGACCCTTCTCCAGACTGGACAACCATGACCCTGGACGGGTCTCCTAGAATCCCCTGGGGGAGGGAGTCCTCATGGGAGTGGGAGAAGTCATAGGATGACCTGGTGTAATCAAATAAGGGATTGAGGTATGAGATGGTGGAGGAATTGCCCTAGGAGAAGAACCTATGGACTTGAGGCAACTCCACATGCAATGTTGCACCTAAGGATGTGAAGAAACAAAGGACTGATAAGCATACAACACAAATGACCAAAGGGATGCACACACAAATCAAAAGAAAACAACCAAGGTCAACCACGTTATAATGATGCACAAATTTTTTTACTTAATTTCCCCTTGTAAGAACCTTAGTAATTTGATTAAGCAAAAGTTCACTCGAACAAAGTAGGTTCCTAATAGGGGGTGTATTATGGCAACTTGGTTGACACTAGGGTAGAACTCTCTCACAAATGCAACCTAGACACAGGATGGTACAGAGGTCTCGGATAAGATCACCTAGTTGATCCCAAGGAATATGAAGGCGAGAGGATCCCTTACCAAGGTAGGCATGCAACTATGATATGAGATGGAAGATCCTATGTGCACCAAAGTGCATGCAATTTCTAGCCTAGATACTAACAATCAATGTGCAATCACTGATATGGATATAAAAAGCAATCTGGAGGAGAATGAACAGCACTAAGAAACCCCAGAATATGATAAAATAATGAACTATAGATGATGTGACACAACTTATGAGGATGTAGCAACTCGACTGTGAACCCTTGGACCTACCATGCAAACACAACGCACAAGGGCGGAGAATCGCGTAAATTGCCGAACCACCGTTGCGCACACAATCCCCGAGGTGACTCGGTGATGCCGAGTGGAGGTGGTGGAGCAAGACCCTTGCTGGTAGAGGGCCAGCAGGGCTAGGGTTGCCCTCCCAAGGGTACGGTGCCCACACTCAAGGGGCTGGCTAGGTGCCAAAGGGGCACTGGGTCACTCTCTCTCTCACAACTCCACAGTGACCACATTCATGCTGGGAGCTCCGGGGTCGGGCACTCTCTCACCGCCAGCGGAGCAATTCTACAGATATTAAATAAACAATAATTGAAATGAGAGCAAGAGTTTAGAGCTTACCCGGTCGGTTTGAAGAAACCAACCCCATTCGGAGAAGTGGGCGAGCGAGGAAGTGTGGGTTCCCCGCACACTGTGTCGGTGAAGCTTCTCCCTGTTTAATAGATTACATGGACTACTCCTCTCGCAGGAGGGGGAACTCGGGGTGGGGAGAATAAGAGTACAATCAAACACTACCTCCACGTAGGGAGGGGCGCTAAGCCGGCCAGGCGGGGAAGAGAGGGTAGCTAAGGAAGAAGACGATTGATCCCTTCGCCCGTTCTACCCGCTTCGGTGACTGCCTGATAGGTACTCGCTACTGACGCTGCCACAGGCTCTCCTAAGCTCAGAAGTCATCGAAACTAGTGCCAAATCTTCACTGATTGAGCCGGGAGGGCTCCTGAATTTTCTTGGGATTTCTAGATGTCACCGACGACTGGGGCAGATTCCAGAACTGGACTGTTCTGTTCTGGCTCTGACTGGTTCTAGAGCACTGCAGTAGGAAGAAGAAATCGCCACGAGCACTCCAGAAGTCCGAACGATGCGGGACCAAAACGGATGTGACCGTGATCTAGTCCTCTTTGAGTAGAAACCAGGGACATTATCGGGGGAGGTTGGAGCAGAGAGAAAGAGCCCGAAGAGTGGGGGGGTATCTCTGCTAGCTCTGACCGGACTGACTTGCGCACCCGGGGGAGATTAATTGGAACGGGAAGCTCCGAACTCCGAACGATGCCCCGCTTGTTGCGTTGGATAGAGGATTGGTAGTGCTTTGCTCCAGCCAAATGGCGCACCAAGATCCTCACCTATCTGGTCATGAGATCTGCTACAGGTCATCTCCGGCTGTCTGCCAGAGATAGTCAGCGCAGTCTGGCGAGGACGGCTACACCGAATAGCACGGACGTCGAATGGAGGTGGGACCACCTTGCCTACGAAGTGGCTTGAACGAGTTTTCCACCAATATAAGATTTGCTGCTTGAATCTTTGAGGTGTTGTCGTGGTCGAGTCTGCAACCAGGGCCTCTGCTGCTGCCTGCGAACTGGACTGAGCAGGTTGATGTTAGGTGTTAATAGTGGGTGGAAGGGGTGAAAGGACTGCAATGGGGTGAGGGCCAATGGCTGTGGAAGGTGGAGGGGGATGTTGGGGGTTGATGGGAGTGGTTGGGAGAGGGAGGGGGTGGAGCTAGCAGAGGGTGGGGTCTGGTCCGGCCAAGCAGGGAATGGGGGGGATGGAGAGGGGTGCGGCCTAGGGTGAGTGGGGAAGGGAGACGGCCAAGCAAGGTGGAGGGGAGGTGGGGGCTGAGACCAATGGAGGTTGGGAGAGAGGGAGAGGCTGGGGCACAGCCCTCAAGGGGTGGGGAATTCAATTAGGGCCTTGGGGATGTGAAAGGTTGGCTTGGGAAGGGGAAAGATGGCTTGGAGAGAGTGAAGGGGTACCTAGGAATACCAAGTGTTGCTTTGGTAGATGTGGAAAGTAATGGGGCAATTGAAGGAGTATGGGGATGGGAGAGGGGTCTTAATGAGAAGTGAATGGGGAGGAGAGAGAGAGGATTCTGAAATTTGGAGGGGAGGAGAGAGAAAGGGTCGCCTCTTTTAGAGAGAAGGAGAGGGGAGAGAGAGGGAGTATCACACTGTAGGGGGGAGAAATCACACTGTAGGGGGGGAGAAATCACACATTTTTTGTGGAAGCTTAAATTCAAAATCTCATTCAATAGTTCTAAAGTGGGGGAATGGGGTCCTCTTTATAGGAATCCCACATTTAAACATAAGTCCCTGACTTTTGGACTAATGACCAGGCTACCAAGTGGAAAGGGGCGCCCCTGGGCCTAGCCCATTAAACTGGGTCCAATTAGCTAATCTAATGGCCCAATTGACATATGACTTATGTAAATGACCCTTAACCTAGGTACTTGACTCAAATAAAAGGAAAATACAATGACATGACTCAAATAAAAATTACATAGGACTCAAAAATAAATAACTAGACCATGTCGGATGCATCCAGGGCGAGGAGACGGGCCCTTAGTGCGGGATCGGGTGGTGATGACCCCATCATACTCCCGGGGTGAGGAGAACTCGACTCTGTCGAGTAAGAGTCCTTCCTACTGTGGTACTGCTCGAGAATGTCAGGGTCTAGCTGCTGCAGATCCTCCCGACTCACCCATGAATCATCCGAAGGAGGCCGACCCTTCCACCTAACCAGATAGCGCTCATATACCTTGCTCCGGGTAGTAGTGACATGTTCATCCAATATCCGCTCCACTTGCTCACGCTGGTTTCTCAAGACTGGTGGAGTTCTCTCATGGGTAGGGGCTCTCTCAAGGGATGGAACAAGCTCGATGTCCTCACTAGGTGTCACCGTGGGACCCCTGTATGGCACCAGGTCAGCCATGTTGAAAGTGGGGCTTACTTCGTATTCCTCAGGGAGGTCTAACACATAAGCATTAGCACCAATGCACCTCAGAACCTGGAAGGGACATGCTCCATGAGACCTAAGTTTTGAGACATTTCTAGGGAATAGTCTCTCAGTCCTCACCATCACTAAATCACCTACACAAAATTCTTGGTGGCGGCGGTGGGAATCGGCTAATTTCTTGTACATCCCGTTGCTCTTGTTGATGTGCTTGCGAAGGTTGCTATGCAATGTTGTGAATGCTGACATTCTAGGGGTGATGGGTGGACCTGGGTAACCAAAAGTAGACCTATGATGCAATGCCGCCATGTAGACTTTGATGGACCTAGGTGGGCCAGGGCATCCGTAGGTGAACCTATCATACAAAGTGGTGATGAATGCCCGGAGACCCGGACATCCGTAGATGCTCCTAACATGCGTATGATCAATGATGAATGAAGGTGGACCATTACATCCGAATATGGTCCACACATGATTCCTACTTGACATGTGGGTAATATGAATGAATGGACTAGGCTTATGAATCATGCCAAGTGGTGCGGTATGCCAAGGTTCATGCATTCCTATCCCAAAGATGACTTTCATGTGCATGGGTGTGGGGTGGTCCTTGAGCTTCCACTTGAAAGGGTCGAAGGGATCATGGAAGGTGGAGATCACGGAGTGGGGCACTTCCTCAATCCCTAAGTGTATATTGCCCAAAGTTATGACTCCCATGGTGTAACCCAAGTCTTGGGAGAGGTGGGCTTGGTCCAGCACGGTGGGTAAGGGTAGGAAAAGGTGGGTGGTGAGTGAGGTGGGTGGGTCACAAGGGTATCTAGGTTTCCATAGGTTGGGATCAAATGGATCATCATAAGTGTACCCAGGAAAAAGGAGCTCTAAATCCATCTTATCAACCTCAAGGTCCTTACAATATGGTGGTGGGTCTTCCTCCTCTAATGACATAATTGGGTCGAAGTTATCGGTAGGTGGGTCGGCCATGAGGGGAGGGCTTGGCTTTCTACCTGAGACAAGAAGCTCCAAATTGAGGAGAAGGTCGGGCTCATCGGGTGTGGGGAGGAATAATAGAAGGTCACTAGTGTAGCAACCAATGGTGCACATTGAGGTGACAAACCCGACACAAAGATGTAGGAGGTCAAGGCTCCTAGGTTGTTCGTCCCTAGGGGTCAATATGCTAGCGAACTCGATTTGCCATGCTAGGCTCTTAAGAAGATCCCCTAAAGTTTCCACTTGGTAGGATAATTGGATGGTGGTGCGATAGGTGGAGAAGGGTACTATGGGGAGGTTTAGTTCCATGGGAGGGTAGACATAAGACGTGATGGGGTGAATTGGTCTCTCCTTTAGCCATCTAGATAGGGCCCCATCTATGATTATAGTGCCATTTGTGAAGGTTTGTGGCTCTTGATGATGAGGACATCTCACGACACTCCCTCTGGCTCGGGTCGCCTGCACATTCTTGATATGGACCGACTATGATCTACACATGTTAGCTTCAGTCTCATCTTATGTATTTTCATTTTATTGAGTCCTATCTTATGTATTTTCCTTTATTGAGTTATGTGGTTCTAGTCCACTTCCCTTGTTATGCTTAATTGGGCCTTATTACCTTAGTTATGGGCCCATAGGATTGAGTCTATGATATGCTCGTTCTTTTGTCTTATTATCAGGGACATTTTGGTCATGTAAAGAATGGTTGCCTATATATAGGCCCCATCTCTCCTCATGTACTTAATTTTGATGAATGAATTTGATTAGAATCCTTTTCCACCTCCACTCTCTTCTATCAAAGATATTTCCTCTCTCCCTCTCTCTCATTATCTCTCTCCCTCTCTCTCTTCAAGAAGCGGGCGAACCCTTCTCTCTCTCCTCCCCCTCCCAACCACCTCCAACCCCCACCTACCTCCATTAACTCCCCTACAACTTCCCATAACCCATCTTTACTCCACATCTTGTCCCAAGGTAGTTCCACCAATCCAAGCCCCACCTCCCAACCACCACCTACCCCATCCACTTCCCTAAGCACCTCCCCACCTCCCCAATTATGAAGGACATCCTCCCTAGGCCCATTTTGAATTTCCCTCCCATCTCCCCTTCCCCATACCTCCCTAGGTCGACCTCCCCTTCCCTCCCAACAGCCCAAGTTCGCCTCCACCTCCTCTCCCACTCACCTTCTCTCTTGTGCACATCCTCCTTCCCACCACCACCTCTTGCAGCTCCAGCTCCCTCTCCACCCATTCCTGCCCCTCCATACCTCTTGGAGACCCTATCCACGTCCCTCCCCTCTCCCCAAACCCTCAGCCATCACTCCCAAGCTATGCTAACCCCCTCCCACTCCCTTTAATCTTGCTAGATTGCAGTTCCAGGTAGCATGTCGCAGGCAGCAGAGTTGGGCCTGAAAGTCGCATCGTCTCTGGCCGCTCCCTGATCCTCCTGGTGTCAAGGTCTATATCTATGGAAAGGTCGTCCAGAGAGCTTTCCAGGAGAGGTGGTTTCGTCGACATCCGAGCTCCGAGCTGTCCGCAGGAGCCCTTCTCCCTCAACCACGCAGAAGTCCTCAGGCAGGGAGCTAGAGCCTCAGTTCCAGTCCGATCACGGCTTCTTCCTTGAAGATCTGGGCACCATTTTCGGAGGGCAGGAACTACGTCCAGTTAGCTTTCATCTCCAAGAAGAAGGACCTCAATTGGCCACCGGAGCTACCAGTTACAATTTTCTTTGCCGGAGTGTGCAGTCTGCCCCCTGTGGGTCTAGGTTTCACCTGTCCCCACTTATCCGCCCACCATTCTTTTCTCCGACCTCCGATTGGGGCCCCATCAACTCCTGCTCGAAGCTGCTCCGACCACGATCGCGTCACCACCCGTTTCGTCTCAATTGGAGTTCGGGAGAGTCCGCAGTGCCTTCTGCGACAGACTGCACCAGTTCTACACCAGCCTGAGACAGAACATTGCTGTCCTGTTCCAGTCACCGGCCCGATCAGTACCGAGCTTCAGAGCCTCCCCAAAAAAATCAGACATCACCCTCGGTCAGTTGGGAAACTTTTGGCACCAGTTTCATCAAGATCTGAGTTCCGTGGAGTCCGTGGCAGCGTCATCACCGACACCCTGTCCAGCGAATCTGAAGATTGGCAGAACCGGCAAAGCTCGGAAAGTCGGGTTTTCTTGCATAATTCCCCCACCCCGCTTGGCCGGCTGAAGGCCCCTCCCTGCGTGGAGGTAGTTTTGATTGTAATAAGTTTAATCCCCACCCCAAGATAATCCCTCCTGTGAGAGGCGTAGTGTTGTACTTCTTTAATTGTCAGGTCAAGCGACACCGCCGCAGCGATCAGGTGTATACCCTCGCTTCCCGGCGAGCCCTCATCTCCGAGCGGGATCGGTGTTTTCACACCGATCAGGTGAGCATCTGATGCCATCCTTGATTGCCATTATTCTGCAAATTTAGTACTACTTCGCATGCCCGTCGGACGGTGAGAAGAGAGCCCGAACTTGTATACTACTTTGAAGGTGTCCACTGCGGACCGGGAGTGAGTGCCACCCAAACCCCGCCCTGCGGGCCAGCTGCCCACGAAGTTGGGAATCCCAGGCCCTTTGGGGGTCAGCCTAAGCAAACTAAGTCACTTAGAATCATTGGGTCTCGCCTCAGACCCTTGCCATCATCCCCTGGCCCCGCCGGGTGATCGCGTGTGCCGTGTGAGTAAGTCGCTATCGTGAGAATCATTGGAGTGCTTGTATGCTTGCGGGTTTAGGTCCTAGGGTCATCAACTCATACTTAGTCAACCTTGGGCTGTTTCACATCAAGTGGTATCAGAGCAATTCATTGACTTGTTCTCACAAGTCAAGTCCATGGGCACGCTTGCATTAGAGTTCTCATCGGATCGCTCCATGCATTATCCACCTCCCATTGTCATTGAGTCTGAGGACCAAAAGGCCCCAATTCCCATCGTATCCCAAGCATACCTACCTAATGGGAGCCCCACAGAAATTGACTTCATCAACATGGTAGAAGATAATTGGGTATCCCCCGAAATTGTAGCCACCCTCTCTACGACCGGATAAATTGTGCACAACGGAGATCAAGTCTTCGTTGAATTCCATAAATGGTTTGGAAAGACCAAATACTTTGATGGAGCATGGTGTCAAATTGGTACTTTGGAAGGCCCTTGCATAATCCTAGAGAAACAATGGCTTGATGAACAGAATACCACCTTCCACCCATTGCGTTGGTCTTGCCTAGTTCATCCCCCACATCTCCCGGGAGCCTATGGTTTCAACAACCTTTTGTTCCCTCACCCACTGGAGCCCCATACTCGGCCACCATGCCCTCTCAACCCACTTCAAAGAATGAATGTGGTCATGAGTGAACATGAGTAGAACCCGACCCACAAGACCAAATCCCCGGGATTGGACACCAACCCAAAGCCCTTCCCCACCTTTAAGGAAATCCATACTCCTATCAATAAGGAGGAAGGACATCAACTCATCCCCGTCCAAACAAACACATACCTCCCCAAACCACTCAATCTCACCCAAAACGTGGTGACCATAGGAGAACTCATCATCAAATGGCTCAAGCAAAATCCCATCCCTCATGCCTTGTACTTTCAAACCCCAACCATGGAACACCCTTTCCAAATAGCACCCGTTAACTCCTATCACACCGCATTCCAATCCTACTATGAGGTAAATGGTTGGGATGATCTCCTCAAGGGTTTAGAATGGCAACTAAAGTTGACTTGCTTATTGACCTTAGGAGCAGCCCACCCAAGAAGACTTAGTCTCATCCACCCATGTGATGGTTCTATCACCTCAGTCTTCACCATTGGTTGCTACACTAGTGACCTCCTTCTCATTCTCCCCATGGATGAAGAACCCATCATGGTCCACTCCACTCCCATTAAGATCCCAAGTACCTTGATCGACTGGCCCACTAAAGACCTTGGTCCAATTACCTTGGGGAAGGATGACCAATCGTACGTAGACCATGTGAACATAGAGTTCCTTCCTCTAGGAAGCCCAGTCCATGACCCCTTTGATCCCTTCCAATGGGAGCCTAGTCACCCATGTGACACACCCACCTTACCCACAACTCACCTTTCCCTACCCCAACCAACCATGTTGGACCAAGATCACCTCTTCCAAGACTCGGGCCACACAAAGGGAACCATCGCCATAGACAACATATGCCTAGGAAGCAAGGAAGAGCACCTCTCCATAATGCCCACCTTCCTAGATCCTTTTGACCATTTCACGTGGAAGTTCAAAGGTCATCCCACATCTATGCACATGGAAGTCACCTTTCGGATAAATATGCATGTGTCTAGGCTTACCACACCATTTGACATGATTCATAAGTCGAGTACACTCATTCACATCACCCACATGTCAAGTAGGAAGCATAAGTGGATCATATTTGGATATATTGGCCCACCTTCATTCATCGTAAGTCTTAAGCATGAGAGGAGCATACATGGATGTCCGGGCCCCCCGACATTTGTCACACCCATGCATAAAAGGTTAATCTATGGATCTCCCACCCCTCCTAAGTCTGTCACTGTCTTCATGGCATCAAAGTGTGATCGGTCCACATTTGGCTGCCCAGGTCCACCTTTGCACACCATACTTTTCACACCAACATCACATCATAGTGCATGGCATACGCATTCTCGCAAGCATATAGGAAAGAGCAATAAGGCTTACAAAAGGCGGGCAGATGCTCATCGGCGCCACTGCGAGTTCCAACTGGGAGACTCGGTGATGGTGAGGACGGAGCGGCTCCTTCCGGGACCTGCCTCCAAGTTGAGGGCACGGGGTTCGGGACCCTTTCGAGTTCTGAGACGACTTGGCAGTAATGCTTATGAGCTAGACCTACCTGAGGGTTTTGGGGTACACCCTACTTTCAATGTGGCGGACCTGGTACCCTACAAGGGCCCCGCGGTGGAACCCAGTGAGGAGCTCGAGCCTTTACCCCCCCTTGAGAGAGACACTCCCGGTGGGACTCCACTTCATAGCTTGAGAGACCGACGAGAGCAGGTAGAGGCAATACTGGATGAGCAGAGTATCATTACTAGGCACAAGGTGTATCAGCGCTACCTGGTTAGGTGGAAGAACCGTTCCCCGACAGAGGATACTTGGGTGAGTCGGGAGGACCTGCTACGATTGGACCCCGACATTTTGGAGTGGTACTACAACCAGACAGACCCCTACTCGACAGGGTCGAGTTCTCCCCACCCCGGGGGATTTGATGAGGACATCTCACGACACTCCCTCTGGCTCGGGTCGCCTGCACATTCTTGATATGGACCGACTATGATCTACACATGTTAGCTTCAGTCTCATCTTATGTATTTTCATTTTATTGAGTCATATCTTATGTATTTTCCTTTATTGAGTCATGTGGTTCTAGTCCATTTCCCTTGTTATGCTTAAGTGGGCCTTATTACCTTAGTTATGGGCCCATATGATTGAGTTTAGGATATGCTCGGTCTTTTGTCTTATTGTCAGGGACATTTTGGTCATGTAAAGAATGGTTGCCTATATATAGGCCCCATCTCTCCTCATGTACTTAATTTTGATGAATGAATTTGATTAGAATCCTTTTCCACCTCCACTCTCTTATATCAAAGATATTTCCTCTCTCCCTCTCTCTCATTATCTCTCTCCCTCTCTCTCTTCAAGAAGGGGGCGAACCCTTCTCTCTCTCCTCCCCCTCCCAACCACCTCCAACCCCCACCTACCTCCATTGACTCCCCTACAACTTCCCATCACCCATCTTTACTCCACATCTTGTCCCAAGGTAGTTCCACCAATCCAAGCCCCACCTCCCAACCACCACCTACCCCATCCACTTCCCTAAGCACCTCCCCACCTCCCCAAGGCTGAAGGACCTCCTCCCTAGGCCCATTTTGAATTTCCCTCCCATATCCCCTTCCCCATACCTCCCTAGGTCGACCTCCCCTTCCCTCCCAACAGCCCAAGTTCGCCCCCACCTCCTCTCCCACTCACCTTCTCTCTTGTGCACATCCTCCTTCCCACCACCACCTCTTGCAGCTCCAGCTCCCTCTCCACCCATTCCTGCCCCTCCAGACCTCTTGGAGACCCTAGCCACGTCCCTCCCCTCTCCCCAAACCCTCAGCCATCACTCCCAAGCTATGCTAACCACCTCCCACTCCCTTTAATCTTGCTAGATTGCAGTTCTAGGTAGCAGGTCGCAGGCAGCAGAGTTGGGCCAGAAAGTCGCTTCGTCTCCGGCCGCTCCCTAATCCTCCTGGTGTCAAGGCCTATATGTAACGCCCCGAGAATCCGATTACCGGGAAGGCCCGATAACCCGAGACTCGTACCGCCACCCACGAGCCCGAAGACTCGGAAGGGTTAAAAGGATGGTGTGGAAACTACACAAGCATCACATATAATTGCAGAAATTAAACAGTTATAATATTAAGCAGGAAATAAATTAACATTTTACATGGTCCACAATGAAATAACAACAACAGCAACAGTAGTCCACGACTAGTACAGTGACAAGAAAGAAAGTACAGCAACACGGGACATACCCCGGCTCTGACCTCTGGCACTACCTCTGGGCACCCGCACCACGCTGCGCTCCTGACGCGCTCCCCGAAGGTGGCGCCTCACCTGAAACACGGTGAAAACACGCAGGGAATGAGTCTCAGAACAAGACTCAGTAGGGATCACTCAAACCCTATCTCGTAAAACGAGAAACCACTACTCTAGCCGTAGGAAAGTACCTCAGAAAGGAAAGCCCTGTACTCTACAGAACTAGACCCTACGGCACGTAAACCGACACACGTGCCACGGTACGAGAAGACCAAAACTCAACGGTCGAACCGCCAAAATCTGAAGGTCGAAAACACACGACTGACAGCTTGACACTCCGTACTCGATAGGAGTACCACCCACTAGAAACACAGCCGGTAGCGTCCCCTGACGTTTGACACCGCGCCGCAGGTGAGCCGCCTGACGTGGTAGGTCCTACCCGAGGCGCAGACACCGTACAAGTAACCACAACAAGTGACTAGCTGGGGTCACGCCCGTCGACGTGGGTCCAACCGCCCCCAACCACGTGTGCACACACAGACCTTGCGTCACTAGGTCTGGTCCTCTGACCGGTTTTCCCCCGTAGCCGGACTCTGGCCACCGACGAGGGGCCTACGGTAACCGGTCCACAAACCGTCTCGAAAGGTGGGTGCCCGTACACCACTCCCAAGTGAGACCAGCACCTCGTACTGGTGGGCTACGACTAGTGGAGGGTCACTGAAGGAGTAGACTCTCAGATCAACGGAAAACACTTCGCAACCGCAGGTACGAGGAACACTCCTTGTACCAACACCGACGCACGGTGACACAAGCCGAAGTCACCACCTCCCGGGACCCCACGGTACCCCACGTGTAGCCCCCACATGATGCCCCACATCAGTCGGACTACAGGTCAGCATAGGGATCGAGACTAGCTCGTCCGGGACTCAAATCGGTGAAGAAGGGGAGTCGCGGTCACCGGAGGACCGCCTCCTGTGGTAGCAGTCGACCCAGGACCGCTATCACCTGGTTGCGGTCGGCCTGGAACCGCGACCACCCTGGTGCATGAAAACGTGAAAGCGGTCGTGTGAAGACCGCCTTCACCTGGTAGCGGTCTCCTGGAGACCGCGACCAGACTCCAACGGTCAAAAACTATCTCGAAGATCGTGCCAGACCCCGGGCTGGAAGCGGTCGCCCCCTGACCGCTACCAACAGTTGCGGTCAGTCGCGAGACCGCGACCGCCTGCCGATAGCACAAGCCCCAACGTTCGAAACCTTGATGATGGCGGTCCCCACCTGACCGCTATCTGATGAAGGCGGTTACTGGTGGACCGCTATCATCCCGGAAAACCGAGAACGGCCGGGAACGGCTAAAAACACCATTCCACGCCCCCATGCCTCCACCGGAGAGGGGGAAATCAAAGGGGAAGACCCCTGGGGACCCCTAGCATGATTCTAGGCCATCAAAACAAGAATCCATGCATCGAATCCATAGATCGGGCGACTCTCCCCAAAACATGGAAAAACCCCAAACATGCTCAAATAAGCCCCACTCGGCCTCCCCTCGGCCTATAAATCACGGAAAAGATCGGGTAGAGGCTAAGGAACGTCACCCTACCTCAATGGAGCGAATGCTCCGCCGAATCACCCACGAATCGCGAAGAACGCTTTAAACTTCACGAACTCCCCACGCTTCCCATGCTCGCCGCACGCCCACGAGCTCGCCTCGCCGCCGCCCACACGTCCGCGTCGTCGCCCCGCCGCCGTCCGTAGCCGGAGAGGGGTCCGCCACGCCCGAATGGGAGAGAGGGAGAGAGGAGTGGGTGGTCACGGTTGGGGAAGGAAGGAGGAAGAAGAAGAAGAAAGAGAAAGGAGAAAAGAAAAAAGAAAAGAAATGGGATTATATAGGAAAATCCGATTTTTCTGAAAAATACCAAAAATTAGAAAAATACATTTTCGGAATCCTCGGAACGCACCGATCGCAACGGTACCACTCGTGCCTGGGGGAACCGCCCGGTTCGCCCGCAGCGAGCTTCCGAAGGAAAATCCGAAACACACACCGGAAATCAGAAAACACGCACGAAAAAGTCGCGGAACGCCTCCGGGCCTCCGAAACAACTCCGGATCGCGCCGATCCGAACACGAAAGATGTCCGAAATGAAATTTCAGACACAACGGAGCTGGACACTCCGAAAACCAGATCCGGGACCCACGAAGAAGGATCCGAAAGGTCCGGGATATTACAGCCCTCCCCCCTTAAGGAATTTCGTGCTCGAAATTGAGAACAACCCAAGGGGAAAGAAGAGGAAGACTCACTCAAACAGGTACGGGAACTGCTGACGCATCTCATCCTCACGTTCCCAAGAAGCCTCACCACCAGAGTGTCGTTGCCACACGGCCTTTACTAAGGGAATGACCTTGTTCCGCAGGCGCTGCTCTCGCCTATCCTCCACGCGGATCAGAAACTCTGGGAGAGAAAGATCTGGAGTCATCTCAGGCCAAACGGAAAACTCGAGCACATGAGAGTCATCGGGCATATACTTCCGCAACATCGAGACGTGGAACACGTCATGCACCGAAGCCAACTCAGAGGGTAACTGCAATCGGTAAGCAACCTCACCGATGCGCTCCACAATCGCGAAAGGACCTATATAGCGGGGACTCAGCTTCCCACGCCGTCCAAAACGCATCACCCCCTTCATCGGAGAAACTCTCAAGAACACATGATCACCCACGGCGAACTCGAGGGGCTGCCTCCTACGGTCAGCATAGCTCTTCTGCCGACTCTGGGCCGCCAACATGTTCTGACGAACCAGGTGCACAACATCCACACATTGCTGCACCAATTCCGGTCCCGTCAAAACACGCTCACCCACCTCAAACCAATCAAGTGGAGTCCGACAAGGACGCTCGTACAATGCCTCATAAGGAGCCATACCGATGCTCGAATGATAGCTGTTGTTATAGGTAAACTCCACCAACGGTAGGTGATGAATCCAACTCCCTTGCCACTCCAGGCAGCAAGATCTCAGCATGTCCTCCAAAGTCTGAATGGTCCTCTCAGACTGACCATCTGACTGAGGATGATACGCCGAGCTAAATGCCAACTCCATGCCAAGAGCTCGCTGGAAACTCCTCCAGAATCCAAAAGTGAAGCGCGGATCCCGATCCGACACGATGGAAATGGGAACCCCATGCAACGGCACGATCCGCTCCACATAAAGACGAGCCAACTTAGGCACGCTCCAGCTGACCTTGACCGATAGCAACCGAGTCACCTTCGTCAGCCGATCCACCAGCAACCAAATACTGTCCTGCCCAGTCGGGGTCCTCGGCAATCCCACCACGAAATCCGTGGTCACATAGTCCCACTTCCAAGCAGGAACATCCAAGGGCTGGAGAGTACCTCCTGGTCGCTGATGCTCCGCCTTCACCTGCTGACAGGTCAGGCACCTGACCACAAATTCGGCAACATCTCTCTTCATGCCAGGCCACCAGAACTACCTCTGCAAGTTTCGATACATCTTCGTCGCACCCGGGTGTACAGTGTACCTGCTCCCATGAGCCTCGCGTAACACCGCACGACAAATCTGCTCCTCGGCTGGGACGTACAGCCTGCCACGAAACCTCGTAGCACCGTCCTCACCGAGCTCCACATCAGCCATCGCAAGAATCCGAGGCAACTCAGGGTCCGCATGTTGAGCCTCTGTCACCTGACGACGGATAGCAGGAGTGACAGTCAGACTCGCAAGCACCGCCAACCCTGGCTCCTGGGGAATCTTGAGCCTGAAGGATACTTCGGGCACTTGTTCCCAGAGCCTCCACTTCCTCAGCATCAAGGTACTGATCGCAACCTTCCGACTCAAGGCATCGGCGACGACATTCATCCTGCCCGGCTGATAAGACAGGGTGAAGTCATAGTCCTTCATGAACTCCATCCAACGCCTTTGTCTGAGGTTCAGATCTCTCTGCGAGAACAGATACCTCAAACTCTGATGGTCAGTAAACACCTCGAACTTCTCGCCATACAGATAATGCCTCCAGATCTTCAGCGCGAAGATCACCGCCGCCAACTCAAGATCATGGGTAGGGTAGTTCTCCTCATGGGGCTTTAGCTGCCGAGATGCATAAGCCACCACTCTACTATGCTGCATCAGAACAGCACCCAATCCGACGCCGGAAGCATCTGTACACACCACAAAACCTCCCGATCCAGAAGGCAAAACCAACACCGGAGCCGAGGTGAGCAACCTCTTCAGTTCACTGAAGCTCTGCTCACACTCCTCGGACCAAACGAAAGGCACATCCTTCCGCGTGAGCCTCGTCATCGGGGTCGCAATGCGAGAAAAATCCTGGATAAATCGGCGATAATACCCCGCAAGCCCCAAGAAACTTCGGATCTCCGTCACCGACCTCGGCCTCGGCCATTACATCACAGCCTCGATCTTGGCGGGATCCACGAAAATGCCATCACCAGAAATCACGTGCCCCAGAAAGTGCACCTCGCTGAGCCAAAACTCACACTTACTGAGCTTCGCGTACAACTGGTGATCTCGCAACGTCTGCAGCACCACACCCAAATGGTACGCATGCTCCTCAGCAGACTACGAATAAACAAGGATGTCGTCCACAAAGATGACCACGAATTGGTCCAAATATGGATGAAACACCCTCTGCATCAAGTCCATGAAGGCTGCTGGGGCATTGGTGAGCCCGAACAGCATCACCAAGAACTCATAATGCCCTTACCTCGTACTGAATGCAGTCTTCTCCACATCGGACTCGTGAATTCTCAGCTGATAGTAACCGGACCGCAAATCAATCCGCGAGAACACTCGCGCAGACTGCAGCTGGTCGAACAAGTCATCAATCCGCGGCAACGGATACTTGTTCTTAATGGTCACTTCATTCAGCTGCCGATAGTCAATGCACAACTGCAGACTGCCGTCCTTCTTCTTCACAAACAACACGGGCGCACCCCAATGGGAAAAGCTCGGACGAATGTACCCCTTGGCCAACAGTTCCTGCAACTGCGCCCTCAACTCTCTCAACTCAGCGGGGGCCATACGGTAGGGAGCCTTCGCCAAAGGTCCCGTACCAGGCACAACCTCGACCACGAAATCGATCTCCCGCTGGGGAGGTAATCCAGGCAACTCCTCAGGAAAAACGTCGGGAAACTCGCACACCACCGCAATGTCCTCGACATCCGGCTCCATCTGGTCAGACACGGCCACTGACGCGAGAAAACCCTGACAACCGAAATCAAGCAACCGACGGGCTCGAATAGCAGAGATAAAGAATCGAGAAGAGGTGGAACGGATACCTTGGAAATAGAAGGTCTGCTTGTTCGGATGCTGGAAATAGACCCTCTTCATTCCACAATCCACCACCGCTCCATAAGTCTCGAGCCAATCCATGCCTAGAATAACATCGTAATCCCGAAGCTGCAACGCATACAACCTGCCAGGCATACTCCGCCCATCGATCCAAACTGGAACCTGATCGAAGCAATACGGAGTGACCATAAAGTCACCCGAAGGTAATTCCACTGCCAAATCACAGGACAACTGGGTCACCGGCTCCTCGACGCTCGACGCAAAATCCTCCGAAATAAACGAATGAGACGCGCCAGAATCAAACAAAACCCGAGCCCCACAACCCAAAATCTGAACGGTACCTTCCACGAGCTGCGACGCCACTGCCTCTGCCCTGGTCAAGTGTGTGATCTGGCCCCGAGCCCTCTGCCTGCCTCCCACACTAGCTGACCTGGGTAGTGGCGGATACTGTCCCTGCTGCTGCTGCTACTGCCTCTGCTGCTGGGGAACCTGCTGCTGTTGAGGAAACTGCTGCTGCGGCGTTCTCTGAGGACAGTCTCGCGCCATGTGCCCTGGCTGGTCACACCGAAAACAGATAATCGGCGCCGTGCACTGCCTGCCTGGGTGGGTACCACCACACCGTGGACAAGGTCCTCCCGATCCACCCACTGATCCCTGACGCTGCAAAGGAATCGGCTGCTGCACACTGCCCGATGAAGCCTGCCCTTGATCCTTGTGCTTCTTCCGGAGACTCTTCTTCAAGAACTTCTTGACCTTCGAGCCGAAGGACGCAGATCCTGCCACTGACGCTGCCGGTGCCGGTACTCCTGAACCACCCGACGCATGCTGGAAGAAACCCTGCTGCTGGGTAGCCGACTGCTGGCTACGACCTGACAAGGACTGCCCCTGGCTGACCGGTCCTCGAGTCCTCTGCATATCCATCTCCAAGGAAATCGCAACACGAGACGCCGTCTCTAGATCAGTGGCCCCATTCACGATCAAATGGTGCCTCAGCTCCAGCCTCAAGCCCTGTACAAACTGTGTGGTCCTCACCTTCTCATGCTCCATGATGTGAGGTGCGTACCGACCCAGCTCAACAAATCGGGCCTTGTACTGCAACACGGACATGTCACCCTGCACCAGCTCCAGAAACTCCCGCATCCGCTGCGTGGCAACAATATCTGGATAGTACGTACGCTCGAAAGCACTAACGAAGTCATCCCACTCGACCTGCTCAAGTGGACGAAGCTGAAAGGACGTCTTCCACTCGGAAGACCACCACCTCCGAGCCGTACCCTGCAACTGGTTGTAGGCCAACACCACTCTGTCCTCGGCAGCACTCTTCGCAGAACTGAACACCCGCTCCATCTCATCGAGCCAATCACGAGCCGCATCAGGGTCTGTCTGGCCGCTAAAGTAAGGTGGATGGAACTGCATGAAGTCCCTCACTGCTCGGCCTGGCCCACCCCTGACAAACGAGCCCTCAGCAGCCTCTCCGCCAAACTGCTGAGACATGAGATGGTACATGCCACGGAAGAAATCCTCGGCCCCCGGAGCTCTCGCAACATCCACGGCCTCGGTAGCTCCCGGAACTCTGCTATGCTTCTCCTGGTCCCTCTGGACCCCCTGCTGGATCTCCTGACCTCCAGCCGACTGCCCCTGCTGAGAGCGAGAACTCCTCCTCGGCGCCATACTCGCTCCTGAAGCACAAGACAGAAAACACGAAAACGGCAAGGTCAAAATAAACACACGGTGCCCAATGCCAGCGTCACCTGTACATCATCGCTGTGGACTAGTGGACCACTACAATTACCTATGATTCTCATGTAATTCCACAACCGCGCTCTTATACCAGCTATAACGACCCGAGAATCCGATTACCGGGAAGGCCCGATAACCCGAGACTCGTACCGCCACCCACGAGCCCGAAGACTCGGAATGGTTAAAAGGATGGTGTGGAAACTACACAAGCATCACAGATAATTGCAAAAATTAAACAGTTATAATATTAAGCAGAAAATAAATTAACATTTTACATGGTCCACAATGAAATAACAACAACAGTAACAGTAGTCCACGACTAGTACAGTGACAAGAAAGAAAGTACAGCTACACGGGGCATACCCCAGCTCTGACCTCTGGCACTACCTCTGGGCACCCGCACCACGCTGCGCTCCTGACGCGCTCCTCGAAGGTGGCGCCTCACCTGAAACACGGTGAAAACACGCAGGGAATGAGTCTCGGAACAAGACTCAGTAGGGATCACTCGAACCCTACCTCGTAAAACGAGAAACCACTACTCTACCGGTAGGAAAGTACCTCGGAAAGGAAAGCCCTGTACTCTACAGAACTAGACCCTACGGCACGCAAATCGACACACGTGCCACGGTACGAGAAGACCGAAACTCAACGGTCGAACCGCCAAAATCTGAAGGTCGAAAACACACGACTGATAGCCTGACACTTCGTACTCGACAGGCGTACCACCCACTAGAAGCACAGCCGGTAGCGTCCCCTGACGTCTGACACCGCGCCGCAGGTGAGCCGCCTGACGTGGTAGGTCCTACTTGAGGCGCAGACACCGTACAAGTAACCACAACAAGTGACTAGCTGGGGTCACGCCCGTCGACGTGGGTCCAACCGCCCCCAACCACGTGTGCACACACAGACCTTGCGTCACTAGGTCTGGTCCTCTGCGGTTTTCCCCCGTAGCCAGACTCTGGCCACCGACGAGGGGCCTACGGTAACCGGTCCACAAACCGTCTCGAAAGGTGGGTGCCCGTACACCACTCCCAGGTGAGACCAGCACCTCGTACTGGTGGGCTACGACTAGTGGAGGGTCACTGAAGGAGTAGACTCTCAGATCAACAGAAAACACTTCGCAACCGCAGGTACGAGGAACGCTCCTTGTACCAACACCGACGCACGGTGACACAAGCCGAAGTCACCACCTCCCGGGACCCCACGGTACCCCATGTGTAGCCCCCACATGATGCCCCACATCAGTCGGACTACGGGTCAGCACAGGGATCGAGACTAGCTCGTCCGGGACTCAAATAGGTGAAGAAGGGGAGTCGCGGTCACCGGAGGACCGCCTCCTGTGGTAGCGGTCGACCCAGGACCGCTATCACCTGGTCACGATCGGCCTAGAACCGCGACCACCCTGGTGCATGAAAACGTGAAAGCGGTCGTGTGAAGACCGCCTTCACCTGGTAGCGGTCTCTTGGAGACCGCGACTAGACACCAACGGTCAAAAACCATCTCGAAGACCGTGCCGGACCCCGGGCTGGAAGCGGTCGCCCCCTGACCGCTACCAACAGTCGCGGTCAGTCGCGAGACCGTGACCGCCTGCCGATAGCACAAGCCCCAACGTTCGAAACCTTGATGATGGCTGTCCCCACCTGACCGCTATCTGATGAAGGCGGTTACTGGTGGACCGCTATCATCCCGGAAAATCGAGAACGGCCGGGAACGGCTAAAAACACCATTCCACGCCCCCATGCCTCCACCGGAGAGGGGGAAATCAAAGGGGAAGACCCCTGGGGACCCCTAGCATGATTCTAGGCCATCAAAATAAGAATCCATGCATCGAATCCATAGATCGGGCGACTCTCCCCAAAACATGGAAAAACCCCAAACATGCTCAAATAAGCCCCTCTCGGCCTCCCCTCGGCCTATAAATCACGAAAAAGATCTGCTAGAGGCTAAGGAACGTCACCCTACCTCAATGGAGCGAATGCTCCGCCGAATCACCCACGAATCACGAAGAACGCTTTAAACTTCACGAACTCCCCACGCTTCCCACGCTGGCCGCACGCCCACGAGCTCGCCTCGCCGCCGCCCACACGTCCGCGCCGTCGCCCCGCCGCCGTCCGTAGCCAGAGAGGGTTCCGCCGCGCCCGAATGGGAGAGAGGGAGAGTGGAGAGGGCGGTCACGGTTGGGGAAGGAAGGAGGAAGAAGAAGAAGAAAGAGAAAGGAGAAAAGAAAAAAAAAAAGAAATGGGATTATATAGGAAAATCCGATTTTTTGGAAAAATACCAAAAATTAGAAAAATACATTTCCGGAATCCTCGGAACGCACCGATCGCAACGGTACCACTCGTGCCTGGGGGAACCGCCCGGTTCACCCGCAGCGAGCTTCCGAAGGAAAAGCCGAAACACACACCAAAAATCGGAAAACACGCACGGAAAAGCCGCGGAACGCCTCCGGGCCTCCGAAACAACTCTGGATCGCGCCGATCCGAACACGAAAGATGTCCGAAACGAAATTTCGGACACAACTGAGCCGGACACTCTGAAAACCAGATCCGGAACCCACGAAGAAGGATCCGAAAGGTCCGGGATATTACACTATATCTCTGGAAAGGTCGTCCAGAGAGCTTTCCAGGCGAGGTGGTTTCATCGACATCCGAGCTCCGAGCTGTCCGCAGGAGCCATTCTCCTTCGACCACGCAGAAGTCCTCAGGCAGGGAACCAAAGCCTCAGTTCCAGTCCGACCATGGCTTCTTCCATGAAGAGCTGGGCGCCATTTTAGGAGGGCAGGAACTACGTCAAGTTAGCTTTCATCTCCAAGAAGAAGTACCTCAATCGGTCACCGGAGCTACCAGTTACAATTTTCTTCGCCGGAGTGTGCAGTCTGCCCCCTGTGGGTCTAGGTTTGACCTGTCCCCATTTATCCAGCCACCATTCTTTTCTCCGACCTCCGATTGGGGCCCCGTCAACTCCTTCTCGAAGCTACTCCGACCATGATCGCGTCACCGCCAGTTTTGTCTCAATTGGAGTTCGGGAGAGTCTGTAGCGCCTTCTGCGACAGACTGCACCAGTTCTGCACCAGCCTGAGACAGAATGTTGCTGTCTGTTCCAGTCACCGGCCCGATCAGCCCCAAGCTTCAAAGCCTCCCCAAAAAAATCAGACATCACCCTCGGTCTGTTGGGAAACTTTTGGCACCAGTTTCATCAAGATCTGAGTTCCGTGGAGTCCGTGGCAGCGTCATCACCGACACCCTGTCCAGCGAATCTGAAGATTGGCAGAACCGGCAAAGCTCGGAAAGTCGGGTTTTCTTGCATAATTCCCCCACCCCGCTTGGCCGGCTGAAGGCCCCTCCCTGCGTGGAGGTAGTTTTGATTGTAATAAGTTTAATCCCCACCCCAAGATAATCCCTCCTGTGAGAGGCGTAGTGTTGTACTTCTTTAATTGTCAGGTCAAGCGACACCGCCGCAGCGATCGGGTGTATACCCTCGCTTCCCAGCGCGCCCTCGTCTCTGAGCGGGATCGGTGTTTTCACACCGATCAGGTGATCATCTGATGCCATCCTTGATTTCCATTATTCTGCAAATTTAGTATTACTTCGCATGCCCATCGGACGGTGAGAAGAGAGCCCGAACTTGTATGCTACTTTAAAGGTGTCCACCGCGGATCGGGAGTGAGTGCCACCCAAACCCCGCCCTGCGGGTCAGCCGCCCACGAAGTTGGGAATCCCAGGCCCTTTGGGGGTCAGCCTAAACCAACTAAGTCACTTAGAATCATTGGGTCTCGCCTCGGACCCTTGCCATCATCCCCCGGCCCCGCCGGGTGATCGCGTGTGCCGTGTGAGTAAGTCGCTATCGTGAGAATCATTGGAGTGCTTGTATGCTTGCGGGTCTAGGTCCTAGGGTCATCAACTCATACTTAGTCAACCTTGGGCTGTTTTACATCACTTGAAGATCCAGACTATTTGAAGTAGCAAAGGGTTGAGGCTCTTCCTCACCATTGGTGTGAATTTGGGCTTCCTTATGGGTGGGGAGAGGGTCCGGGCTAGCAACTACTATGTGAGTGGGTGTGGCCTCCTTTCTCAAGGGAATGGGAAGGTCTTTTGGGGATGGGGTGATGATGGTTGGGGTATGGTGCACCCAGGGTGGTGAGTGAAGTCGAACTTGGGTTGGGTTTGGGAGTGGAAGTAGTGGTGGCCTAGGTTGGGGTAGGATAGGGGTTGGAAGTGGAAAGTGGGTTGGGTGAGGGGATTTAGGTTGATTGGTTTTGGGAGGTGTGTCCCTCTTAGGGGACGATGGAGGGGTAGTGGTGGGGACCATGGAGGCTTGTGGGGTGTGGGTTTGATGGGAGATTTTGGGTTGGGTGGTGGCCGTCATGGGCCTAGGTGGAGGGGTGGACATGTTGTCCACTTGGGTTTGAATGGTGTGGGTTGGGTGAGTGACTTTGAGTTGGGGAGTGTTGGTCATCATGGGCGGAACCGGGTCAATTAGGGGTCTTTTGCCCTTGGGATCGGCCGGTTGTGGAGGAGTGAGGGTGGGGGCTAATTTGGTTTGAATGGTGGTGGTTGGGTAGCAAAGTGTAGAGGTGTTGATTGGGGTTGCAGGTGGTGGGTGTTGTATGGGTTGGGAGATGTAGAGGGCCTTTATGGCGGCTCGGAACTGGTCGGGAGAGAAGGGAGGAGTGGTAGTGCTCCTCGGACTATGGCTCTCCAAGTAGGGAGGGGGACGTTGGGGATTGTAGATCTTCCTAAGTTCTACCTTCATCTCCTCCCATGAGGAAATGGTTTCTTGCCTCCTAACCCTTCTTAATCCCTCTATGTGCTCCCACTTACTCTTGGCTTGACCCCGAAGTCGTCCCTTGGCCTTGCAGACTCTCGCGGGTCCATATACCCAAGTCCTCTCAAAGTCTTTATCCATGGTAGCCTCCCATTTTAGGTAGGCATTAGGACTAGATCCGTCGAAACGAAGGTCCCCATCTAGGATGATGTCCATGAGGAGGGGGTCAAGCGGACCCTTGTGGAAGGCCGAGTTGTTGGGAGTTAACCAAAGAGGGGTATACATGATGATGCACTGGGTGGCCCGATGATGACTGTAAACAGAAATGCACCCTAGGACCAACTTGTAGAGAGACAAGTTGTGAACTTGCTCTGATACCAAACTGATGTGACACCACTTATGAGAATGTAGCAACTCGACTGTGAACCCTTGGACCTACCACGCAAACACAACGCACAAGAGCGGAGAATCCCGTAAATTGCCGAGCCACCATTGCGTACACAATCCCCGAGGTGACTCGGTGATGCCGAGTGGAGGTGGTGGAGCAAGACCCTTGCTGGTAAAGGGCTAGCAGGGCTAGGGTTGCCCTCCCAAGGGTACGGTGCCCACACTCAAGGGCTGGCTAGGTGCCAAAGGGGCACTGGGTCACTCTCTCTCTCACAACTCCATGGTGACCACACGCAAGCTGGGAGCTCCGGGGTCGGGCGCTCTCTCACCGCCAGCGGAGCAATTCTACGGATATTAAATAAACAAGAACTGAAAGGAGAGCAAGGGTTTAGAGCTTACCTGGTCGGTTTGAAGAAACCAACCCCGTTCGGAGACGTGGGCGAGCGGGGAAATGTGGGTTCCCCGCACACTGCGTCGGTGAAGCTTCTCCCTGTTTAATAGATTACATGGACTACTCCTCTCGCAGATGGGGGAACTCGGGGTGGGGAGAATAAGAGTACAATCAAACACTACCTCCACGCAGGGAGGGGCGCTAAGCCGGCCAGGTGGGGAAGGGGGGGTAGCTAAGGAAGAAGATGATTGATCCCTTCGCCGGTTCTGCCCGCTTCTGTGATTGCTTGATAGGTACTCGCTGCTGATGCTGCCACAGGCTCTCCTGAACTCGGAAGTCATCTAAACCAGCGCCAAATCTTCATTGATTGAGCCGGGAGGGCTCCTGAATTTTCTTGGGATTTCTAGATGTCGCCGACGACCGGGGCAGATTCTAGAACTGGACTGTTCTGTTCTGGCTCTAACTGGTTCTAGAGCACTGCAGCAGGAAGAAGAAATCGCCACGAGCACTCCAGAAGTCTGAACGATGCGGGACCAAAATAGATGCGACCGTGATCGAGTCCTCTTCGAGAAGCAACCAGGGAGATCACCAGGGGAGGTCGACGCAGAGAGAAACAGCCAGAAGAGTGGGGGGGTATCTCTACTGGCCCTGACCGGACTGACCTGCGCACCCGGGGGAGATTAATTGGAACGGAGAGCTCTGAACTCCGAACGATGCCCCGCTTGCTGCGTTTTACAGACGACTGGTAGTGCTTTGCTCCAGCCAAATGGCCCACCAAGATCCTTACCGATCTGGTCGTGAGAGCTGCTACAAGTCATCTCTGGCTATCTGCCAGATACAATCGGCGTAGTCTGGCGAGGATGGCTCCACCGAACAACACGGATATCGAATGGAGGTGGGACCACCTTGCCTGTAAAGTTGCTTAGACGAGCTTTCCACCAATATAAAATTTGCTGCTTGAATCGTTGAGGTGTTGTCGTGGTCGAGTCTGCAACTCGGGCCTCTGCTGTTGCCTGTGAACGGGACTGAGCAGGTTGATGTTAGGTGTTGATAGTGGGTGGAAGGGGTGAAAGGACTGTAATGGGGTGAGGGCCAATGGCTGTGGAAGGTGGAGGGGGATGTTGGGGGTTGATGGGGGTGGTTGGGAGAGGGAGGGGGTGGAGCTAGCAGTGGGTGGGGTCTGGTCCAGCCAAGCAGGGAATGGGGGGGATGGAGAGGGGTGCGGCCTAGGGTGAGTGGGGAAGGGAGATGGGGGTCGGCCATGCAAGGTGGAGGGGAGGTGGGGGCTGCGACCAAGGGAGGTTGGGGAAGAGGGAGAGGCTGGGGCACAGCCCTCAAGGGGTGGGGAATTCAACTAGGGCCTTGGGGATGTGAAAGGTTGGCTTGGGAAGGGGAAAGATGGCTTGGAGAGAGTGAAAGGGTGCCTAGGAATACCAAAGGTTGCTTTGGTAGATAGGGAAAGTAATGGGGCAATTGAATGGAGTATGGGGAGGGGAGAGGGGTCTTAATGAGAAGTGAATGGGGAGGAGAGAGAGAAATTTGAAATTTGGAGGGGAGGAGACAGAAAGGGTCGCCCCTTTTAGAGAGAAGGAGAGGGGAGAGAGAGGGAGTATCACACTCTAGGGGGAGAAATCACACAATTTTTGTGGAAGCTTAAATTCAAAATCTCATTCAATAGTTCTAAAGTGGGGGAATGGGTTCCTATTTATAGGAATCCCACATTTAAACATAAGTCCCTGACTTTTGGACTAATGACCAGACTACCAAGGGGAAAGGGGCGCCCCTGGGCCTAGCCCATTAAATTGGGTCCAATTAGCTAATCTAATGGCCCAATTGACATATGACTTATGTAGATGACTCTTAACCTAGGTACTTGACTCAAATAAAAGGAAAATACAATGACATGACTCAAATAAAAATTACATAGGACTCAAAAATAAATAACTAGACCATGCCGGATGCATCCGGGGGGAGGAGACGAGCCCTCAGTGCGGGATCGGGTGGTGATGACCGCATCAATAGAGGGGTGCCTCGGGAAATGTACCTGAGCGAAAGTAGCGGTCACCGAATGACCGCAATATGAGTAGACGATCCTCGAAAGACAGTAATATTATGGAGATGGTCCTCACAGGATCGCAATCAACCAGGGAGTAGAAAATAGTAGGAATATAAACGGGAAATCCAGGAAAACCACGATGGATCACAGGAAATAAGAATATAAGAAGGTCAAATAGCAACTAACATGATTGGCACTAGGTGTCCCACCGTGATCACCAAAAAACTAGGGTGTAGATAGATGAATGTGCCACTCTCAACATAAAAAATTAAATGAACTCTAAAGCATGTGGATATATCTCCTCAGGAATGAACATCAAACCAGGAAAATGGCTAAACTAACACACGCCGTGGGCATGGAGCAATCAAAAGGAAAGGCAACAAATAACTAATGGAGATGTGATAAATACCCAAAAGCAAAGATTGTGATCGCCACCAAAGTCTGTAATGCAGAGAAAACCGCAGTACGTACCATGGAAAAGAGTTGAGTAAAGGCATACTCAAGAACGAGATAGAAATCTAGGTGCAGAGAATAAGACGGTCCGAGGTTGGCCGCTACCCAAATAAGACAGGCTCAGGATGGCCGCTACTGCGAGTAGAGAAGAAGCCTGACGCAAGACTATAAATGGTCTCTAGAAAGGCCTTTATTGCAATGAGACGGTGTTGTGATGGCCGCTACCTCAGGAAACGGTCCGTCTATGACTGCTAAAAATACCCAGACAGTGAAACGTGGGAACTTAATCCTCCCTCCCTCTTAGCTGGCCAGAGGGGAAGGGCCTTGTGTGGTGAGTACTATGAACCTGCAAAAGAAAGTAGAACACAGAAGAAACAACCCGATTAGACCAGGGGACGTGCAATACCCATAAACCAACTATGATCTATGCACATAAAATGAAGGGCCAATACCTGGGGGTTGGTGATTTTTTTTAACCCCTGGGGGCCGTGGAAACAGTTGGATCATGTATATGGAAGTAATGTGAATGCAAAAGAATGTGGAAACAGAAGAGAAATCGATGCTATGCAATGCTAAAAACAGACAAAAAAATAGTGTGGAGGAGACACAAAATAACACAAGAACCGGCTACTCCCTGAACCGAATGACGTGAGAACACAAAGGACCGGCTCCCCCTGGTTGAGACTCGCTGTAGAATGCGGCAGCACTTCGTCGCGAGCTCCAGAATTCTCCTCCCCCAGCCATGAAGTCATGGGTTCTATTGATAGACCCCCAAAACCCTAGGCCAAGTTGGAGGGATAATAGCGAGAAATGAGCCCTGAGACTTGAGAAATCTATTAGAAAATACTCCCAGGAGTTTCCATAAACGATCAGAACCTCCTGAGAATCGAAATCCAGAGAGAAAACGTTGGACCAAGGACTCTGTTCAACCACAGATAGAGAGAGAAAAAACTAGACTGGGCAGGACTCTCGGTCCAGAGAGGCGGTCTCGCGATAGACCGCCACCGTAAAGTAGCGGTCTATTGCGTAACCGCTATTCTGGTGGCCGTTTGAAAAAAATAAAAAGGAAATAAATATGTGTATTTATCCCAAATCAAGCCTTATCCAGGCCCATTAAGCCCAAATCACGACTCATGCGAGAAAATGAGCCCAACCAAGGAGAAAAACCCATAAAAGTAGGCCCAAAACTAGCCAAAAATGGCCCAATGAATAATGGATAACCTGGGATATCATAAATAAGGATAAGAAAATGACCCAACTCGTAGGCATAAAACGTGTGTCAAAAGCCGTGCAAGCGTGGGGTTCTTAGTGCAGCACTTTGCTGGACATTGACGCAAATAGAGGGGGTGCTTGTGTGTGGCTGACACAGAAGCCAAGGTGACTCTTATGCATCGAACAAGAGCTCTTTAATGAGCGGGGATTGAGTAGAAGGGAAAGCATGAAAAACATTGGTTCTAGCGAATTTAGGACTGAGCCAGAGTCTCCACAACCCAAAAGCGTAGGTGAGGAGGTAGGTGGTCGTTTTCTTGAGAATCTTATGTATCCAACGGTAGGAGAATATGCATATCAAGTAAATAAAAAGCATGTATATCAAATGCATGGAGCAAATCTGAAACCACACAGATGATTAGGATCTGTCTGAGACATTAGGGAGGGGATTTATGTGGTTGATGTTGCCCATAAGGGCGTCACCCACTAGGGAGATCAGGGACATCATGCTGAAATGAATTTCATTGGTCGGGCAGCAGGATGAGGTTAAAGGATGAGCCTGCATCTGATAGACCAGGAGGGATGGAGCCAGGGACCCAACCTACTGTAACTGGACGGGGTCTGGTTTTTCCCCTTTCGTGGTACAACATGCTTCCTTGATCAATGAAGGAAATAAACGTAAATAACGAAATCACAGTAAGACTATGAGGATCAGGATTGAAATAAAATTGGGAAGATGAACACATTTCTGCCTAGACACAGAAGAAACACTTTCATTCATTTCATCACATAAAAGAGGTACATTCTTCCAGAACTATCTCATCTAGGGAGCAATCAAACAGAAAACAAAATTAAAATAGTCTCCCTCCTCTCCCCAGAGCAGCACCTACTCTCTTTCCCTCTTCCTCTCTTCTTCTCCCTCGCTCAGGAGCACAACAGATCGCTCTGGATTTCACCCTTAAGAAGCTTCGAATAGCCAACCAGCCCGGGGGGGGTTCCATCTAGGGGTCGCCCTCTCTTTTATAGAGGCAGCATGAGGTGTGACGACCCATGGTCCGGATACCGAGTAAACCCGATACCACTTGGATCCTGCGAGGCCTCCCAAGAGCGGTAAAGCTCCGAAGGGATAAAAGGAGTGTGTGGAGTACAATGAAGTTCCAGATAAAACAGTAAGCAATTAAAATTTTAATGATCAGGTTTGCTAAAGTAACATAAATAAAATTACTTTTTAATTAATAAATTAAATTAACAGAGTCCAGTCCAAATAAAGGCAAGTACAGTCCAACAGAAAAGAGAACATACTCTTGAATCGGGGGAAGCCCGACACTGGCAAAGCTGGCGATCAAGAACTATCGGATGACGCCTCGAACCACGAGGAAGAAGAACGACCACACCTGAAAAGTAGGGGTGAGCCTCGTGTCGCTGGCTCGGTAGGGGTCCCGCAGATCCCCACTAGAAACAACACAATAACACGCAAGACAACAACGCTAAACAGTAAAGCAGGAGCAAAAGTAACAGCAGTGCTAAACTACAACAATGAAGCTATAAAAGTAGGAGTAAGAACAGCTAAACGAAAGAGTAAAGCCATACTGGATAGAAACACAGCTACCGAACGAACCTCGGCTCTCTAAGCTACTCCAAATAGCAATAGAAAGGTGAACCCTGATCTCACAAAGTCGGGCATTACCGATCCGTCGACAAAGCACTAGCTCCAAAGCTGAAGCCTACCAAAACAGACAAAAAGCCCTACAGAAGACCTACAAAGTCAAAGGCACATACATACACGAACTCACCGTTGTGTACGCTACACAAGACTGGACTGCAGGTGGAGCTAACATAGACTACCCGACAAGTCACGTCAATCATGACGGGAACCAGTCACAAAAACACAATGAGTTAAGCATCAGGTGACAGAAGTACCTCCTCACTAGAAGAACAGCTAGATGCGTCCACTAACGTCTTACACTGCGCCACATGTATCTCCCACATGCCTAGGACAACGATAACTGAGATACTCACAAAACCAAGTACAAGGAACAACAGTAACAAGTGACTAGTCAGGGTCACGCCCGTTGGCGCTCGTCCAAACGCCCCTGACCACGTGTGCACACACAAGCTCAATGCCTTGAGCCAGGCCTCTAGTTAGTTTTCCCCCCAATAGAATGCTACCGCAAGGTAAGGGGGCCCACGGAAACTAGCCTAAAAACCATATATCAGGAACTCACTCCGCCACCACTCCCAGGTGGGCTGACACACAGGAAAGTGTCGTCAGGCTACGACTAGTGGAGGCTCACTAGACACAGAGACTCCGAAACATCAGTGTTAAAGTACAGACAGGCTAAGATGCACTGTCACATGTACTACTAAGCACCAAGCACAAGGCAGCACACAAGACTGTCGCTAGACTCAAGACAGACAACTAGACCTGCTGACAATGATCCTTGAGTCACAAGACTCGGGGTCAAGATCATCACACAAAAGCGGTAACATGCCGCCCATCAGCCAAGTTCCTAAGCAAAATCACGATCAAATACTTATAAAGGATAATGGTACAAGACAGCCGGATCCACACATCTGCATGACACGAATCACAGAGACATGAGAGATCACCAAGACCCTCAAAACATGTGGACATGCAAATCGAGGTAAGGTAGTACCTCACGGCGTCCAAAACCATGTCTCAGTCCATACAGGACTACCGAGACATTCACGAGGTCACATGTCAACCACTGGCTCACATCGGGTTGACCAAAAACCAGTGATGACTCTGAAGCAGCACGGAACACTACTCGATATAATGGCACTCCTGGCCACCTTACAACATGGTTACAGCCCTCATAGGACGTCCAAGACATCCACGGGACAATGGGCAACCCATAAGGTCAAGCCAAGATAATTGGAGGCAAAAACAATGGGAAAATAGAACTCTGGGAAGAAATGATCATTCACCTGACCGCTAGGCAAACCAAGCGGTCAGACAAAGGGCCGCTACCCTCCCACAGAGAACACAGACAAGTGGCGGTCATAAAAAAGGCCTCAAGAGACTGTAGCAGTCACAGACATGACCGTTTAATCCAGTTAACCCCCGAACTGACTTAAAACTGTTGAACCGACATAAACGAAGCTTAGCGGTCACCCATGATCCGCCACAGCCAGCCTAGCAGTCTATCGTACGACCGCTAAGACCTGAACCAACATAACCTTAAACCGACAAACCACATAGCCTAGCGGTGTCCAATGGACCGCCAGATGACCTCTTGCGGTCTCTGAAAGGAGTGCCAAGGCGTTACGGCATGAAAACCATGGGAATGGCCAAAACCCAACCTTTCCACGCCCCGTTCGCCCTAAAACCAAGGGGAAACATTCCTAAACATGATATACACCTTCCACAGTCCGGAAGGGATCCAAACTATGTCCAAAAACGTAAGAAACGGGTGATTCCCATGAATCGACCCAAAATGAGTCACGTGGGTTCCTGGGCTCATACTGGTCCCAAATGACAACTAATCACAATGAAACTAGCGGAAATGAAATGCTAACATGCCAGGGGTTCAAATAACACTAATCTAGCATGAAACTGTTGCCGAAAATGGTGAACCCATCTCACACCCCCTGAAGCATCCTTTCACCCAAACGCGGTAGAACCTGCTCATATACGCACCGTTCGGCTCCAAATCACGAGGGAACGCAGAAGAGATGTAGAGTATCCATCTCCCTACCTCCACCGAAGTTCTAGCACGCCAAAATGACTAAACCACGCTGAAAACCATCACATGAACCCGAACACGCCGGCTTTGAATCCACCAAGGGATCGCGCCAACGCCACGCTCCATCCTTCACACCAGCACGCTCCACGACAACTCCACGACGTCCCTGTCTCGCCCACCTCGCCACGGTCGCGCGCCCCACGGAGAGAGAAGAAGAGAGGAGATAGAACGAGAGGGAGAGAGTGAACGGTGGTGAGGAGAGAGGAAGGAGAGAGAGAGGGTTAAAAGAAAATGAAATTAAGAAATTCCTAATTTTCATGAAATCTGATTTTTAGCCCAAAAATCCACTAATTCAGAAAAATAGGGAAAAATAGTCTAAGCGATCTTCGGAAGGAGCACAACGCAACTGTTGCGTCCTCGAGTCGATGAACTCAATAGTAAACTCACCACTGGGTTCCGTAACTTGTACGAGAGGAAAAACCCACGTGGATCGTAAAACACAACTCAGGGCCCACAAAAGCGATCCGAAAGCTCTCCGATAAAGATCCGAAAGACTCAGGGTATTACATGAGGGTTCCATCGAGGTATGGATGAGGAATAATCTCCAATGATTGGTGATTTCCAAGCCAAGTGCCGTTGTACGACCTCCACATGCCTTCTGGAAGCCGGGACCGCTGTACGTCACGTCGTGATAGAATCCCACGGTGGTTAGGGTTTCTTTACCTTTGCGGGTGCGTCGACGCAGCCCACAGTGTGCGTCGATGCACCCTATGGGCATTGGTAGATCTCCTTCTTCATCTTTAATCGCGCCGACACAGCTGATGTTGTGCGTCGACACACCCCTTCATCCAGCATGATCAGTAGCCAACCCTTCAATACGCAACTGGCATTGTGCGTCGACGCAACCTTATTATCCAACATGATGCCTTCTGTCTCATTCTTTAGGTGCATCAACACAGCCAGTGAGTTGTGTCGATGCAGCCTGTTGTTCAGGGGTCCTTTTCTTCAGTAGCTGGCCTTACATGGCATTTATCGCCATCTTTTTAGCGTCAACAAATGCCCCCCACCCGTGGGTGGCGCGAATGAGGGACGAGAGAGCAGGGCCTACTGGTTAGCCTGCTGAAGCAAGGAAGAGAGGTTTTGTATATAGGATCAGACGGAAGACCTGCGATAATGAATTGGGGCGGACCCTAGTGGGATTAAAGGTTTATGCAAGGATATCGTTTAATCCGGTCTTAGACGGAAGGTATAAGCCGTTGGGTTATAGCGGCTGGTCCCGACAAAAAGTTAAGCACCAACCTTGATGAAATCATTGGCATAGGGTATATGTCAACGCAAGGATATCGTTTAATCCAGCTTTAGACGGAAGGTCTAAGCTGTTGGGTTATAGCGGCTGGTCCCGACAAGAAATCAAGCACAAACCTTGATGAAATCATTGGCATAGGGCATATGCCAATGCAAGGATATCGTTTAATCCGGTCTTAGACGAAAGGTCTAAACTGTTGGGTTATAGCGGCTGGTCCAGACACGAAGTCAAGCACTAACCTTGATGAAATCATTGGCATTGGGCATATGCCAACACAAGGAAATCATTTAATCTGGTCTTAGACGGAAGGTATAAGCCGTTGGGTTATAGTGACAGGTCCCGACAAGAAGTCAAGCACCAACCTTGATGTGTTGTGCCTCTGTGGTTTTAATGATTGGTTTTGATGTGAGTCATACACTGTGAGTCACCATGCATTGATGTTCTATTTTGATGATTGATTTGGTTTTGATGATTGGTTGTTGATGTGAGTTAATCAAATGTTCAGTCATCGTGCTGCTCAGTTTAGTTTAATATATTTTGATGTTCAGTCATGTTAACAGATGCATAAAGCATTCATTGCTACACTCTGTCTGCACAGTTGTCACTACAGTGCGTCAACTCAGTGTGCCGATGCGTCGACCCCTTGGTCATTTTTGTATCTGTCCATACAGTAGTGCGTCAACTCCTTGAGCTGATGCGTCGACGCTTCAGTTCAGTTTCTTCATTTGATGAAGTCTATACATCATCAGTTGATCATCAAGAATATACGTTGCAGCGTCAACTCATTGGGATGCAGCGTCAACTCAGCAAGTATGCACATCAGTCTTCACATGCTAAGTCTGTACAGCCGCTGGTCTAGCTTCATGAAGTCTATACATCAGACTGTTATAGGAAGTCTGTACATTGTCCGTCTTCCTTAGCGTCTTGATAGTTGATGTCTACACATTGGCCTTCATGCTCCTAAGTCTATGCATTACTGTGCATGCATAAGTCTTCATAAGTCTGTACATTGGACTGTCTCTCTCAGCGTCTCATGGCATAAGGTCTGTACACTCGAATTGCCCTTGATCTGGTCAAGTGTATACACTCTCTCACTGTAGCTTTCAGCTATTCAAGTCTATACACTGGACTGTTAGGTCATGTCTATACAACGTGGGCTTCAGTTCTTCAAGCCTACACATCGACTGTTCATGCATTGGGCAAGTCTGTACATCGACCTGTTCACTCGTTTGAGCAAGTCTATACATTGCGTTGCCTTACCTACGTTCAAGACCACCAAGTCTGTACAGCCTCTGCGTTTCAAAGTCCATTTGTTGCACTATCAAGTCTGTACAGACTTCACCTCATCTCAAGTCGAGTCTAACTATGTTGTCTCCATGTCGTTCTTAGTTGGAGTCGTTTCTTTGTTATGTCTGTCTTCATGTTGCTTCTCGTAGACCTCGTGTCTTTGAATTGTTCCATGTTGTTTTCGTGTCATCCTCGTCTTCGAGTCGTTTGTAAGTTCGAGCGAGTTTGTTATGTCGTGTTGTTTTTGTATTCATATCTTCGTGTTGCTTTTCCTAGACCCCGTGTCTTTCTTGTTTTGAAACCACACTTCGTGTCGGTTTTTATTTTCGTGTTTCTCTTGTGTTTATGTCCGCGTGTTGTTTTGCTTCTACCTTCGTCCAGGTTTCCTCTGACCGCGTGTCTTCCTTTTTACCTCGTGCTGTTCTCTTTCTACTTCGTGTCGTTCTCTTTGTGGTGTTAGTTTTATTATAATGTATCTCGTGTCGTTCTTTTCATAGTGTTTGTTTTGTTACAGTGATACTTCGTGTCATTTTCTTTGTGGTGTTAGCTTTATTTTTATGTATTTCGTGTCGTTCTCTTTTTACTTCGTGCTGTTTGCATCTGACCTCGTGTCATTCTCTCCTTGTCTCGTACTGTAATAATCTTGTGTATCTCGTGTCGTTCTCAGTAAAGTGCATCTCGTATTGTTATCACATACCTCATGCAGTTTTAGTTCTTGTGGCCCTCAGTGTTAATGGTTTTTTATCTCCTTACAGGTCCGAGGAAGAACATTCACCTGTGTCTGGGTTGCACGTGATTCGATACTAAAGGAACCAATGCTATAAGGACACGTGGAAAGAAGGTTCTAGATGAAGCGTGGGAGGCACACGCATTCTGCACCTTACCCACCTGCTGCTGCGGCTATATAAGGAAGCCTTCGTCCACAGATGAAGGTTGATCGAAAGGAAAAAGCAAAAAAGGAGAAGTGAAGAGAGTTCGATCCAGAAGAAAAGAAAGAGAAGAAGAGCAGAAGGAAAAGAAGAGAAAGAGAGAGTTAGAGAGTTAGAGAGCTCGTAAGGGTGAAGAGAAAAAGAAAGTGAGAGAGAAGAGAAGAGGAAGAGAAGCCTACCTGAAGATCTGTCAACTGGACCGTGGATCAGATCCAGGCCAGTCAGCTCCGTTGACAGCCACATTGTGCATTTCGTTTACAGCTTTCTGATTGCTGTGTTATTTTTCTTTATTGTTTTCTTTTGTTTTCTGATCATCTTTGTTCTTCCGATTGCCCTGTTGGGGATCGGGTTCCTTCTGTTGGTTCAAGAGAAGGGAGATCTGATCTCCAGGTTGCAAGTGACTGGTTGTCACTTGTGGGTTGCCCTCTGGTTAGAGGAAGGGAGGCTAGTCCTCCGGTTCTGGGCTTGTGGTTGCAAGTCCAGTGGTCCCTCCTGGTCTGGAGGAAGAGAGGTCTTCGACCTCTAGTTTCCAAGTGGCTGGGAGTCACTTGGGTGTCCCTCCGGTTGGGAGGAAGAGGGGAGGCTGTTCCCCTGGTCAAGCTGTGTGGCAGCAACTGTTTGCAGACTGAGTCTGCTTGGTTCTAGCATTTGCTAGTGAAGCCTCACTCCGGTTGGGAGTGAGGGGTGGATGTAGGTCTGTGGACCAAACCACCTAAAAATCTATTGTGCAGTGGTTTGATTGATTGCTTTGCTTCCGCTAGATGCTTGAATAGGCACGCTCCAAGTTTTGTATTTGAGTTGAATTGAATTGGTTCTATTCTGTGTCTATCTCTAGCATCCTAGTTTTTATTTGGCCATTTTACATAGAAGGATACATTCACCCCCCTCTGTATCCAGGCCTAGCACCCTAACAGTTGGTATCAGAGCGGTGTCTGCATAGAAGGTCCAGCGACCTGCAGATCGATCTTGCAGTCTTAGGTGCTAATTTGTTTTAGTGCATCAATATTCTTGTTGCATTGAATCTATCGGCTATCTGTTTCAATGGCTTGTCCACCCATCTATAGTGGTTCTGATTTCAACCAGTGGCACAGTGCTTTACGTAGTTATGTTAAATCAGTGAATCCAGACCTGTGGAAAGTAATTTCACATGGTCCTCATGAACTACCAAAGAAAAAGTCCAAATGGACTGACAGTCACAAATCAATGTATGAGGAGAATCAGACAGCTATAAATCTGATGAGAGCAGCCACTGACAAAGCCTTTCACTCATGTTTCCTTGATTGCAGATCTGCAAGGGATATGTTGGAAATGATGAAGAGAGCCGGGAAAGGAAATCAAACAAGCTGCATGATGGCCAACAGAAGCGATGAAGGCAGCAATCAAAGTGAAGACGATAATGATGAGGAGGTAAACCCTTTTGAGAACTATACCTTGGATGATTGGGAGAATTCATATGCTGAATTATTAGACTCTCATGAACAGTTAAGGGAACAATACAAAAAAATGAAGAAGAATAGTAGGTCAGACAGTTTCAATTCTCCATGTAAGAACTGTGCTGAACTAAAAAATGTTCATGATGCTTTTATGTCTGATATTCAAATGTTGAAGAAACAAATTTCATTGCTAAAAATTGAAGATCAAGATCATGTAAAGGAAATCTCTAAACTGGAAAAGAAGCTTAGTCTAGCTAATCATGAGTTTGTTCAGAGTAAGGATTTGCTGAAAGAACTTGAATGTGTTAAATCTGACTTAAACAAGCTGAAAAATGAGAATGACTCTCTCAGAAAGTTTTCTAAAGAAAATGAAGAACAATTAGAGAAACTTAAACAAGAGAATGATTTGCTGTTTGAAAAATTTAATGCAATAAAATCTGTAAACATAGAATTACAGAAAAATTTTGAAAAACAACAAAAGGAATTGAAGGAGTTTGGAGCTAGGAGAGAAAGCATGGTTAACTCAGAGGACCAGCCTCTAATAAATGAGTTAATTCAGAATGATAAGCTTAAAGAAGAAGTTAAAAAATTAAAATTGTTAAACAGTGCCATGTCTGAAAGACTTCTCACTTTGGAGAAAGGGAAAGTCATCTGTACAAACGAGACTGAAGAGGTAGATGAGCTGAGAAAGGAAATTGAAGAATACAAAACAGCTAACAAGGTTTTGAATGAAGCTGTCAATTGTAGTGAACAAGAGATCGCTAGTTATGAAATACACATTGCATCTCTTCAAAATAAAATTCAGGATTTGAAAGTTTCCTTGTCTAAATTTTTTGATGGGCAGAAAAACCTAGACAAGCTACTAGGTATAAAAATCAACCCTAGGAAGGAAGGGCTGGGCTACAATAAGATAAACAAGAAGGAACTTCAGAACAAAGTAATGACATCATTTGTAAATGCTTCAAACGTAGCCACAACATCAAAAGACAAACAACCCATTGTTCAGAAAATACTGGGAACAAAGATTAATTTTAAGAAAGAAGGACTGGGTTACAGTCCAGTCATGAGGAAGGCTGATGGAGCCAACCTGAAAACTGTCTTTGCTAAATCTTCTGAACAGGAGAAGCCTTCTACTTCATCTCCACCTCGGTACAAGGCTAAGAAAACAGAAAAAGAAAATAAAAATCATAAAACATCAAAAATTCAAAGGAACAATCTGCATGCTAAAAACTCATCAGATAAATGCCATATTTTTAAGAAATCAAATGGCTCATGTCATTATTGTGGTAAGTATGGACATCTTATGAGTAACTGTTTTGTGATGAAAAAGCATGACAAAAAGCATGCTAGAAAATCTGTGTCTGCTCAGAAAAGAAGTGTCACATGTTCTAATTGTGGTAAATTAGGACACTCAATTGCTCATTGCTGGTTTGCTAGTGGTAAGAAAACCTTTTATTCATATCATGCTAAATTCCCTGCAAACCAACATGTTTTTAATAAAAACAAATCTGTTTCAATGAACCAGCATATCATCTATTTTAATTGCAACAAAAGGGGTCACAGGGCCTCTGAATGCTGGTCAAGCTTTTTTGAAAGAAATTCTATTTCAAGCCTTGAATGTGGAAAGGATGGCCACAGGGCCATTGATTATTGGCATGCCCAAGGAGGCTATGGCAATAATGAACTCAATTTTAAAAAGAATGCCTCTTATTGCTCTCACTGTAGAAACCATGGCCATACAGTCAAGGACTGTTGGCATATTCAGGGTAGAAATGTGAATCTCAAATATGCTAAATTCCCTGTAAGACAATTTGCAAAACTTTCATGTTATAACTGTGGGAAGCCGGGTCACAGGGCTGCAACCTGTTGGCTGGCAGGATATCAAAACCAAACTGGTTTTGGCAAACAGATTTTTTATTCTGTTAACAAGAAATCTCATGCTTATGCACATAAAATTCATGCTAACAAGAATGTGCATAAATCAGATCTGAAAACTGCTCCTAGAAATGTGCTGAGAAAACCTGCTAGGAGTAATATTGTTTTGTCAGGACCCAAGACTTCTTGGACACCTGTTTGTGCAAAATAAACCTTGTTTTACAGGTGTGCCTTGGAATGGAATAAAAAGGGGTATTAATCCAAGGCACTCAAGAATGAAAAGCCCTTCTGAATTTTTCAGGTAAACTTCCTACTCTTCTTGTTTTTAGTTTTAATGCATAGCAAGTTAAATCTGTTTTTACATTTTCATTCATCATTTGCCATGTGCATTACTTTCTGATCATGTATTTGCTGAGAGTTCTGTGCAAATATCAGATTAAGAAGGGTTGTCTGTATCTGATGCATACATAGGCTAATTTTAATTGCTTGATAATTGTGTTATGCATAGACTCTGAAAACAAATTGCATTTCGAATTTTCTGAAAAATCTGAACTGCATATGAGTGTGACTTGAAACTTGTGTGTTGCAATAGCTCACTGAAATTTTGAATTGCATATAGGACTGCATGTTGAATAATTATGCATGACCTCAATGGTATATAAATGGTAAGGTACCAAAAGGCAGGGAAGTCTGTCTGGAGGTTCTTACTATGTGTGAGGTGGTCTTTTAGACCAAGTGCTCTGCCTAGTACCATGGGTCACTTTGCTGATAGGATAGTCTGATTGTGCACAAGTCACAATATCATTTGGAATCATATGTTCAATTTTCAGTGCAAACATTGCATGTTTTCAGGGGGAGTTAGATGCATATCCTTGCATATCATTCAATGTTGAGTCTTTGCATGTCCCTGCATACATATAGTGCATTGCATTTCCTTATATTGAAAATGCCAAAGAGAGAGTTTGAATGCATTTGTGAGGGGGAGTCAATGCATTGCATATAGGTTGTCAAATGCATACATGTGTCAGAACTCATTGCATATCATTTCTTATTGATTTTGTTGACAAACCTTAATCATATTTTGAAAACTTTGAGCTTCACAATCTCTCTTAACAATTGGTATTTCTCCTATCAATTGGTATCATTTGGCTTCAGAATTCTATCAGTCTATCATGAAGATTTCAATGGGACTATCTCGATCATAAATCTGAAAATTCTTGAACTAGAAATCTTCTATTATACATTTTGATGAATGACTGAAATAACTCATATGGTTTAAGCTTAATGTACTCAATGAGTTTGGCTTTAAAATCTCTGAAGCATGTTTAATAAACCTTAACCATCTGTTTCATGTTGTGTCTTGTGAAAACTTCTGAAATCTGCACTTTTGAATACATGACTTCAACTGATTAAGTACATGAAACTATTATTGATTTGAAGCAAATGAATTTTTCTGAAATGTCTAAAGGGTAATATCTGTCAGAGCAATGACATTGGTCACTGAGAAACACATGTCCTAAGGACTGTGTCATGAGGTGCCTTAGTTAACTCTGCATAAAATTTATTGAAAATCAGGCAGAGCAATGGCATGCACACTGAGAAATACAACTCACTCATTAAAAAATGAGTTGTAGTGTGTCATGATGTGTAAATGCTAACTCTGTTCACATAAAGCATGACAGTTAGTCACACTAAGGGCTTAGGGATATTGGCCTCTGATCAAGGTATATCCTCTAGTTACAATGTGTGCACTGAACTAGAGTGCTCGTAAAATTTGTAGCATGGAAAATTGTTGAATAAATTAAAATATCTGAATATTGATGCTAAAATCAAATTGCTACAACCCTAGACAAAATAATATGACTTCATAATTGCTTAATCTCAATACTAGTGCATGTAATTCTGAAAGAAGGCAATAAATTTGATTGTATAAGACAAAGGGAGGACAATCAAGATAAATATGAGGGCTTGGTTCATTTTTATTAAAACATAGTTTTAGATATCAATACAGAATTTTATTGATAAACTCTGCATACATCATGTTTAAATCATGCTGTTCAAAAGGCTCATTCATAAGTCCCTATAATGGAAGACTTTGAAAAATTATGTTTTGGATTTATGAGATTGATATCTCCTTGAAAATCTTGCTGAATTATTTCTGTTTGGAGCTTATTTGTAAATCTGCTTATTTGAACCTTTTCTGCTTATTGTCCTTGGTTCATTGACCTGAACTTCTCCTTGTTTGCCCCTGTGGTCTCCTTCTCATCCATCTCATAAGATTCCACTTATTGAGGGGGAGCTTCCATGTCTTATGCATCATGCTGCATAGAAACTCTTAAAGGGGGAGAATTATGTTCTTGCATTCTGGTATCTGCATCTGCATTCACCCCTTCCCATGGTTTATTTTGATTATACCAAAGGGGGAGATTGTTTGCCAAAGAGGGAGTATATCATTCAATAAGTGCATGCAGGTTCATTTTGAGTATCTCTAACTCATGCTTTTGCTGAAACTCCTAAAGGGGGAGAAATTGTCTGAATTTTTATACATGCTATAATTTCTCAAACTATTTTCTTTTTGATGAAGTCAAAGGGGGAGAATAGTTTGAGTCATCAACATCAGATTGACTCACTGTGTAGAGTTGTCATCATCAAAAAGGGGGAGATTGTTGTGCCTCTGTGGTTTTGATGATTGGTTTTGATGTGAGTCATACACTGTGAGTCACCATGCATTGATGTTCTGTTTTGATGATTGATTTGGTTTTGATGATTGGTTGTTGATGTGAGTTAATCAAGTGTTAAGTCATCGTGCTGCTCAGTTTAGTTTAATATATTTTGATGTTCAGTCATGTTAACTGATGCATAAAGCATTCATTGCTACACTCTGTCTGCACAGTTGTCACTGTAGTGCATCAACTCAGTGTGCCGATGCATCGACCCCTTGGTCATTTTTGTATATGTCCATACAGTAGTGCGTCAACTCCTTGAGCTGATGCGTCGACGCTTCAGTTCAGTTTCTTCATTTCATGAAGTCTATACATCATCAGTTGATCATCAAGAATATACGTTGCAGCGTCAACTCATTGGGCTGCAGCGTCAACTCAGCAAGTATGCACATCAGTCTTCACATGCTAAGTCTGTACAGCCGCTGGTCTAGCTTCATGAAGTCTGTACATCAGACTGTTACAAGAAGTCTGTACATTGTCCGTCTTCCTTAGCGTCTTGATAGTTGATGTCTACACATTGGCCTTCATGCTCCTAAGTCTATGCATTACTGTTCATGCATAAGTCTTCATAAGTCTGTACATTGGACTGTCTCTCTCAGCGTCTCATGGCATAAGGTCTGTACACTCGAATTGCCCTTGATCTGGTCAAGTGTATACACTCTCTCACTGTAGCTTTCAGCTATTCAAGTCTATACACTGGACTGTTAGGTCATGTCTATACAACGTGGGCTTCAGTTCTTCAAGCCTACACATCGACTGTTCATGCATTGGGCAAGTCTGTACATCGACCTGTTCACTCGTTTGAGCAAGTCTATACATTACGTTGCCTTACCTACGTTCAAGACCACCAAGTCTGTACAGCCTCTGCGTTTCAAAGTCCATTTGTTGCACTATCAAGTCTGTACAGACTTCACCTCATCTCAAGTCGAGTCTAACTATGTTGTCTCCATGTCGTTCTTAGTTCGAGTCGTTTCTTTGTTATGTCTGTCTTCGTGTTGCTTCTCGCAGACCTCGTGTCTTTGAATTATTCCATGTTGTTTTTGTGTCGTCCTCGTCTTCGAGTCATTTGTAAGTTCGAGCGAGTTTGTTATGTCGTGTTGTTTTTGTATTCATGTCTTCGTGTTGCTTTTCCTAGACCTCGTGTCTTTCTTGTTTTGAAACCACACTTCGTGTCGGTTTCTGTTTTCGTGTTTCTCTTGTGTTTATGTCCGCGTGTTGTTTTGCTTCTACCTTCGTCTAGGTTTCCTCTGACCGCGTGTCTTCCTTTTTACCTCGTGCTGTTCTCTTTCTACTTCGTGTCGTTCTCTTTGTGGTGGTAGTTTTATTATAATGTATCTCGTGTCGTTCTCTTCATAGTGTTTGTTTTGTTACAGTGATACTTCATGTCGTTTTCTTTGTGGTGTTAGCTTTATTTTTATGTATTTCGTGTCGTTCTCTTTTTACTTCGTGCTGTTTGCATCTGACCTCGTGTCATTCTCTCCTTGTCTCGTACTGTAATAATCTTGTGTATCTCGTGTCGTTCTCAGTAAAGTGCATCTCGTATTGTTATCACATACCTCATGCAGTTTTAGTTCTTGTGGCCCTCAGTGTTAATGGTTTTTTATCTCCTTACAGGTCCGAGGAAGAACATTCACCTGTGTCTGGGCTGCACGTGATCCGATACTAAAGGAACCAATGCTATAAGGACACGTGGCAAGAAGGTTCTGGATGAAGCGTGGGAGGCACACGCATTCTACACCTTACCCACCTGCTGCTGCGGCTATATAAGGAAGCCTTCATCCACAGATGAAGGTTGATCGAAAGGAAAAAGCAAAAAAGGAGAAGTGAAGAGAGTTCGATCCAGAAGAAAAGAAAGAGAAGAAGAGCAGAAGGAAAAGAAGAGAAAGAGAGAGTTAGAGAGTTAGAGAGCTCGTAAGGGTGAAGAGAAAAAGAAAGTGAGAGAGAAGAGAAGAGGAAGAGAAACCTACCTGAAGATCTGTCAACTGGACCGGGGATTAGATCCAGGCCAGTCAGCTCCGTTGACAGCCACATTGTACATTTCGTTTACAGCTTTCTGATTGCTGTGTTATTTTCCTTTATTGTTTTCTTTTGTTTTCTGATCATCTTTGTTCTTCCGATTGCCCTGTTGGGGATCGGGTTCCTCCTGTTGGTTCAGGAGAAGGGAGATCTGATCTCCAGGTTGCAAGTGACTGGTTGTCACTTGTGGGTTACCCTCTGGTTAGAGGAAGGGAGGCTAGTCCTCCGGTTCTGGGCTTGTGGTTGCAAGTCCAGTGGTCCCTCCTGGTCTGGAGGAAGAGAGGTCTTCGACCTCTAGTTTCCAAGTGGCTGGGAGTCACTTGGGTGTCCCTCCGGTTGGGAGGAAGAGGGGAGGCTGTTCCCCTGGTCAAGCTGTGTGGCAGCAACTGTTTGCAGACTGAGTCTGCTTGGTTCTAGCATTTGCTAGTGAAGCCTCACTCCGGTTGGGAGTGAGGGGTGGATGTAGGTCTGTGGACCGAACCACCTAAAAATCTATTGTGCAGTGGTTTGATTGATTGCTTTGCTTCCGCTAGATGCTTGAATAGGCACGCTCCAAGTTTTGTATTTGAGTTGAATTGAATTGGTTCTATTCTGTGTCTATCTCTAGCATCCTAGTTTTTATTTGGCCATTTTACATAGAAGGATACATTCACCCCCCTCTGTATCCAGGCCTAGCACCCTAACATGATGAAATCATTGGCATAGTGTAATGCTCTAGATCTTTCAGATCGGAATCTAAGAGCTTTCGGAGTGCTTTCATGGGCCCCGGATCGTATTCTGCAATCCACTTGGGTTTTTCTACTGTATAACTTGCGTAACCCTGTGGAGAGTGAACCGTTGAGTTTTGAGACTCCGGGATGTTGCAGGTGCATTGTGCTCTTTTTGAGGATCGCGTTGGTTATTTTTTCCTATTTTTCTGATGTTACGGATTTTCGGGGTAAAAATCAAATTTTAGAAATATTCGTAATTTCTTAATTTCCTTTTCTATTTAACCCTCACCGTCTCTCATCTCTCATCTCTCACGTCTCTCACTCTACCACCGTTCTCTCTCCTCTCTTCCCCTTCCCCCTCGGGCGGCCGACTGTGGCGGAGGTGGACGAGGCGAGGATGCTGTGAAGATGACCATGAGCGTGAAGGCATGAGGATTGAGGCATGGCGTTGGCACGATCCCGTTTCATGGATTCGAAGCATAGGAGGGGTTCGTGTGACTGTTTCAGTGTGGTTTTGGCATTTTCGACGCGTGAGATCTTTGGTGGAGGTAGGGGGATGGATTCTCTACCTTTTGTCCTGCATCCTCTCGGGACTTCGTGCCGATTAGCGCGAGTTTGAGCGAGTTTTCCCTTATTGGGGTAAAATGCATGTTTTGGGGGTGTGAGACGGAATCACCGTTCTAGGCGATGGTTTTTGATTCTAATCGTAGAATTTGAACCCCTGGCTTGTCAGGATTCGATTCCCATTAGTTTGGCTGTAATTGCTCATGGTTTCGGGCCGGTACGAGGTCGAATGCCCATGTGAGTTGTTTTGGGTTGATTTGCAGAAATCGGCCATTTGGATGCCGTTTTGTGGTTTTCTGGATCCCTTCTGGCTTGTGAAAGGTTGGTATCGCGTTTGTGATTGTTTCCCCGTCATTTTGGAATGATTAGGGCGTGGAATCATCGAGTTTTGTGAGGTTTTACGAATTTCAGATTGAAAGCGAGACGCAGCAACCCAGAAATCACATTCTTCCCTCGGTCGTAGAAGCAGTCCGGTTGGAACCGCATTATGTTTTAGTCGGTGTGTGCAAGGCGGTTCAAGCTACGATCTTCGACCAACCACGACTTACGAGAAGCGGTTGGTATAGATCCGCGTCTTCGGAAATCGACCTATTAGATAGCGGTCAACTGATAACCGCATCCTTGAGAAGGCGGTTATCAATCACCAGCTTTCAGCCTACCTTGTACCCATGTTCAACCGCGGTCTTCTTCTAACCGATTATTGATAGCCGCAGTCATCTCGTAACCGCAACTATCTTTCCGTCGACTCTGCTTCATGAAGCATCGATGCAGTCTTCGTCTTCGTCTTCTCTTCTCTGTTCCCTTGTTCGTGGCAAAGGCGGTTTGCCCGTAACAGCGTCTTGGCCATTATTGATAGCCACGGTCGTCCTTTAAGCGCGTCCTTCTTGCCCTGCAAGAGGCGGTTTGGTCTCAATCATGACTAGGTTCTCTTGACCCTGCTTCATCTGTTTTGGTCTCCGGTCAACCCAATTGTGACCCAGTGGTTGACACATGACCCCGTGAGTGTCTCGGTTATCCTGTAAGGATCTAGACTATGTTCTTGGATGCTTGGGGGTATTGTGTTACCTTAGCTTTCTGTCAAATTGGTTTGAGGGCTCAGGTGATCCCTCATGTTCCGTGTTTCTTGTTATGCAGAATTGTGAGTCCGATGAGCGGCTAAGGGGCCAAGGACTCATTATTTGATGATGTGGATCTGGCTATTCTGTGCCGCTTTCATAATATGTTTTACCGTGGTTCTTGGACCCAGGGACTGGGCTGATTTGTTGGCTTGTTGTCACTTTGTACAGCGATCTTGACCCGAGTCTTGTGACTCAAGGATCATTGTTTCAGCAGGTCATGTCGATTGTCCTGAGTCTTGTAGTTGTGTGCTGCTTTATGTTCCGTGATGCTTTTGACAGGTACGCGTTAGCCTGTCTGTACTTTGGCATTTCTGTTTGAGAGTCTCTGTGTCTAGTGAGCCTCCACTAGTCGTACCCTGGCGACACTTTCGTGTGTCGGCCCACCTGGGAGTGGTGGCGAGGTAGCTCCCGGTAGAGATGATTTTTAGGCCGGTTGCCATGGGCCCCTTTGTCTAGACGTTAGAGTCCGACAGGAGGGGAAAACTAGCTAGTGACCTGGCTCAAGAAATTGAGCTTATGTGTGCACACGTGGTCAGGGGCGTTAGACCAGTGTAGACGGGCGTGACCCAAACTAGTCACTCGTTACTGTTGTACCTTGGTTACTTGTTCGGTGTCTCAGTTACTGCATTCGAGGTGAGTGGGAGACACACGAGGTGCAGTGTAAGACATCAGCGGATGCATCTGGTCTTTCTTCTAGTGAGGAGGTGCATTGTCACATGACACATGATCCTCGTGGCTTACGTGATTCTCTTGCAACGTGAGCTTCAGACGTGTGGTTTCATCTTGTGATACTCGTGGTTTGGTTTACGTCTGCGATGACGTAATTCCTCGAGTGGTTTTGTGTCCTTTCGACACTGAGGTCTAGGGTACCGGTAGAGAGTTACCGTGATTCTACCCGTACACAGTGTAGGAGGCACGACAGAAGAGTCGTGACCGTACCTTTGGGCCGTGTAGGTCTTCGTAGGGCCTTTGTCTATTTCCATAGGCCTTAGCAATAAGAGTTCGTGATTTATCGGTGGTTCGGCAACTCCCGACTATGTGAGATTAGGGTTTGCTATTCTGTTGCCATTCGGAGTAGTTTAGAGGGCCGAGGTTCTATCGGTTGCCGTGTTTCTGTGTTGTACGGATGTTCTCCTTTTACTCTTTCTGTTGCTACTCCTGCTACTGCTTTTGTTGTTTTGTATTGTTGTTACTGCATTTGTTTTGTGGTATGGATCTGTAGGATCCCTACTGAGCCAGTGAGATGAGGCTCACCCCTATCTTTCCAGGTGTAGCCGTTCTCCTTCCTCGTGTTCGGAGACGCAGTGCAATGGTTCTTAGTGCCAGCTTTACCAGTGTCGGGCTTCCCCCGACTTGAGAGTACGTTTCTTTTTCCTGTAGACTATACTTTTATTTTGACTAGACTCTGTAGTTTTAATTGTTTAATTGAAAATGTAATTTTATTCCTATTAATTTAATAGTGCTAATCATAATTGTAGATTTGTTTACTACGTTATCTTGAAGTTCAATGTACCCACACACATCTTTCTTCCCCTTCCAAGATTTCCTACTCGTGGGAGGCCTCTCAAGATCCAAGTGGTATCGGGTTAACCCAGTATCCGGATGCTGAGTCGTCACAGTTGGTATCCGAGCGAGTTGTGTGGCAGTGCATGGGAATTTGAGATATTGTAGTGATCAGAGTCCGTAAGGTCCAATACAGTCGACAGCTGGCATAGGTTTTTTGCTTATTTACCACTTTGCTTCTCGCGTGAGAGCTTGTGTGCGCCATGTTGGCGCTGTGATGGTGTTTTTGTTTTTACCTGAATGTTGGTGCAGAACTCGAGGATTGTGATGAAGAGTCATCCTTTCGTCGTGGTGTTGTTCTCAGTTGTGCTGCACTGGGCAAAGGTTGCCATCATGCATGAGTCTGTGGTGCGGCGTTCGAGATTTTTGTGGCGTGATCAGGTAGCTGATGGGAATTGTCATTTGTGTTATGGCCGTGTATGTTCTCCGGTGGTGATTAATCTAAATTTGGCCATCCCAGCTTGACGTTCAGCCAGCCCTTGAGGTGTCGAGATGTTAAGGTTGTGGTTGTGGTGGTAGGTTGGATGCGCTGTTTGAGAGAGTGCTCGGGCGAGCTAATGATTTCTTTCCTGGTGAGCTGTTGTTAGCCGAGCTTGATCTTTCTCATCTTGTCTTGTGGCGTTGTTTTAAGGTAAGCTTGGAAGTATTGTCTCGGTGAGTCCTTAGTCCTACGTGTCTGCTTATGTGCGGGCATGTTGGTTTTGAACCTAATCTTGATATTATTTGGCGGTGGCTTGGTTTTGGACCCAGATTTTGGAATTGGGGGCCATTGTGCACCATGCTTAATGTGCCGTGCGAGGTGCCTATTGAGATGTGAAGGTTCAACATTAGTTCGAGGCTTGAGGATGAGCTGAGGTTGGTGTTCTTTGTGGCTTGTGTTGTGGTTCTTGGAATGATGGTTTGCACTATGGAAACTAGTGATCGGCAGTTGGAAGGATCAGTACTCAAGGCATGGTATATTGCAGTTTGGTGAATTGAATGGCGCAGAGAGATGTGCTGAGATGAGGATGCCGAGTTGTCTGTGATGCCTTTATGCGTGGTGTTGAGTGCGCAGTGGAGTGCGTGGGCTTATCACCTACTGGTCGAGGATTGCGAGGTTGGAAGATTTTGACTAGCCAAGAGGATTGTTTCCTCTGTGTGACATTGTCTTCGCTATGTGTGCCTTGATGTTATTGGTTTTCGTGCCATTTATTTGAGGCTTTGTGGTTGTTGGCACTAGCAAGTTTGAGAATTGGGGAAATATGTCGGCGAATATGCTAGTTGAGTACCCTTTTTCTATGTTTCTTGGAAGTTGTGCTCTCCGGACGTGATCGTGGTCCTAGAGATGCATTTTTCGAGAGGTTGTTGTGGGTCCTTGTGGGTAAGCTGCGAGCAGCTGGCACGATTAGCCGTGTGGTCAGCTGTGATTATGCCTTGAAGTGACCCAGCTTGCGTTGTTGTCCCGTGGTTCTGTGTTGAGAACGGAGCCGGGGATTTGCAGGTGTCCATCATTTGGTTGTCTGATGGTTTTTGCTGGTAGTCAGCTTGGGAGGAGTTCCCCGTGAGTCTGAGCTTGGAGTTGTATGGACCAAAATCTTGTCGGTTGGTTTTTGCTGTACTCTCCTTAGATGGTAGAGTTGGCATGAAACTGGAATCAGATGTAATGTCTGAGTGAGGACCGACTTGATTGTGTTTTTGGTCTAGTGGTGTCATGGGCGTTCTACGGGCCAGATTCGATTGTTATTATGGCACGGAAGTCGATGGGTTGTAGTAGTCAACTGAGATGACTATGTTCTTTGTGCGAGCTGATGCTTGTGTTGTTCACCGAGTATGAGTTTTTATTGGTTGCTTTGTCGTGGCATGGGTCGTGTCTCTTTCATATGTGAGACAGTAGCGATGATGCCATGATTTGGAGGTGCTAGACTTGTGTTCCTTTGTGTGCCATGCTCGTTCTGTGGATCGATGTGATTTGAGATCCGGAGCATGATGATCTTACTTGTGATCATGATCTGGCAGTTGTTGACACCCGTTTTATGCCCACAAGTCAGATATTTCTCTTACTCATGATATCCCCAAGTTTCTTATTGTTCTGAGGGCTTCCTTGATTGAATCTCAAGCCTATTTCTTTCATTCTCAAGTCTATTACTCCCTAGACAATGTTCGCCTTAATTTACTCATTATTTGGTGTGCCCGCCATGGACGCGGTTAAAACAAAGCCGCTTTATCATTTTCACGGTTCGTCTAGAACCACGGTTTGGTTCCAGCAAAGTCGACCTCATGGCCATTGATGTGTTGATGCAACGTCAGTTTTTGAAATATGGCCGCACTTTCTCTAGAACCGCGTTATCAAGAAAGCAGTAGCTCGACTAACCGCGTCCTCGGTACACAATCCTGCTCAGCCTAGGCTCAATTTTCTTCGATCGTGGACACTTTGGGGCTCTATCTCCTACATTGATAATGCACCAGGAGGGTGCATGATGTGGGATGGGACGCGACTCGACCAATTTGATGTAAACCTGGGACTCTAGCTCACGACTCGTCCCTAGCAAGGGAAACGTGCGGACGTGCGCGGTTGAGAAACCGACAATGAGCTAGGGTGGTCAACTCTCTCTCGCACCCGGATCGGGTCACGGGACAGGTTTCGCTCTCTCTCGCAGTGGTGATTAAAAATGCTTTAACGAGCTAGGACATATCACATGCAAGTAGCGGCATATAGAAATATATACGAGTAAAGCAAATGTCAAAGAGGGGAGTGGAAACGATACCTCCACGCTACCGGGCGTTGGGAAGGTGACCCCAGCCAAGACTCGTACTCCCAGTACAAACAATTACAATAATTAAAAAAATGAATTCTAATGCCCACTCCACGCAGGGAGGTAAAGGGCTACAAGTGGGACCCGGGAGTAGCAAACTCGGGTTGACGGGCAGCAAGCCGGAAGGGCTTTCTGGTCAAAGGCGGGCTGCTGGTCCGACTCGGTACTGTTTAAACTCGCTGGATAGCAAGTGAACTCGGCTGCTGAGACGGCGGCTTCCGGATGTCTCCTTGCTGTGGCGACTGGATGGGACGCTGCTAGGGGGTTTCCGGTCGATCCTCGGGAGCGGCGGTCGCTGGTTCAGAGCCGGGGATTTATGGGAGAATTAACTCCCAACTATGTTCTGCAGTCCAACCTCGGGACAGATCTGCGCGACCCGGCGAAAAGAATTGTTGCGCCCAGATCCGGAGGCGGATCGAGGGGAGGTCAGCGCCGTTGGATAGAGGATTCAAGGGGCTACAACATAAATTAATTTAACGTCCATCCAGTAAACGGATTGGAACTAAAAATCACTGTGGCACAGTTATTTTCTGCTGGGTCGGATTACAGACAGTTAGGACAGACAAGGAGCTACCTAAAAATGGCCTTTGACCGATAGGGAAGGGGTGGATCTGGATCTTGGGGATTTTATGGTGGATAGAGGGGGATGTGTGAGAAGTGCTCAATTTTTTTGGGATTTTTCTGAAGTGGTTTAAGGGGTGGGAAAAATGGAAGAACATGACACTGCCTCGCAGATCTGCAAACTGGCAGATTGCACGGGTGGAACTAAATGACTGGGAAAAATAGCAAACGGTGGCGAATGGACACAAAATTTAAAATGGGAGGAGGTACAACAAGGGGGTTGATCTATCAAAATTTCAAGATCCTCAGATAACCGGATGAGAACCAACCTATTCTTTGGGCTTCAGTTTTACAGGTCGCAGATCTGGATAGTAGGAGGAAGATGGAGTTGTGGCGGCTCGATAGCCGCTCCGATGGCGGCGGCGGCGGCGGCGGTGGCTTGGAATCACACCCAGAGGGGAAGATAGAACTTGGAATCCACCAAGTTTTAGGGCATCCACCCTAGAAATTACAGCAGTCCAGCTGCAAGGGAGAGAGAGGAGAGAGGGGCACCAAGGCTCCAAGAACAAATTCTTGATTTTCTTCTCATTAATCTCTGAAAATATAGAAAATACTTGGGTTTTATATGAAATGTAAATGACCTAAACTAACCTCAGATCTAGGGTTAGGGAGGGGTAATTAGGGGAGAGAAGAATTTTCTCCCATGTGGTCAAATACAACAATTATAAAAAACTAAAAGGGGGGGAATTATTTAAATCCCACATGGGGACAAGGGAGGGGGCGCCCCCTCCTTGGAGTCAACAAGAGGGGCAAGTCAAATTCCACCTTAGACCATGGACCAGTCCCACATGGGCCCTAGAGGGTCTAGGTGGCCCATTGGGAGAGAGGGTGGGGGTCCCGCCTGGCCTACGCGGCCTTTTTACAAAGAAACCCACTAAAACCTAAGAACTCACACTTTGGCTTATAGTTGCCATACAACTGCAAACCGATTTAACACAAAGATATAAATGCAAATAAAAAAAGTTAGTGCTTTGATGTCCCAACAATTCTCTTCGGGTGGGAAGAACTCGACCCCGTCGAGTGAAGGGTGCGACTGCTCGCTCCTGCAGATCTCGTTCCATCCTCCGTTGCTTCGCCCAGGTGATCCGATGCAGTATGCCCTCCACCGTAACGGGTAGCGCGGGTACACTTCACTCCGAGTGATAGTCACCCGCTCATCCCGTATATGTTCTATATGCACACGCTGCTGTGGGAAGGAGGCTAGTGGTGGACTCTCCGAGGTTGGGTTACTCACAAGGGGTGGAGAGGGCTCAAAGACTGGCTGGGAATCACCGCTAGGTCCCTGTAGGTGACTAGATTCGACGAGTTGATCCCATATTCCTTGGGCAAGTCCACAACATACGCATTAGGTCCTACTTGCCTCGCACCGGAAAGGGATTGACATCGCGAGCTTACATATGGCCGACTCAACTTGACAGATGCAGACTCCGACTCAACTCGACACATGTAGACTCCCAACAGACTTGACGAAACAAAAGACCCACACTTGACCCTAGACTCATACCTAATGCAGTGACAATACCCCTAGGTGTACATCATCCGGGTACTGGATCCTGGGTGTCGATAGGTTTCCCTAGGTCATCCTTATAGAATTCGTCAAGTAATCCCTGCTCGGCCTCATAGATAACAGACACAAGCCCCGAAGTTGCGGCTTCTCCGACTTGCGTGTCCCCAATGACTAGAGATGTACAGGTGGGACAGTGGCTTGCAATGTGGCCAAACCCATGGCAGCAATAGCACTGCTGTTGTGACCCACTAGTCTCCCTAATAAGTGGCCCCTTGCCCTTATCCTCTCGACGGACAGGGGGTGCGGGCAACAAAGGATGAGTAGAAGGTGTGGGTGCCTGGGGTAGGGCAATGGGTGCGGTTGGTTGGGGTTGAGGTGGAACATCCCTCGGTGGGGGAGGGTGAGGTTTTGGGGTGGATGGCTCCTAGCGGGTGGGCTCCAAAGGTCGAGCCATGGGAGCTCTCTAATATTGGCCCGACGAGCTACGAGGCTCAACCCCATGATGAGGAAAGGGTCCCAATCGTTGGGCAGGCTCAAACTCTATCTCAAACTGCTCCAACTCTAGAGCAACCTGATATGCCTCTTCCAAGGTCTTGGTATCGCGGCGAAAAAGCTCATACTGGTAGTGCGGCCGCAAACCACGTCGGAAGCGGGAAATAGACATGGAGCTCTCCTCCGAGACACCACATCATAGAAATTACTCATCAAATTCAACAATGTACTTAGAGATGGACCAATCTCCTAGACTAAGATTCTGCCACCTATTGTGGATTCACTTTTCGACACGCTCATTTGTTTGTTCTTTAAGTCGGTTTATTCGGTGGGTTTATTCGTTTATTAAGTGCGTGGGTGTACTAGTCACAAAGTGACAATTTATTGTGTGCTTGTTCTGACTAATCAGACGATTGTGTAGTTCGTGTCGGGACCAAAACCCGCCGCGCCATAAAGGTCACGACGTTATTTACATCCCCTCGGAGAGGGGAACACCCTTGATTAATCGCCAAGAAAAGGGGCCTCACGGCCAGAAAATTAATTGCATAAAAAACCTATTAAGAAATACTGAAGTCCTCGTACGAGGGTGTGAAGAAAGTATCTGAGCTCATGTCGGTCATCTGTTGACCATTTAATGTTCGGACTGATGTCCGGCTTGAGAATAACGTAATCGTCGCGGGAAGACCAGAACATGTGTACGTCGGGATATGACAAGTTTATTGTTCAAAGGGACGGGAAACGTTCAATTAAATCCTAATTAGAGCGGTCAAAAATTGATAAGCTTGTCGGCCCGGTGCAAGATCAAGCTACGACCATACTGCGGTGGGCCCCCCGCGGTCGAAGTCAGGCTTGCGTGGGCATCGTCAATATTCCCGGTGCCAAGGGGGCAACGGGATGATGTCCCGGGACCAGATCTGAGAACCAATGTGCATTCAAAGGGATCGAGCTATAGACCGACGATATGGGTCAGGCAATGACCATGATCGGGGAGGACCCGAGGTCTAGGCATGGCCCACGGAGGCCTTATTGCTATTATCATGCAAAGGGTCCGGGGATGACGAGAGCCTTCTCGTTCCATTCAAATTTTGTCGGTCACTCGTGTACCACTTTATGTCCGGACAAAGGTCCGTGTTTGTAGCATAAGAGACGGTGACAAACCATACAAATACCTATCGTGAGTACGGCAAGTTTAATGCAAGTGCGGGATCAGATCCCGGTATATATGTCGGTCACTAACGGACCATTCGTCGTTCGGACGAGAGTCCGCATTTGAAGCGTCGAAGACAACGAGAAAACCACACGGATGTCTGTCGTAGGTACGGCAAGTTTAATGTGGGTGCGGGATTAGATCCCGGTATATATATGTCGGTCACTAACGGACCATTCATTGTTCGGACGAGAGCCCGCATTTGAAGCATCGAAGACAACGATAAAGCCATACGAATATCTGCCGTAGGTACGTCAAGTTTCATGTGGGTGCGGGATTGGATCCCGGCATATATGTCGGTCACTAATGAACCATTCATTATTCGGACGGAAGTCCGTATTAGTGGCGTCGAGGATGACGATAAAATCGTACGGATGTCTGCCGTAGGTGCGGCAAGTTTAATGTGGGTGCGGGATCGAATCCCGATAAAGATGGGTCGAGCTAACGAACTATCGGCCCGGGATAAGTTCGGATCATGGTCACGTCCGGGCGAGGGCTCCCGAGATCCAAGTCTGATCTAGTGGGGCATCATTACTTTTCTCTTCAAACACAGTCCGGGAAAGCGGATTGTTCGGTGTGGAGCCCGAACTCGCCATCGTGCGCCTTCGCACGCGGATCGACCTGCATGGTCAGGTCACGGGGGTCTCCGAGGGCGGAGCCCCCGGAATAAAAATTTTAGTTATAGCAGGGGCAACTTTTCATTATTGGTTTTCTATCCCTTTTATTTGTTTTATCGATTTAGGTATCTTCTTTTGTTTTATTTATTAGTTTCAAGCCTTTCTTCTATTTAGTTAATCGCCCTTTTTTTAATGAGGCAGGCCGGTTTAACGAAGCAAATGAGCGCGCCGGTTAAGGGGATGCCAAGGGGTGCGCCGATTAAAGGAATGCCAAGGGGCACACCGGTTAATGATGGCAAGAGGAGGGGCGCACCGGATAAGGGAGCATAGGGGGGCACGCCGGATTAAGTCCAAGAAGGGAGGCGCGCCGGAGTAGGCTCAAGAGGAGGGCGCGCCGGATTAGGGGGAGCAAGGGGCGCGACAGAGTAGGCTCAAGAAGAAGAGGTGCGCCGGATTAGGGCACTATTCATTCTAGGAATTTGGAAATGGTTTTGAGTGTGAAGCTAAACCGGCGCGGGGGGGGGGGGGGGGTACCGCGCCGGATTAGCCCACGGCGGATTAGGAGCACTCCGGGATAGCTTCTATGAGGTTTTCTTTCATTCTTGTTGGCTCTGTTTCTTCTTTCTTTCAACTGCAAGTTAATTTGATGATTGGTTTGTTCACCTAATTGGTGGATTAAGTTGATAGAGAGGAAGTTCAAGTGTTTGATCATTTGTTAAGGTGAATTGGCATGAAAGTTTGGATGTTTTATTGGAAAGGTTTGTTGTGCAGGGTAGTTCAGTCTGATTCAGAGGCTTCAAGCATGTGATGTTCTGGCCCTCAGATAATAGTTTGTTTCATTTCTTCCTGGCAAAAATTGGGCGGCACCTCCCCCGGACTGAGGTTTGCCAGAGAAAATAGAGGAACGCCAAATGGATTGCTCCGGGGCGAACCTCAAAATGCAGACCTCACGGCGGTCCGATAAACCATAAGTGAGTGTATGAAGCTCGAGGACTAGCCTTCAAGAACTCCCACAGCTCACGGGTGATGGTTTCATGAAGCGGGACAAATGTATGCCACGAGGCCATGAATGTTCATCCCCTGACGGACTCCTTCGAAGGCCATGCTATGGAGAAGCAAGTTTCGAACGGCCCTAGATGAGGAGAAGGCAGAGAGAAAGAGAGGGAAGCAGAAGAACACCATATGCTACGAAAGGGGCTTTTCTTTTTATTCATCCGCAAAAGGAGGGGAGACGAGATACAGAGGGGAATTTACCCCAAAGAAAGGAAAAATACATCGAAGAAAGAAAGAAGAAAGAGATACATCGGTTGGGGAGGAGAGCGGAGCACAAACCTCCCCCTCCAAGCTCACCTCACTTCTCTCACACTCACTCTCTTCTTCTTCACCTCACGGGCGCAGGGGAATGGAGCTCCTCTTCTCTTCATCTTTTCTCTTCAATGGCCAGCCTCTCTTCTTCTTCTTGCTCTGTCGAACATGCAGAGTATATATAGAGTGGGCTGCCCTTTCGTTCCTGAATGGAAGAAACTCCTGCCATCTTCCTCCTCATTCGTTGGGACATCCGGAGTTGACATGCCGCGGTGTCGTCCGTTGACTTGTGCAGTACGCTGCTTCTCGTCCGAGGATGGGATGTTCACGGATTTGCCGGGTCCTGCTTCGCCGCTGCTGCTTCTGTGCTGTCAAATGGAGATGGTGATAGAGCTTCAAGCATTAATGTCATGCCCTTTTGCATCTGCGCCCGAAGCTGATGGGAGAATAGAGAACCGGAGCTCGGACGGGACATCTTTTGAGTTAAACCGGTGCGGTGTTGTACGCGTCGGATTAACACCATACAAAGAGGCACGCCGGATTGCAGCAAAGACGGGGCGCGCCGGTTTAATGGCCATAGGAGGGGCGTGCCGGTTTAAGGCCCAAGCAAGGGCGCGCCGGTTTAAGTGCAGGCCGCGCCGGTTTAGACTTCGTCTCGGAGTCGCGGCTATTCGAACGGACGCTTGTCCTCCTGTGTTGCTTTAGTTGTAATGCACCGCCTCCGGAGTGTTTAGTTTAGGGCCTCCGAATCCCGATTCGAAACTTTGAGTGATTTTCGGCGCATGCCAAACATGTGTTTGAATTCCTGAGTTTCTTTTGATTCGGCCTTCGGCACCGCCGACTGGGGAACTAGGGTTGTCTCTTCTGCCCGAGGGGCTTGTTTGTTGGGTGGCGGAGCACCGGGTATATATTCGTTCTACTTGGAGGAGGCATGGGGTTTATTCGGCCTTTCCGTCTTCGACTCGCTCTCGAGTGCTGAGACGTGCATGTCGTATGATCATCATCATTTTTTGACGTCCACAAATGCCCCCCGCTCGTGGGTGGCGCAAACGAGGGATGAGTGCACGGGGCCCACGAGTGTAGAGTTCTTTGACAAGATATTTGTTCTTTCGGGCTAGCGAAATGCTGGTCCGGTGCAAATTCGCAGGAAAGCACTCACTCCTTCAATGAAGGGATGAGGGAACTGCTTCACCGCGTATGCATGTAGACCGAGATGCCTAAGTGGGGGTTTAGTCATCGGTATGGGGTTAATACCGAAGCAAGAAGTAAGGGTTTATGCACCGTGCTCGGTGAAAGGCCTGAAATGACCCAGATGTGGCCAATCCCGAGGGGGTTGGTAACTCGTGCTACGTTTAATGAAAGTTCTTTCTTCATTGACTCAGACGGAGGGTCCAAGCCGAAGCAAAGGCAGTTTCTTTTTGTTCATCGGTTCAGACGAAAGGTCAGAGCCGAAGCAAGAGGGGTCTTTTGCTCATGCCCTCGGACGGAAGATCCGAGTCACGGGTTGGTTCACCAGTGGGACTGGAAATTGTAATATAGGGGTGGTTTATTCATTGGCACGGGGTTAGTGTCAAAGCAAGGGTCTTTTTGTTCATGGAACCGGACGAAAGGTCCGGGCCATAGGTTTGTTCATCAACGCGACAGGGTGTCGGAGACCGACGTGGTTTATTCGTTGACACGGGGTTAGTGCCAAAGCAAGGGTCTTTTTGTTCATGGAACCAGACAAAAGGTCTGGGCCACAGGCTTGTTCATCGATGCCGACAGGGAGTCGGAGACCGACGTGGTTTGTTCATTGACACGGGGTTAGTACCAAACCAAGGGTCTTTTTGTTCATGGAACCGAACGAAAGGTCCAGGCCACAGGCTTGTTCATCGATGCCGACAAGGAGTCAGAGATCGACGTGGTTTGTTCATTGACATGGGGTTAATGCCAAAGCAAGGGTCTTTTTGTTCATGGAATCAGACGAAAGGTTCGGGCCACAGGCTTGTTCATCGATGCCGACGGGGAGTCGGGGGACCGACGTGGTTTGTTCATTGACACGGGGCTAGTGCCAAAGCAAGGGTCTTTTTGTTCATGGCTTCAGACGGAAGTTTCGGGCCACTGGTTTGTTCGTCGATGCCGATAGGGAGTCAGAGACCGACGTGGTTTGTTCATTGACACGGGGTTAGTGCCAAAGCAAGGGTCTTTTTATTCATCGAACCCGATGAAAGGTTCGGGCCACTTGTCTAATGCGTCGGTGGGACTTAAAATATTTTGATCTCTGGCGGGACTTGACAAGTCGACATCCCTCGGAGACTTCGATGATGATTTTTTCTCCTCTTCTTTTTTCTTTCTTTTCTTCTCTTTCTTCTCTTCTTCCTCTTTTTTTCTTCTCTTCTTCTTTTTTTTTCTTTTTTCTCTTCTTCTTTTCTTTCTCTTCTTTTTCTTCTTCTCTTCTTCTTCTTTTTTTTTTCATTTTTTTTGAAGAACTTTGGGTAGCTGCCGGCGTGGATGCCGATAGTGAAGAGCTACTGGCTCGGATGCCAATAGTTGGAAGCTGTCGGCCTGGATGCCGGTAATTAGGAAGCTGTCGGTACTGACGCCGATAAATCTTAAAGCTATCGGCTTGGATGCCAATAGTGAAAGAGCTATCGGCTAGACGCCGATAATGACATAGCTGTCGGCTAAACGCCGATAGTTAGATAGCTGTCGGCTAAACGCCGATAATTAGATAGCTGTCGGCTCAGGGGCCGATGATTGAAAGCTATCGGCTCGGAGGCCGATAATCAAAAGCTGTCGGCCCAGGGGCCGATAATTGAAATCTGTCAGCTCAGGGGCTGATAATTGAAAGCTATTGGCTAGGAGGCCGATAATTGAAAGCTGTCGGCTAAGGGCTGATAAGTGAAAGTTGTCGGCCCAGGGGTCGATAATTGAAAGCTGTCGGCTCGGGGGCCAATAATTAAAAGCTGTCGGCTCAGGGGCCGATAATTGAAAACTGTCGGCTCAAGGGCCGATAATTGAAAGTTATCGGCTCAGGGGCCGATAATTGAAAGCTGTCGGCCTCGGGGCCGATAATTGAAAGATGTCAGCTCAGGGCCCAATAATTGAAAGCTGTCAGCTCAAGGGCCGATAATTGAAAGCTGTCGGCTTGGGGGCAGATAATTGAAAGCTGTCGGCGTACGAGTCGACAATTGGGAAGTGGGCCACGAGGGCAGAGAGGAGGGTTTATTCCTTTACCGATCTGGATGATGGGTCCAAATTGAAAGGGATTCGTCGCCCAAAGGGACGGGGAGGAGAGTTTGTTGATTCGACAAGAGTGTTCGTCACCCAGAGGGACGGAGAGAAGAACTTGTTGATTCAATGGCCTGGACGGGAGGTCCAACTCAAAAGGGGTATTCGTCACCCGAAGGGACGGAGAGAAGAGTTTGTTGATTCCGAAAAGGATATTCATCGCCCGAAGGGACGGAGAGGTGGTCAAGTCGCTGACACGGGCTAGTGTTAGCGCAAGGAAAAAGGGCTGATTCCTTACCCGAATGGCACTCGGGCCAGGGTGAAAGGTTGTTTCATTCTTTAATGCGCCAGGAGTACCAACTATATGAAGGGTCTTTTAATTCCTTGGCTGGATGGAAGGCCCAAGCCAGAATGGAGCGAATTCTTTTTGTTCTCCGGCTGGACGGTAGGTCCGAGCCAAAGTGAAAAGATCTTTTTGTTCTATAGCTTGACGGAAGGTCCGATCTAGAGTGGAGAGAATCTTTTGTTCTCTAGCCGGGCAAAAGGTCTGATGCGGGACGAGACACGGACACGACAAGCTCGTGATCGTCCCTTAACGAGGGAAGCGACGGACGCGCACGGTTGAGAAACCGGCTAGAGCTAGGGTGGTCAATTCACACTTTCGTGCCCGGATCGGGTCACGGGACGGTCTCGCTCACTCTCTCGCAGTAGCGGTGATATGAAATTATAGCGAACTAGGTCCTAAAACATGCTCTCTAGCAGTGGCATAAACAAGCATATATGGAAATAAGCGAAATGCCAAGCAAGGAGCGAATACGATACCTCCACGCGCTCGGCGTGGGGACGACGGACCCGGCCAAAGTCATACTTCCGGGACAGTTAATACATAAAGATTACAGCAATGAGTTACAGCCCACTCCACGCAGGGAGGTAAAAGGCGACACAATGGGGTCCGGGAGGACCGATTTCGGGTTGACGGGCTGCTTCTCGCGTAGCTTCGGCCACACACGTACTCGCACCTGTGGGGCCCACTTGCTATCCGGAGGGGCCGTGTGGGACCCGGTGGCACCGCTCTGGTGGTGGATGCCTGGATGAGCGCTCCCTGGAGTGGAGGCGCGCTGGTTCGCCGGCCGGAGGCCGGGCGGCTCCGATCGGCACCGGTCGGAACAACCGGCCACGGATCTGTAACTTCTGGTTTTCAGCGCGCGTCCCGGCGAGAACGGACGCTGCGATCAACCCCGATGTCGGATCGAAACGAAACTGGTGCCATTGGAAAGCTAACTTCAAATACTTCAATATAGACTTGAAGATATGGCCTGGATCTGCACAGATCTCGGCTTTAATGAACTTACAGCTTCCTATTGTACAGTAGCCGAACACTCAGATCTGCAGGGCTATTCTCTGAGAACTGCCTTTGACCGATATGTGAACGTCCAAATCTGAAGTGGTGGTCTTCAGCAAAGTTGTAGGACATCAAGCTAGGAAAACAGAAAAACTAGTTTGGACAAGTTTGAATGTGGCTACGAATTGATAGTATTTTTGCACTAACAGTGGGTCGGATCTGGAAATGGGCTGAAAGCACTGTAGCTGAGATAGAACACGATATTTAAAAAATGGATAGAGGGTGGATAAAAAATCACAAAAAATGTTGGATGTAGGGGATGATGGACAGAACTCCCAGTAAAATTGGGAGGGTTTGGAAAAATCAAAAAGAGGGTCGGAGGTGAGAAACACAGGGCTGTTGTCACCGTAGACAGAGATAAAATAGATCTAGGAATGAAAGATGCATGAAAATGGAAAAATACTAAACGAGGGATTTTGGACCGGAATTATTTTGTGGATGATGGGGTGGAATATAGGAACACACCATAAAAATTGCAGACCACGAAGTGGCCGTGGCAGGTAGCAGGAATTCGTGGAAGACACCTCTATCCAGCAGGACAGAATACCGAAGACGGTTTCGCGGCGGCTCGAAGGCGGCACGAACGGCGGCGGCACAGATGATCACCGGAGATAGAGGGGAGGGGATAGAAGATAGAAATCACTCTAGAACTGGAGGTTGGAGGAGCGAAACCAGAGGGAGAGAGGAGGGGCTCAAGAACACTCTTGATTTTCGAACAATTTTCTCTTCATTAATGCTAACAAATGGAAAATACAACCTTTTATATGCCATGTGTCAAATCTAATCTACACCATTAGATCTACGGGTGGGGAATGGAGGGCCTAGATTGGATGTGAATAACACACACAAAATAATAAAATAGTAAGGGGAGAGGGGCGCCCCCTTGACCAAGGTAAAGAGGTTGAATGGGTAGGTAGCCTACCTTTGAAAAGTTTAACCCCTTGTCTCCCATGTGGTCAATTGGCATTCAACCCTTCTAGATGGCCACCTAGGATGGTTGACCAGCCCTACATAGGTGACATGGACCAATGGGAAAGGGTTGAGGGCCCCCTAGCTGGATCTACTACACAATTGCACAAAAACCCACACAATCCATGGGAATGACTCATTGGCTTATAAAGCCTTACATTTGCATACATACTTTCCCAAGGATATAAACAAAAACTAAAAGGACATAAATGCAAAAGAAAAAGTACATGCTCGGCGTCGATTCCCATCAAGGTCTGATCTAGAGTGGAGAGAATCTTTTTAGTTCTCTAGCCGGATGGAAGGTCCGATCTAGAGTGGAGAGAATCTTTTTGTTCTCTGGCTGGACGACAAGTCCGAGGCAAAGTGAAAGGATCTTTTTATTCTCTAGCCGGACCGAAGGTCCGATCTAGAGTGGAGAGAATCTTTTTTGTTCTCCGACTGGACGGCAGGTCCGACCCAAAGTGAAAGGATCTTTTTGTTCACTAACGGGACGGAAGGTCCGATCTAGAGTGAAAGGATCTTTTTGTTCTCTAGTCGGACGGAAAGTCCGATCCATAGTGAAAGGGGTCTGTTTGTTCTATGGCTGGGCGACAGGCCTGAACCAAAGTGAAAGGATTTGATGTTCTTCAATGCGCCGGGAGTACCAGCTGTGAAATTCGAACCCAGGAAAGTGGGCCACGAGGGTCGGAGTTGATGTTGCAGAAGTAGGCCGTGAAGGCTAAAATCGGGGAAGCGGACTACAAGAGCCACAATAGGGAGGCTGGATATAAAAGCCAAAATTGGGGAGCAGGCTATGAGAGCCCAAATTGAGGAAGCGGACTACGAGAGTCGCAATCGAGAAGCTGGCTAAAAAAAGCCAAAATTAGGGAGCAGGCCATGAGAGCCCAAATTGAAGAAGCATACTATAAAAGCCGAAGTTGGGAGATTAGCAGGCCGCAAGGGCAGGAATTAGTCCGTGAGGGCCAAGATTGGGCTATACGAGCCAGAACTGGAAAAGTAGGCTGCCATAGCCGAAATTGAGTTTATTTATTATTATTATTATTTATTTCTTTATTCAAGCATGTAGGCATTCATTAGCAGGCATAACATGAGTATAAATAAGGCAGCTCCCTCTATAGGGGATGGGATAGGGACATCGCCCATAATTCGTAAACGCAGTGCGGGCCACGAGGCACGACTAAGGGGTGGTGCACCTGTCAAGAGGATATCGCATGTCTTGCATGCATAGCTTAAATTCACGCATTTCACCCAAGGCAATTCTCTGTGGTGTGGAGGAGCAAACATGTGAACAAAAGGCCCTAAACACAGAGATATGCAGGTTTTCTAAGTAACACTCGACGGTTACTCTAGCGCCTACACATAGGTTTCAGGCTTTCGATTTTGGTAGCTTCGCATAGCCCCCATATGTTTATTTTGGTAGCGGATTTCACCGTTCGGCGTGAGTCTCCGCATGTGTCTCAATGGGGATTCCCCTCTACTAGGCTTTATCCTTATTATAATTATATTACGGATTCCACCGTTTGATGTGAGTATCCTCATGTTTCTCAATGGGGATTCCCGGTTATTAGGCTTCATCCTTATTGAAATTCGCTTCACCTTTTCGCGTGAGTCTCCTCATGTGTCTCAATGGGGATTCCCAGCTACTCAGATTCACACTCCTCTCTTTTTTGTCTCATTTTTTCTCTCTTTTTTTTGTGGGGGTAGACAGCTTTTTCCTCACGATTACCATTCACGTGAGTGCAGAAATTCAAGCATCCGTAGAGCGCTAAGAAGAAAGTTAGGCAATCCCTATGGTCGAAGACCATTGAACACATTAAGCGTGAAGTGTGGGAGTGTTGCCTCAGGTTTATTTTGTGAGTTGGGCTTAGCAGTTTAGCCATAACTCTTCCCCTTGACGTGTGCACTCGCCATAATTGAGTTCCCTTCGAGCGTATGACGTGACGCACGTGCATCTGGAATCAGGGCCGCATTATTATTTAGCAAGGAAACAAGGTCCTAGAAATTTTCAAAGAGGTGTGTTATTCTATATTATAAGCAAGCATGCAAGCAGGGCAGCCAAGCAATTCTTTTGTCTATTTTTTTTCTTTCTTCTCTTTTTTTTTTTGCGTAAGAACATATAGTTGTTACGTATAAGCGTAGTGATAGTGGAGGTATTAGGAAAGCAGACCGAAAGGGGCCGAAAGGAAATTGAGGAAGTGGGCTATAGAAGCCAAAGGACATTAGGGGAGCGGGCCATAAGGGCCAGAAGATGCCGGGAAGTAGGCCAGAAAAGCTGAGGGGCATTAGGGAAGCAAGCCGTAGAAGTCGAGAGATGCCGGGAAGCAGGCTATAAAGGCTGAAGGTTAGAGGAGCGGGCATCGAGAGCTAAAATTGAGAAGCTGGCCACGAAGGCCAAATGGAAGTAGGCTACAAGAGCCAGAATTGGGAAGCAGGCCACGAAGGCCAAAGGGAAGCAGGATACGAGAGCCAGAATTGGGAAGCGGGCTGCAAGAGCCAAAATTGAGAGAGCAGGCTATAGAAGCCAAAGTATGGGAAGCGGGCTGCGAGAGCTAAAAAGAGGGGTCCCTTTTTGTTCTCTGGTCGGGGAAAGATCCGAACTAGAGTGAAAGGATTTCTTTAATTCTCTGGCCGGGGAAGGACCCGAACCAAAGTGAAAGGGTTATTTTTTATTCTCTGGTCGGGAAAGGACCCGAACCAAAGTGGAAGGTTGATTCTTTAATTCTCTGGCCGGGAAGGACCCGAACTAAAGTGAAAGGTTGATTCTTCGATTCCCTGGCCGGGGAAGGATCCGAACCAAAGTGAAAGGTTGATTCTTTGATTCTCTGGCTGGGGAAGGATCCGAACCAAAGTGAAAGGATTTCTTCTTTTGTTCTCTGGCCGGGGAGGGATCCGAACCAGATTGAAAGGTTGATTATTTAATTCTCTGGCCGGGAAAGGATCCGAATGAAAGTGAAAGGTTGATTCTTTAATTCTCTGGCCAGGAAAGGATCCGAACCAAAGTGAAATGTTGATTCTTTAATTCTCTGGCTGGGAAAAGGATTCGAGCCAAAGTGGAAGGTTGATTCTCGATTCTCTGGCCGAGGAGGGACCCGAACCAAAGTGAAAGGATTATTTTTTGATTCTCTGGCCAGGGGAAGTTCCGAACCAAAGTGAAAGGGTTAATTCTTTGAATGGGAAGCTATTAGCTGGGAGCTGATAGTGGGGTAGCTGTTAGCTCAGGGGCCGATGCTTAGAAGCTGTCGGCTTTGGAGACCGATGAATAGAAAGCTGTCGGCATAGAAGCCGATGATGGGGTAGCTGTCGGCTAGGAGCCGATGAGTGAAGCTGTCGGCTCAGAGGCCGATGAACAGAAAGCTGTCGACTCGGAGGCCGATAAGTGAAGTAGCTGTCGGCTCAGGGGCCGATGATTGGATAGCTAGAGGCTGATAAGTGAATAGCTGTCGGCTCAAGGGCCGATAATTGAGTAGCTATCGACCCGGAGGCCGATACTGGATAGCTATCAACTCATAGGTCGATGGTAGAGTAGCTGTCGGCTCAGAGGCCGATGGTGGGATATTTGTCAGCTTGAAGCCCCGATGGCTGAGTATCTATCAGATTGAAGCCCCGATGGCTGAGTATCTGGTCGGTTTAGCAGCCCGTTGGCAGAAGATATTGTCAGCTTAACGCCCCGTTGGCGGAAGGTTTAGTCGGTTTAACGCCCCGTCGGTGAAAGGTTTAGTCAGTTTAATGCCCCGTAGGTGAAATGTTTTTTCGGTTTAACGCCCCATCGGTGGAAGGTTTTGTCGGTTTAACGCCCCGTCGGCGAAAGGTTTTGTCGGTTTAACGCCCTATCGGCGGAAGGTTTTATCAGTTTAACGCCCCGTCGGTGGAAGGTTTTGTCAGTTTAACGCCCCGTCGGCGGAAGGTTTTGTCGGTTTAAGGCCCCGTCCGCGGAAGGTTTTGTCGGTTTAACGCCCCGTCGGCAGAAGGTTTTGTCGGTTTAACGCCCCGTAGGTGAAAGGTTTTGTCGGTTTAACGCCCCGTCGGTGAATGGTTTTATCGGTTTAACACCCCATCGGTGAAAGATTTTGCCGGTTTAACTCCCCGTCGGCGGAAGGTTTTGTCAGTTTAACGCCCCGTCGGCAGAAGGTTTTGTCGATTTAACGCCCCGTCGGCAAAAGGTTTTGTCTGTTTAACGCCCTATCGGTGAAAGGTTTTGTCAGTTTAACGCCCCATCGGTGAAAGGTTTTGTAGGTTTAACGCCCCGTCGGTGGAAGGTTTTGTCGGTTTAACGCCCCGTCGGCAGAAGGTTTTGTCGATTTAACGTCCCTTCGGTGGAAGGTTTAGTCGGTTTAATGCCCCGTCGGTGAATGGTTTAGCCGGTTTAACACCCCGTCGGTGAAAGGTTTAGTCAGTTTAACGCCCCGTAGGTGAAAGGTTTAGTCGGTTTAACGCCCCGTAGGCGAAAGGTTTTGTTGGCTTAGACGAAAATTCGTGACACCAACCCCATGAGAAGTCTATTTGTTGGATGGCTGGAGGTAGAAGGTGAAAGACCATGTCTGCCTCAAGGCTTACTTTCTTTTCTTCTCTTCTTCTTTAATGTGGGGAGGCGAGTGGAGAGACCACATATGCCTGATGACTGTTCTTTTCTTTTATGCTCTTCATTTTATTATGAAGAGACAGGTTCAAAGACCACGTCCATTTCATGACTGTTCTTTTTGTTCTACTCTTGCTTTCTCATTGATGCTCCCAGACTGGGGTGTATTCTTTTAACGTGCTCCCAGGTTGGAGTGTAGCTTTTCTTCATCTGCCCCCTAGGTCGGGAGGTAGGCGTCTTTGCTTTTGTGCCCCTAGGCAGGGGTGTATTATTTTGGAATCTATGCCATCGTGGCGGGGTATATTTCTCTTCACGTGCCCCCAGGCCGGGGTGTATTCTTTTATGGCTTCTATGCCCCCAGGCGGGGTGTATGTTTCTTCTTCAAATGCCCCTAGAGCTCTTCGTTTCTTGTGCACCAAAGGCAGGATGGGTTTCTTCTTTATGTACCCCCGAGTCGGGGTGTAACTTCATGCTTCTTATGCCCCCAGGCCAGGGTGGATTCTGCTTCTTTGCTTCTGTGCCCCCATATCGGGGTATATTTCATCCTCAAATACCCCTGAGCTGTGGTGCAACTCTATTTCTTCTTATGCCCCTATGTCGGGGTAGATTCTTTTCGCGTGCCCCCCGAAGCCGGGGTGTAACTTTTGCCTTATATGCCCTCGAGTCGAGGTGGATTCTCTTCATGTGCTCCTGAGTGGGGTGTATCTTTTATGGCTTCTATGCCCCCAGACGGGGTGTAACTTATGCTTCTTATGCTCCCCGTGGCGGGGTACATTCCTTGCTTCTCACGCCCCCATGGCGGGGTGTAGTTCTTCTTCGAATGCCCCTGACCCGGGGTGGATTCTTCTGCTTCTTCTGCCCTAGGGTGGGGTATATTTCTCTTTGTATTCCCCTAAGCCGGTGTGTATTTTTGTTTCATATGCCCCCATATCGGGGTATATTTCCCCCTCAAATACCCCTAAACTGGGGTGTATTCTTTGTCTCATTTCTCCCCCGAGTTGGGGTGTGCTTTGCTTCTTGTGTACCCCAGGCGGAGTGTATTCTGCTTCTTCTACCCCTCAAGGCGGGGTGTGTGTCTTTTCATATATCCTCGGAGTGGGTGTAGTTTCTTCTTCAAATGCCCCAAGGCTGGGGTGTAACTTTTGCTTTATGTGCCCCCGAGTCGGGGTGGATCCTCTTCATGTGCCCCCGGGCCGGGGTGCAACTCTGTTTCTTCTTATGTCCCCCAAGTCGGGGTAGATTCTTCTCACATGCCACCGAGTCGGGGTGTATTCCATTCATGTGCCCCCTAAGCGGGGTGTATCTTTCGCTTCTTATGCCCTAGAGCGGGGTGAATTCTTCTCTTTCTACCCCGACACACTGCGGGATGTTTGCTTCTTGTGCACCCAAGGTGGGGTGTATTGCTGCTTTTGATGCCCCCAAGGTGGGGTGTATTACTGCTTCTGATGCCCCCAAGGTGGGGTGTAATTCTTTTTCAGATCCCCGTAAGCTGGGGTGCACTCTTTACGACTTCCAAGCCCCCGTGGTGGGGTACGTTGCTTTTTCAAATGCCCCTGAGTCGGGGTGTATTCTTTTGTTTCTTACACCCCTATGGCGGGGTGGATGAATGCTCTCTTCTAGATTCGTGGCCGTGCTTGGCCTCATTACTATAAAGCATTCCCTACAGCGGGGAGGAGTTCGTCAAGCTAGAGTTACAGCTTATTGGATCTTCGAGCAGTCACTCGAGGGGCCGTCTTATACCAGATAGGGGCAGCAGGAAGGTGGAACGGGCCAAGGCATTGCACCATGGACTTGGACCCTCCTATAGCGGGGCGGGATGCCGTCCTTCTTCTTATTCTCTTGATCGGCAACGCTTGCCAACTTTTCTTCTTGTCCTTTCTTTCCTTCTCTTCTCTTTTCTTTTGTGTAATAGACCGAGGTGGGTGCGCAGGAGAGCGCTCACCCCCTCAGGGAGAGGATGAGTGGTTCGCTCCACCGCATCAATCCCACAGTGGTAGTCCTTTTTCAACACGGGCCTCGACGGATATGGTCGTACGACCCTCTCTCGCCAATTCTCTCTCTTCTCTTTTTGCTCCTTTATTTTATTATTTTCTTCTTTATTTGTTTTTTTAGGGAGAAGGGGGGTTTGACTTCCCCTCCCTTCTTCTCTCTTTCTCTTCTCTTTCTTGGCAGCCTCCATGATTCTTGGAAACCGCATATGCCTCGGAGTAGCGTCCTTGAGGCCACAAATATAATTGTGCCTAGTCCGGCTTTTCTCCCCTCAAGGTTGGCGAAGATAACACCTGCAATTCATCAAAGTAGGCAAACATCGTTTATTAGGAGGCCATGAGGTCCCGAATCCTGGCGAAGAGATGAAGGGTGGTTTGAGTCCCACCGGGCGTGCCAGACTTGTGGACGCACTTTTCGACACGCTCATTTCTTTGTTCTTTATGTCAGTTTATTCGGTGGGTTTATTCATTTATTAAGTGTGTGGGCGTGCCAGTCACAAAGTGACAATTTATTATACGCTCGTTCTGACTAATCAGACGATTGTGTAGTTCGTGTCAGGACCAAAACCCGCCGCACCATAAAGGTCACGACGTTCTTTACATCCCCTCGGAGAGGGGAACACCCTTGATTAATCGCAAGGAAAAGGGGCCTCACGGCCAGAAAATTAATTGCATAAAAAACCTATTAAGAAATACTGAAGTCCTCGTACGAGGGTGTGAAGAAAGTATCTGAGCTCATGTCGATCATCTGTTGACCATTTAATGTTCGGACAGATGTCCGGCTTGAGAATAGCGTAATCATCGCGGGAAGACCGGAACATGTGTACGTCGGGATACGACAAGTTTATTGTTCAAAGGAACGGGAAATGTTCAATTACATCCCGGTTAGAGTGGTCGGAAATCGATAAGCTTGTCGGCCCGGTGCAAGATCAAGCTACGACCATACTGCGGTGGGCACCCCGCGGTCGAAGTCAGGCTCGCGTGGGCATCATCAATATTCCCGGTGCCAAGGGGGCGACGGGAGGATGTCTTGGGACTAGATCTGAGAACCAATGTGCGTTCAAAGGGATCGAGCTATAGGCCGAGGATATGGGTCAGGCAATGACCATGATTAGGGAGGACCCGAGGTCTAGGCATGGCCCACGGAGGCCTTATTGCTATTATCATGCAAAGGGTTCGGAGATGACGAGAGCCTTCTCGTTCCATTTAGATTTTTTTTGTCACTCATGGACCACTTTATGTCCGGACAAAGGTCCGTGTTTGTAGCGTAAGAGACGGTGACAAACCATACAAATACCTGCCGTGAGTACGGCAAGTTTAATGCAAGTGCGGGATCAGATCCCGGTATATATTTCGGTCACTAACAGACCATTCATCGTTCGGACGAGAGTCCGCATTTGAAGCGTCGAAGACAACGACAAAAACACACGGATGTCTGCCGTAGGTACGGCAAGTTTAATGTGGGTGCGGGATTAGATCTCGGTATATATATGTCGGTCACTAGCAGACCATTCATTGTTCGGATGAGAGCCCGCATTTGAAGCATCGAAGACAACGATAAAGCCATACGAATATCTGCCGTAGGTACGGCAAGTTTCATGTAGGTGCGGGATTGGATCCCGGCATATATGTCGGTCACTAACGGACCATTCATTATTCTGATGGAAGTCCGTATTAGTAGCGTCGAGGACGACGATAAAATCGTACGGATGTCTGCCGTAGGTGCGGTAAGTTTAATGTGGGTGCGGGATCGAATCCCGATAAAGATGGGTCGAGCTAACGAACTATCGGCCCGGGATAAGTTCGGATCATGGTCACGTCCGGGCGAGGGCTCCCGAGATCCAAGTCCGATCTAGTGGGGCATCATTACTTTTCTCTTCAAACACAGTCCGGGGAAGCGGATTGTTTGGTGTGGAGCCCGAACTCGCCATCGTGCGCCTTCGCATGCGGATCAACCTGCGTGGTCAGGTCGCGGGGGTCTCCGGGGGCGGAGCCCCCAGAACAAAAAAATTAGTTATAGCAGGGGCAACTTTTCATTATTGGTTTCATATCCCTTTTATTTGTTTTATCGATTTAAGTCTCTTCTTTTGTTTTATTCATTAGTTTCAAGCCTTTCTTGATGTGACACAAATATGCAGCAAGCAAAAATGAACCCTTGGACTTAATTCACAATCACAACCACAAGATTGGGAGCAACTTGAGAGTCGCCGTCACACCGCACGCACACGTTTCCCGGGGTGACTCGGTGATGCCGAGTCGAGATTGTGGAGAAAGCCCCTAGCTGGCTAGAGGACCAGCACAGCTAAGGTTGTCCCTCCCGAGGATATGAAGCCCACAAACAAGGGCAGCCGGTTGCCTTGGGGGCACTACGTCACGCGCTCACTATTATCCACGGTGACCACACAAGGGTTGGTGGCTCCGGGGTCGGGCACTCTCCCACCGACCAGCAGATAAGTTTTGCAGATATGAAATGAACAGGAGTAATGAGCAAGGGTAGAGACTCACCTGGTTGGTTTGAGGAAACCAACCCCGGTCGGAGACGAGGGCGAGCGGGGAAGTGTGGGTTCCCCGCACACTGCGCCGGTGTAGCTTGAACCCTATTTCAAAATTACATTCACTACTCCTCACACAGGAGGGTTGGACTAGGGGTGGGGAAGTAAGTTTTACAAGCAAACACTACCTCCACGCAGGGAGGGGCGGTAAGCCGGCCAGGCGGGGAAGGGAGAATCGCCGGAGAACGGAAGAGGGAAGCCGGGGCTATTTCCACTTGCAGGCTGTGATGACTGACTGCCGGTCGGTCCCATGGCTGTAGTTCGCGTTCCTGAATTCTTCCGGAGGCAAGACCAGCGTGGGAATCTTCGTATCTGGCACGCGGATGAACCAGAATTTTCTCGATTTCTTCTGCTGCAGCTGCTAGTCCAGGTCGAGCTTTGAACAGAGTGACTGAAACTGGGCACAGCAGCTTACTGTTTCTGACAGCAACTTGCAGAGGTTGTCCCGACCGCTCCCGGACTCCGAATCACGAACCGTTAGAGTTTCTGGAACCGTGGATGAACCCTCTACGCGGAAAAATTGACGGGGCGGCCGGCTGATGTCGGAGAGGATGGGGAGAATCAGAAGAGTGAAGACAGGTCACTACAGACTGTGGGAGGCAGACCCGACCCGTCGAGGGAGAAAAAATAGGGACTTTGGCCTCCGGACGCCGAATGTAGTTCTGCTTCTTGCGCCTGATAGAGGACTGGGGGAGGAAGAAGTTTGTTGAAGGGCTCGTGGTCTGAATCTTCTGCTGTTTGGCGTGGTGCAGCGTCGAACCGGGTTCTGGTACTCTGCAGGGGAAGCCCGGCGCAGTAGGAGGAGAACGGCTCTCCTGGACAGCTCCGAACTCGGAACAGGATGAGATCACCTCGCCTGCAAAGCTAATTGGACGGCCTTTCCAGATTGGTATGGTACGCCTTCAGACGATGCCGTATGAATCCGTGGGTGCTTCTGCAAGTCGCCCCTTTCTTTGCCACCTGCAGACTTGGGCCAAATGAAAGGGATGGAGGTGGAACTAGGTTAATGGAGGTGGAGGCTAGCAATGGTGGGAAGGGGATGGTGATGGTGGATGGAGGGGGATGTTTAGGAATGGTGAGAGGGGTGGAGCTGGGAATGAGGAGGTCTGAGGTGGTGGAGGGGTGAGGGGGGGGCGCAGCTAGGAGAGGGGATATGGAGTGGTCGGCCAAGACCAGGAGGGGGGTGAGATGGGAGGGGGGTGCGCAACTTGTGGGGGGGTTATGGGGTTTAGCTCCCTAGGGATATGAATGGGGGGTGTGGGGGAGTGGAATAGTTGCTTGGGGGAGAGGGAAGGGTGCCTTGGAAGTTGAGAGGATGTATGGGGAATGGGAAGGGTTGTTTGGGGTTGTGGAAGTATTGATGGGAGTTATGGGCCTTGGGGAGGTGAAAGGGTGGAAGGGTGATGTGGCTGATGATGTGGCAAGGGGGGGGGAAGGAGAAGGGGCAGGTTCGCCCAAGGGAGAGAGAGAGAAGGGGGAAGAGAGAGAGAGGGGTTCGCCCCCTTAAGTGAGAGAGAGAAGTAGAGGGAGAGTGAAAGAGTTAGAGAGAGAGAACAAGGCTGGTGGATAATAATACTCAATGCTTCATTAACCTTCAAAAGAGGGATTGGGGTCCTATTTATAGGAAACCCACTTTTACATATAAGACCCTGACTTTTAACATACTAACAGATAACCAAGGAAGGGGGGTGCGCCCATGGGCCTAGCCCAAAGAAATAGGCCCAATAGCAAGCACCGTAGCCTAATGAGACTCGAACTTAGGGAAATGACTGGATAACCTAGGTACAAGACTCAAATAAAAGGCAAATTACATGATTATGACTCAAGTAAAAAGGAGAAAGTAATAAGATGACCCAATGGTAAGCACTAAGGTCCAATGCAGAAGAAGGGCTGCTCCCTAGCTGCTTCCGGGAGGGAGAGAGGTGCCAAGCCAGAGGGAATCGTGAGTGATGCCCTCATCAATTCTCCCGGCCTGCTAAGAGCTCGACTCTGTCTAGTAAAGGCCCTCCCTGCTGCGGTACTGCTCTAGAAGATCGGGGTCCAGCTGCTGGAGATCCTCCCGGCTCACCTAGGCATCGTCCGAGGGTGGTCGTCCCTTCCACCTGACTAGGTATCGCTCATACGCCTTGCTCCTTGTGTTGGTGACCTGTTCATCTAATATCCGCTCCACTTTATCATGCTGGTTTCTCAAGTTGGGTGGAGCTCTCTGAAGTGTGGGGGCGCTCTCAAGGGGTGGAATAGGCTGGATCTCCTCACTGGGTGTCACCGTGGGGCCCTTGTAGGGTACCAGGTCAGCCACATTGAATGTGGGACTTACTCCGTATTCTTCAGGGAGGTCCAACACATAAGCATTGGTGCCAAGTCATCTCAGCACCTGGAAGGGGCCGGCTCCACGAGACCTCAACTTAGAGGTATTCCCAGGGAATAGCCTCTCAGTTCTCACCATCATAAAATCACCAACTTGGAATTCTTGGTGGCGGCGGTGGGAATCAGCTGACTTCTTGTAAATCTCATTGCTCTTATGGATGTTTTTGCGAATATCTTCATGCAACTCTCTAAGGTGTTGTGCAAAAGACTCAACAGTGATGGATACCCTAGCATGAGGGGGTAGGGGAATGAGATCTGTTGGATTCCTGGGTTTGTAACCATGCACAGCCTCGAAAGGACTCATACCTATGGACCTATTGGTGGAATTATTGTATGCAAACTCAGCTTGAGGTAGAATGAGATCCCAATTTCCAAGGCGGTCCTCAACAAGGCACCGCAGGAGATTTCCTAGGCTCCGATTAACGACTTCGGTCTGGCCATCGGTTTGAGGGTGATAGGCCGTGAAAAATTTAAGCAGGGTCCCCATTAGATGCCAGAGGGTCTTCCAAAAGTAGTTGGTGAATTTGACGTCCCTATCTGAAATGATGGTCTTGGGCAAGCCATGGAGGCGGACCACCTCATCAAAGAACAGACGGGCCACATGGGAGGCGTCAGAGGTTTTAGAACATGGGATGAAGTGGGCCATTTTTGAGAATCTGTCCACTACAACAAAGATGGAGTCATGTTTCCTCTGGGTCCGAGGTAGCCCTAACACGAAATCCATGCTCAGGTCCTGCCATGGCCGATCCGGGACGGGTAGAGGGGTGTATAGGCCCGTGTTCTGTCTGACTTGCTTAGCAGCCGCACATGTGCGACATTGCCCCACAATTTTGGCCACATCCCTTTTGAGACTGGGCCAATAGAACTGTCCTTCAACCAAGGCAATGGTTTTGTGAACCCCAAAGTGCCCAGCCAGGCCTCCTGCATGTAATTCCCAGACTAATAAATCCCGCAGTGAAGTTCTAGGGATGCAAAGTCTATGTCCTTTGAAGATGAATCCATCCTCTAGGATAAAACCCTGGTGTTCTTGGGGTGAAAGGGTGATTAGATCGGCATGGACATGTCCATAGTCGGGATAGTTTGGGTATTCTTCCTTAACCCGATCGAACCCTATTACCTCTACCCGAATGGTAGCTAGCAGGGAGATCCTCCTACTGAGTGCATCAGCAGCACGGTTTTCACTTCCGGCCTTATGTTTGATCACAAATGTGTAGGCCTGGATGTACTCGACCCATCGGGCATGCCGGGCATTCAGTTTCTGCTGGGAGTTGAGGTATTTTAGGGCCTCATGGTCGGAGAATATGACAAATTCCTTGGGCAAGAGGTAGGGCCTCCAATGGCGGAGGGATTGCACCACCGCATAGAATTCCTTATCATAGGTAGAGTATTTCAACCTGGCGTCACACAGCTTCTCACTAAAGTAGGCTACTGGGTGTCCTTCTTGGCTGAGGATTCCGCCGATTCCTACCCCGGAAGCATCACAAGTTACCTCAAAGACTTTAGAGAAGTCAGGGAGGCATAATACTGGGGCTTGGGTCATCCTCTCTTTGAGCTCTTGGAAGGCCCTAGAAGCCGACTTGGTCCACACAAAGGTCCCCTTTTTAAGGCAGTCGGTGATAGGGGCTGTGACTGTGCTGAACCCACGGATGAATCTTCGGTAAAAGGTGGCCAAACCATGGAAACTCCTAACCTCATGGAGGGTGCGGGGTTCTGGCCAGTCTAGGATAGCTCGGACCTTCTCGGGGTCCATGGACACTCCCTTAGTGGAAACCATATACCCAAGGAAAGTAATGGACTCAGTCAGGAAGTGGCATTTTCCTGGGTTGGCATAGAGACTCTCTTTCCTAAGGACAGTGCAGACTTGCCTAAGGTGGTTGAAGTGGGCTTCCTTGGTCTTGCTGTAGATAAGGATATCGTCGAAATAGACCACTAGGAAGACTCCTATGTAAGGTCTAAGGACCTCTGTCATGAGACGCATGAAGGTACTCGGGGCATTTGAAAGCCCGAAAGGCATCACTAGCCACTCATAGAGCCCATCTTTGGTTTTAAAGGTTGTTTTCCATTCATCCCCTGGCCTTATCCTAACCTGATGGTAGCCACTTTTGAGATCTATTTTGGAAAAAATGGTGGCCCCGGATAGCATGTCAAGCATATCGTTAAGTCTAGGTATGGGAAACCTATATTTGACTGTGATCTTGTTGATGGCCCTGCTGTCGAAAAACATTCGCCATGTCCCGTCTTTCTTTGGTGTGAGGAGGGCTGGGACAGCACAAGGACTTTTGCTAAGACGGAGGAAGCCTTTTCTAATGAGTTCCTCCACTTGCCTCCTCAATTCAGCATGCTCAGTGGGGTTGAGGCGATAGTGGGGAAGGTTTGGGAGGGTGGCCCCTGGGACAAGGTCAATAGCATGTTGGACATCCCTCATGGGTGGCAGTTGATCGGGGAGCTCTTCGGGGAACACATCCTTGAATTCTTCTAAGAGAGGGTGGATTTCCACGGGATGAGGGTTGGAGGGGGTGGGTTCCCCAAGACATATGACTACAGCGTATACGGGTGTTCCGAGAGCTACCTCTTCCTCGAGTTCTTGTCTAGTGATGAGGTGTAGGCCCTTGGTGGGGTTCTCATGGGTGGACGGTTGACTTGTTGGTTGGGTTGGGGGTGATGAGACCCCTGGGCTTTGAGGTGGTGTAGGGAGAATTCCCTTGGAGGGTGGTTCCTTTCGGGGTGGGGAAGGGTTGAGGCGAATGGTCTTCCCCTCGTGTTCAAAGGTGCATGTGTTCGTTTTCCCATAGATGGTAGCATTAACATCATATATCCAAGGTCTCCCTAGTAGGATACTTCCTATAGCCATAGGTATGATGTCACACCATATTTGTCCTTGGTAGGATGAAAAGGTGATGGGGATATGACAACATGTGTTGACGGGTAGGGAATGGTTGTTTATCCATGATACCCGATATGGTTTGGGGTGGGGTGTTGGGGTAAGCCCTAGGAGCTTGACGGTGTCCGGGGACACGGCGTTGACACAACTTCCGTTGTCTAGGATGACCTTCCTAACATGGTTCCCGATTTTGATGAAGGTGTAAAAAATGGAAGTCCTCCGCCAGTCGTCCTCTTGAGGTTGGGTAAGGGTGCACCTTATCACCCCTAGGTGGGTGGAGTGGGGGTCATCTTCTACACCTTCCTCAAAGAATTGCTCCTCGTATTCCTCTTCCCACCCTAAAGCAGCCTCGTGTTCCTCAATAGTATTCTCATGGGTTTTCTGGGATGTGGTAGGTCCGCCCTCAATAACAAGGCTCGACAACCCCTTAGAAGGGCATTGGGAGGCTATGTGGCCATAACCATGGCACTGAAAACATTTAATCGTACTACTCCCTGGGGTCTTCCCTTTGGAGGCTTCCTCCCTTCGGGGAGGAGGGTTGGGTGGAGTGGCCTTTGTGGGGGTAGGATTGGTTGGCTGGGGGTAGGGCCGAGTGGGGGTTCCCCCACTGGGAGGAGGTGTTCTCAACAGAGGAGGCAGGTTGGGACGGGGTCCCGGGCCCTTGGGGGGGGGGCAAACCTTGAGTTCCTAGAAAACCTTTCTACATCACGGGCTATTTGATAGGCAACTTCAAGGCTATGAGCTTCCCTCATGAAAAGCTCCCGTTTGATGTGGGGTAGGAGGCCATTCCTAAATCGGGACAGGGTGACGGCCGGCTCCTCAACGACACCACACCTTAAGAGATAGGAGTCAAACTTTTCAATGTACTCCTCCACGGTCTTTCCTTCCTGAGTAAGGCTTTGCCACTCGTCAAGGAGGAGTTGGCTATAGGAATTGGGAAGGTATTTGCTTCTGAGTTAGGTTTTCATGTCAAGCCAAGTGTCAATGGGTTCCTCCCGCCTTATCCTCCTTTGACTCTCTACCTTTAACCAATATGTCTTGGCTAGTTTGAGAAGGTGCATCTTGGCCAACCTAACCTTTCTCTCCTCGGACATTGGATACCAATCAAAGTATTGGTCCATGCCATGATCCCATTCTTCATAGGCACTTGGGTTATGGGACCCATCAAAATTCGGAGCATCTACCTTGATCATTCTTAAGAGGAAGTCATCCGGATCCTCTCGTGGTCGCCTCTCTTGGTACCGAGGTTGTGGGGCTCTCTCTTGCTCACGATACCACTCATTCTCTAGGTCTTCCCTCTGATGTTCAACCCGCGGAGGAAGAGCCCTTTGGACATGATTCCTAGGTGGGGCCCTAGCTTCTTCTAATCTCTCTAATCGGGTGGAAAAACCATTCATTTGCTCCGTGAGGGCTTGAATGGCAGCCTCAAGTCGATCCGTAGGAGCTTGGGGAGCTTCCCTAGGGATGTTTTGGTTGCCTTGGAAATTGGAATCCATGGGTGGATCGGAAGTAGAAGGATCGGTCAGGTATATGGTACCCCTACGGGTGGACATGCACAAAGACAAGGTGACCGACACGGGATGGTAATGCAATTGCCCTAGGACCTAGACTTGTATAGACAAGTCTAAAACTTGCTCTGATACCATTTGATGTGACACAAATATGCAGCAAGCAAAAATGAACCCTTGGACTTAATTCGCAATCACAACCACAAGATTGGGAGCAACTTGAGAGTCGCCGCCACACCGCCCGCACACGTTTCCCGGGGTGACTCGGTGATGCCGAGTCGAGATTGTGGAGAAAGCCCCTGGCTGACTAGAGGACCAGCACCACTAAGGTTGTCCCTCCCGAGGATATGAAGCCCACAAACAAGGGCGGCCGGGTGCCTTGGGGGCACTAGGTCACTCACTCACTATTATCCACGGTGACCACACAAGGGTTGGTGGCTCCGGGGTCGGGCACTCTCTCACCGACCAGCAGATAAGTTTTGCAGATATGAAATGAACATGAGTAATGAGCAAGGGTAGAGACTCACCTGGTTGGTTTGAGGAAACCAACCCCGGTCGGAGACGAGGGCGAGCGGGGAAGTGTGGGTTCCCCGCACACTGCGCCGGTGTAGCTTGAACCCTATTTCAAAATTACATTCACTACTCCTCATACAGGAGGGTTGGACTAGGGGTGGGGAAGTAAGTTTTACAAGCAAACACTACCTCCACGCAGGGAGGGGCGGTAAGCCGGCCAGGCGGGGAAGGGAGAATCGCCGGAGAACGGAAGAGGGAAGCCGGGGCTGTTTCCACTTGCAGGCTGTGATGACTGACTACCGGTCGGTCCCGGGGCTGTAGTTCGCGTTCCCGAATTCTTCCGGAGGCAAGACCAGCGTGGGAATCTTCGTATCTGGCACGCGGATGACCCAGAATTTTATTGATTTCTTATGCTGCAGCTGCTAGTCCGGGTCGAGCTTCGAACAGAGTGACTGAAACTGGGCGCAGCAGCTTACTGTTTCTGACAGCAACTTGCAGAGGTTGCCCCGACCGCTCCTAGACTCCGAATCATGAACCGTCAGTGTTTCTGGAACCGTGGACGAACCCTCTGTGCGGAAAAACTGACGGGGCGGCCGTCTGACGCCAGAGAGGACGGGGAGACTCAGAAGAGTGAAGACAGGTCACTGCAGACTGTGGGAGGCAGACCCGACCAGTTGAGGTATAAAAATAGGAACTTTGGCCTCCGGATGCCGAATGTAGTTCTGCTTCTTGCTCCTGATAGAGGACTGGGGGAGGAAGAAGTCTGTTGAAGGGCTCGTGGTCTGAATCTTCGGCTGTTTGGCGTGGTGCAGCGTCGAACCGGGTTCTGGTACTCTGCAGGGGAAGCCCGGCGCAGTCGGAGGAGAACGGCTCTCCTGGACAGCCCCGAACTTGGAACGGGATGAGATTACCTCGCCTGCAAAGCTAACTGGACGACCTTTCCAGATTGGTATGGTACGCCTTCAGACGACGCCGTATGAATCCGTGGGTGCTTCTGCAAGTCGCCCCTTTCTCTGCCACCTGCAGACTTGGGCCAAATGAAAGGGATGGAGGTGGAACTAGGTTAATGGAGGTGGAGGCTAGCAATGGTGGGAAGGGGATGGTGATGGTGGATGGGGGGGATGTTTAGGAATGGTGAGAGGGGTGGAGCAGGGAATGAGGAGGTCTGAGGTGGTGGAGGGGTGAGGGGGGGCCGCAGCTAGGAGAGGGGAGATGGAGTGGTCGGCCAAGACCAGGAGGGGGGTGAGATGGGAGGGGGGTGCGCAACTTGTGGGGGTGTTATGGGGTTTAGCTCCCTAGGGATATGAATGGGGGGTGTGGGGGAGTGGAATAGTTGCTTGGGGGAGAGGGAAGGGTGCCTTGGAAGTTGAGAGGATGTATGGGGAATGGGAAGGGTTGCTTGGGGTTGTGGAAGTATTGATGGGAGTTATGGGCCTTGGGGAGGTGAAAGGGTGGAAGGGTGATGTGGCTGATGATGTGGCAAGGGGGGGGGGGGGGAAGGAGAAGGGGCAGGTTCGCCCAAGGGAGAGAGAGAGAGAAGGGGGAAGAGAGAGAGAGGGGTTCGCCCCCTTAAGTGAGAGAGAGAAGTAGAGGGAGAGTGAAAGAGGTAGAGAGAGAGAACAAGGCTGGTGGATAATAATACTCAATGCTTCATTAACCTTCAAAAGAGGGATTGGGGTCCTATTTATAAGAAACCTACTTTTACATATAAGACCCTGACTTTTAACATACTAACATATAACCAAGGAGGGGGGTGCGCCCATGGGCCTAGCCCAAAGAAATAGGCCCAATAGCAAGCACCGTACCCTAATGAGACTCGAACTTAGGGAAATGACTGGATAACCTAGGTACAAGACTCAAATAAAAGGCAAATTACATGATTATGACTCAAGTAAAAAGGAGAAAGTAATAAGATGACCCAATGGTAAGCACTAAGGTCCAATCCAGAAGAAGGGCTGCTCCCTAGCTGCTTCCGGGAGGGAGAGAGGTGCCAAGCCAGAGGGAATCGTGAGTGATGCCCTCATCATTTCTTCTATTTAGTTAATCGCCCTTTTTTTAATGAGGCATGCCGGTTTAACGAAGAAAATGGGCGCGCCGGTTAAGGGGATGCCAAGGGGTGCGCTGGATAAGGGAATGACAAGGGGCGCGCCGGTTAATGAGGGCAAGAGGAGGGGCGCGCCGGATAAGGGAGCATAGGGGGGCGCGCTGGATTAAGTCCAAGAAGAGAGGCGTGTCGAAATAGGCTCAAGAGGAGGGCGCGCCGGATTAGGGGGAGCAAGGGGCGCGCCAGAATAGGCTCAAGAAGAGGAGGCGCGCCGGATTAGGGCACTATTCATTCCAGGAATTTGGAAATGGTTTTGAGTGTGAAGCTAAACCGGCGCGGGGGAGTACCGCACCAGATTAGCCCACGCCGGATTAGGAGCACGCCGGGATAGCTTCTATGAGATTTTCTTTCATTCTTGTTGGATCTGTTTCTTCTTTCTTTCAACTGCAAGTTAATTTGATGATTGGTTTGTTCACCTAATTGGTGGATTAAGTTGATAGAGAGGAAGTTTAAGTGTTTGATCATTTGTTAAGGTGAATTGGCATGAAAGTTTGGATGTTTTAATGGAAAGGTTTGTTGTGCAAGGTAGTTCAGTCTGATTCAGAGGCTTCAAGCATGTGATGTTCTTGCCCTCAGAGAATAGTTTGTTTCGTTTCTTCCTGGCGAAAATTGGGCGGCACCTCCCCCGGAATGAGGTTTGCCAGAGAAAATAGAGGAACACCAAACAGATTGCTCCAGGGTGAACCTCAAAATACAAACCTCACGGCGGTCCTATAACCCATAAGTGAGTGTATGAAGCTCGAGGACTAGCCTTCAAGAACTCCCACAGCTCACGGGTGATGGTTTCATGAAGCGGGACAAATGTATGCCACGAGGCCATGAATGTTCATCCCCTGACGGACTCCTTCGAAGGCCATGCTATGAAGAAGCAAGCTTCGAACAGCCCTGGATGAGGAGAAGGCAGAGAGAAAGAGAGGGAAGCAGAAGAACACCATATGCTACGAAAGGGGCTTTTCTTTTTATTCATCCGCAAATGGAGGGGAGATGAGATATAGAGGGGAATTTACCCCAAAGCTAGGAAAAATACATCGAAGAAATAAAGAAGAAAGAGATACATAGGTTGGGGAGGAGAACGGAGCCCAAACCTCCCCCTCTAAGCTCACCTCGCTTCTCTCACACTCACTCTCTTCTTCTTCACCTCACAGGCGCAGGGGAATGGGGCTCCTCTTCTCTTCATCTTTTCTCTTCAATGGCCAGCCTCTCTTCTTCTTCTTGCTCTGTCAAACATGCAGAGTATATATACAATGGGCTGCCCTTTCATTCCTGAACGGAAGAAACTCCCGCCATCTTCCTCCTTGTTCGTTGGGACATCCGGAGTTGACATGCCGCGGTGTCGTCCGTTGATTTGTGCAGTACGCTGCTGCTCGTCCGAGGATGGGATGTTCACGGATTTACCGGGTCTTGCTTCGCCGCTGCCGCTTCTGTGCTGTCGAATGGGGATGGAGATAGAGCTTCAAGCATTAATGTCATGCCCTTTTGCGTCTGCGCCCAAAGCTGATGGGAGAATAGAGAACCGGAGCTCGGACGGGACAGCTTTTGAGTTAAACCGGCGCGGTGTTGTACGCGCCAGATTAAAAACATACAAAGAGGCACGCCGGATTGCAGCCAAGACGGGGCGCGCCGGTTTAATGGCCATAGGAGGGGCGCGCCGGTTTAAGGCCCAAGCAAGGGCGCGCTGGTTTAAGTGTAGGCCGCGCCGGTTTAGACTTCGTCTCGGAGTCGCGGCTATTCGGATGGACGCTTGTCCTCCCGTGTTGCTTTAGTTGTAATGCACCGCCTCCGGGGTGTTTAGTTCAGGTCCTCTAAATCTCGATTCGAAACTTTGAGTGATTTTTGGCGCATGCCGAACATGTGTTTGAATTCTTGAGTTTCTTTTGATTCGGCCTTCGGCACCGCCGACTGGGGAACCGGGGTTGTCTCTTTTGCCCGAGGGGCTTCTTTGTTGGGTGGTAGGGAACCGGGTATATATTCGTCCTGCTTGGAGGAGGCATGGGATTTATTCGGCCTTTTTGTCTTCGACTCGCTCTCGAGTGCTGAGACGTGCATGTCGTATGATCATCATCATTTTTTGACGTCCACACCTATCGATGAGTCACTGGCGGTATGTGGCAAGAAGATACTTTTGCCTAAGCTTGACCTTCATCTCACCCCATGTCTCAACCTGGGGCTCTTTTGCCGATGAAACAACAGGCTTTCAACATTCTTCCAATAGGTCTGTGCCTGTCCCATCATCTTCATGGTCATGAATCGGACCCTTCGGCGGTCCATCATATCGAACCAATCGAAGTACCGATCCATCCCGGACTCCCAATCTAAATAGACCTTCGGGTCCAAGGACCCGTCAAAAGTGGGAGGGTTCGCACGAACGGTCCTGAGGGTCTGCTCATCCTCATCTAAATCATGATTCCGCCGTTGAGCACGACGGTCATGACCATATCCCCCATTCTCGTTATCGGACTCATAGTCAACCACCTCGGGGACTCGACGCCTCCTATCATCTACCCCTTGAGCCCTAGGAGTTGCAGGTTGCTGAACCGGCTCCTGTTGACCATTCGTCGGCACGGGGTGCACCTCAACCGGGGGTCTCTCTAGGACGGTGACTCTCCCTACCAGACCATGAAAAGACTGGTCCAACTCTTCGGCCCTATCCTTTAAGGACTTCATCCTCTCTTCCAAACGTGTGCCTAGACCATCCGCCTGCGTACTCATCCTTTCCATTTTATCCACTCGTGTATTCAAGTCATCCATTCGTGTACTCAACCCATCAATTTTTCCCATAAGAGCTCGAAACATGTCACCCACCAAAGGCTCATCGGGACTAGGGACTCAGGGATCTGCCACAGGTGGTGGTGAGTATTAGGTACCTCTACGAGTGGGCATGGAAATGACAAGGGGTTGGAATGCACCGACCAAGGCGAAGTGAAGGACGACCTAAACTCCAATATTCGGTATGTGGTGGAGGTTTGATCCGAAGATCGCAGTCACGCAAGTGTGCTACCATCCCAATAGGTGTAACCGATCGTTCCAGAGGCACCTTTTGATATACCGGAATGAAATGCAATGTAAACTTTGGACCGACTACCCTAGACTCAACTTGGCTCTGATACCAATTTGATGTGGGACGGGACGCGACTCGACCGATTTGATGTGAACCTGGGACTCTAGCTCGCGACTCATCCCTGGTGAGGGAAACGTGCGGACGTGTGCGGTTGAGAAATCGACAATGAGCTAGGGTGGTCAACTCTCTCTCGGACTCGGATCCAGATCGGGTGATGGGACGGGTTTCGCTCTCTCTTGCAGTGGTGATTAAAAATACTTTAACGAGCTAGTACCTATCACATGCAAGCAGTGGCATATAGAAATATATACGAGTAAAGCAAATGCCAAAGAGGGGAGCAGAAATGATACCTCCACGCTACCGGGCGTGGGGAAGGCGACCCCGGCCAAGACTCGTACTTCCGGTACAAACAATTACAGTAATTATAGAAATGAATTCTACTGCCCACTCCACGCAGGGAGGTAAAGAGCTATAAGTGGGACTCGGGAGTAGCGAACTCGGGTTGACGGGCAGCAAGCCGGAAGGGCTTTCGGGCCAGAGGCGGGATGCTGGTCAGACTCAGTACTGTTCAAACTCGCTGGACAGCAAGTGAACTCTACTGCTGGGATGGTGGCTTCCGAACATCTCCTTGCTACGGCGGCTGGATGGGACACTGCTGGGGGGTTTCCGGTCAATCCCCGAGAGCGGCGGTCGCTTGTTCGGAGCCGGAGATTTATGGGAGAATTAACTCCCAACTCTATTTTGCAGTCCTACCTCGGGACAGATCTGCGCGACCCAACGAAAAGAATTGTTGCGCCCAGATCTGGAGGCAGATCGAGGCGAGGTCAGCGCCGTTGGATAGAGGACTAAAAGGGCTACAACATAAACTAATTTCACATTCATCCAGTAATGGATTGGAAATGAAAACCACTGTGGCGCAGTTATTTTCTGCTGGGTTAGATTATAGACAGTCAGGACATACAAGGAGCTGCCTGAAAATGGCCCATGACCAACGGGTAAGGGGTGGATCTGGATCTTGGGGATTTTATGGTGGATAGAGGGGGATGTGTGGGACGTGCTCGAATTATTTGGGATTTTTCTGAAGTGGTTTAAGGGGTGGGAAAAATGGAAGAACAGGACACTACCTCGCAGATCTGCAAACTGGCAGATTGCACGGGTGGAACTAAATGACTGGGAAAAATAGCAAACGGTTGCGAATGGACACAAAATTTAAAATGGGATGAGGTAACAACAAGGGGGATGATCTATCAAAATTTCAAGACCCTCAGATAACTGGATTGGGAGAACCAACCTATTCTTTGGGCTTCAGTTCTACAGGTCGTAGATCTGGACAGTAGGAGAAAGATGGAGTTGTGACGACTCGATGGCGGCGGCGGCGACAGTGGCTGGGAATCACGCCCAGAGGGGAAGATAGAACTTGGAATCCACGAAGTTTTAGGGCATCCACCCTAGAAATTATAGTAGTCCAGCTGCAAGGGGGAGAGAGGAGAGAGGGGCGCCCAAGGCTCCAAGAACAAATTCTTGATTTTCTTCCCATTAATCTATGAAAATATGAAAAATACATGGGTTTTATATGAAATGTAAATGACCTAAACTAACCTCAGATCTAGGGTTAGGGAGGGGAAATTGGGGGAGAGAAGAATTTTCTCCCATGTGGTCAAATACAACAATTATAAAAAACTAAAAGGGGGGGAATTATTTAAATTCCACATAGGGACAAGGGAAGGGGCGCCCCCCTCCTCGGAGTCAACAAGAGGGGCTGGTCAAATTCCACCTTGGACTATGGACCAGCCCCACATGGGCCCTAGAGGGTCTAGGTGGCCCAATGGGAGAGAGGGTGGGGGTCCCGCAGGGCCTATGCGACCTTTTTGTAAAGAAACCCACTAAAACCTAAGGACTCACACTTTAACTTATAGTTGCCATACAATTACAAACCGATTTAACACAAGGATATAAATGCAAAAAAAAAAGTTAGTACTTCGATGTCCCATCAGTGCAGGACTCTTCCAGGGGATTATCTTTTGATTATCTACAGGTTTATCTCCCAGAAGAATCCTAAATTCAACATTTATCCCATTAATCTGACCTAGGGTTTTGAGGAGTCTATAAATAATCTCTTTGGCTTCCTCTCACAAGGGGGGAGATTTTGACGTTTGCCACAAAGAGCTGCCGCCTTCTACAGTGATCCTCAGCCAGGGAGCTTCATCCTTTTCGTCCAAGGGCGGCCAAGTCCCGGGAGTGCTAGGTTCTTTCTAGTTCAAGTGTTCTTTCTTAGTATTTTTCTATCCTTCTTTTGCATTGTCATAGGATCATCTCCCCCCTTCTTTCCACATTCTCTACATTTGCATCACATTCACATACATCCACCTGTCTTTTACACGCCCCACAGGGGTTAAAAAACCACCAACCCCTAGGTATCAACACGGCCATTTATGTGTTTATTCATCATTATTTCATAGATATTGCACATTCCCCAAGTTTGATCGGGTCTATTTCTGTGTTCGCCACTCTTCCTTGCACGTCTACAGCACATCTAACACGTGGCTCTTCCCCTTTGGCCTGCTGAAAAGGAAGGAGGAACGAAATCTCACGGTTCTATTTTCAGGGTGCAGGTCGTGGCTGTCTCAGAACCGCTACTTGAAGGCCGTGATTTTCTCGAAGCCGCGTCATCCCCGTGCCTGTGTGTTCCCCGCTCGTGAGTGCATCTTCACCCCTTTTCCAAGGTATGTAACCTGGTCTCCTAGCATTTTTTACTTTGGTGGCGATCACGATCATGTCTTTTACGCATATCACCTGTTGATTGCTTGGTTATTTTCTCCATAATTGCTCACGCCCATGGCGTGTGTCTCTTCTATTTCAATTGTTTGCTATTTATTCCACGCCCACAGCGTGTGTTTAGTGTTAGTCCTAGCATTTTTTACTTTGGTGGCGATCACGATTATGTCTTTTACGCATATCACCTGTTGATTGCTTGGTTATTTTCTCCATAATTGCTCCACGCCCACGGCGTGTGTCTCTTCTATTTCAATTGTTTGCTATTTATTCCACGCCCACATCGTGTGTTTAGTGTTAGTTCGGCTACCTTTCCCTTTTGCTGGTGCTTTCATTAAGGTGATATCTTCATATTGTTGTTGCTTTGTCCAATTCTCACTTCGAGTGGCGCCTTTAAATATCTACAACCTATTTTTTTGGCGATTGCGATGGGACGCCTAATGCCAATCATGTTGTGTGTTGTTTGACCTACATTTGTTCATACTTGTCTACTGTTCATCGTGTTTTCTCAGGTTTCCCATTTTTGTTTCTACTGTTTCAAGCTCCCTAGCTGAAGGCGGTTCCCTGTAAACTGTGCACATCAGATAGCGGTCATCTGTCGACCGCAACTATCGCTCAGGTATGCTTCCCGAGGCACCCCTTTGCAGTTCATTATTTCACTATTCTATGTGGTTCCTGAGTGCTATATGATCCCTTCCCTGTTGCAGTGCATATTCATATTATTATTTTCATATTGATTGTTAGAATCTACGTTAGAATTTGCATTGCACTCTGGTGCGCATTGGATGATCCATTACATTGCGTAGTTGCATTCCTACCTTAGTGAGAGATCCTCTCGGCTTCGTATTCCTCAGAGTCGACAAGGTGATCTCATCTGGGACCTCCGTAAGTCCCCGTGAGCCGTGGATTCTCACACGAACGCTGGGGCGATTGTACCTTTGCCACCCCATGTTTAGGTTGCATTCGTGTGAGGGTTTAAACATAGAGTCAACAAGGTTCCCACAATCCATTCCCTGTTAGGAATCCCATGTTGTTGGGGAGAACATTTGCTTAAATCATTAAGGTTCTTAAAAGGGGGAAAAATAAAAATTTCACACATCATCGTAACTTGGTTGCGTTTGGTTGTGACCTTTGTTTTGGTGTGCATTCTCTTTTGGGTCATTGTTATCTTGGTTGCTCATTATTGTTTTCCATTGTTAGGTGTAACATTGCATGTGGGGTTGCTTCAAGTTCATATGATCTTCTCCTTGGGGCAATTCCTCCTTCACCTCATATCTCAACCCTTTGTTCAATCTCACCATGTCATCCTATGATTTCTCCCATTCCCACGACGATTCTCTACCTCAAGGACTTCATGAGGACCCATCTAGGGTCATGGCTTTCCAGTCCAGAAAAGGGTCTGCCCCTCCTCCATCTTCTACTGTGACGGAGGGTGATCAGCCCTCCCTCTCCAATCCCCCCGTCAATAACTCTGCGGATCACATCCTGCAGATGATGTCCCAACTGGATCAGGCCCAGCTTTAGGCCCTTTATCGGACCTTGCAGGGGTCAGGCACCCCATCCTCCACCATTCCCCAGGGTCTACCTATTGCTTCCACTTCTCAGCCCCCGGCCAATGGGCTAGGGACCTCACCTGCTATCATTGATCTTACCCCGATTCAGCCTAAAATCCTTCGCTTCTCTAATTTGGAGGCGAGCCTATCCTCCAGTTCGGCCCATCAAATCCTTGATAAGGGGAATATCGGCCTTCCACCCTCTCCTCAGGTTGATGCATACAAGCCCATTCCCTCAGCGTCGCAAGTCCTCTTGGGCCAGGCTGATTTCTTGCACCCTCAGGCTGGGGCGGCCCACCTTGCCTACCCAGATATGGGTCACTCCTCCACCCAATATCCCTCTTATGAGCCTCCTCCTTCACCTATCTACCCTTCGGCTCCTTGCTCTGGGCCCGCTCCTTTTATTCCACCTACTCCGTCCCGAGAGCAAGAACTTCTTGATAAATGGGCTGCCATGCAACAATAACTTGACTTCCTCCAAAAGCGGGTTGGCCCACAATCCTTGGCTGATGTTTCGGTCCTGAGCTTTCATAACATTCGGTTCCCTCCCCAATCCGAGCTTCCCATGTACCGCAAGTATGATGGGAATGCTAATCCATACATTCATGTGAGGGACTTCATGTACGAGTTGGAGCAATACCAATATGATGACCGCCTTATGGCGTATTTATTCTGCCGCTCCTTGGATGGGGGTAGCACTAGAGTGGTTCTACGCTTTGCTGCTGGAGGATGTCGAAAGTTTCAAGATAGTCAAAGAGAAGTTAATCCAAAGGTTCCAAGACCGGGTTGGCCCGGAGTATTCCTTTACCGACCTCGTAGCCGAGAAGATGAAATCAGACAAGGATTCGCCACTTATGCTGACAGATGGAGGTAGTTGGCTGCCCGTGTGCCCGGTCACATTCCGGAGGAAGAGAAGGTTAAGCTGCTCATCTCCAATGCCACTCCTACCTTCCTCAACATCCTGGACATGAACGCAACATGCACCAATTGTATAGCCGGGCCAGGTTTATCCAAACCCAGTTCAAGGACTCTCCCATACACACCATGTTTGAAGCCTAGAAGCCTAAACATAATAGAAAACCTCATGGGCCTGTTACTGATGGAGTCCAGATGAATGAACAAATACAAGTCGTTAGCTTCCCATTTTCTAACCAATCTGCTCCACCTCGCTTCCAACAGCCTCCTCGCAATCCTTAGCCCGCTACTCCACAAATTGACCAACCATCTTTTCCCGTCAACCAACAGCCATAACAACCATAGCAATACCATAACGTTCCACCTCCCAATGGCTATGCACCCAAGCGCCCAGGACCGAAGAGGGCTCAATATCCTCACTTGCCTGAAATGCTCTCGGATATCTTCTCGGCCCTTATGTCCATTGGTGCCTTGCAGCTTCTTCCAGAATGGCCTAATTGGAACCCGACCGTTGACCAGTCCAGACACTACATATTCCATCACCAACCCGGGCACACAATAGAAAGTTGCTTCTAGTTCAGGGATTTTGTCTATGATTTGCACAAAGGGCAGCGCATTGATTGGGCCAAAATGCACAAAGTCATCACCGAGATCAAGGAAAAGAGAAGATAGACACCGAGACAATAGCAGTAGGCACCGCAACCACAGCAACCGCAGTAGCAGCAGCAGCAGCAGCAGCCTGCGTAGGATCTGGGGATCCACCAGAATCTGATGCCGAACCATCCGCCCACTCCAAACCCTCAGCCACTGGCACCGGCTCAAGTAAATATTGTCCATCGCCTGGCCCCCAACGCCGAGTGGTCTTATGATGATGAGTCATCCGTCCAATGGCTTATGGCCCTCCACCACACCTACCGCCGCACCCTTTCTCCCTCATCTTTGCCCTCCACCTCTGTTATCCTATCGCCAACCCTTCAACCCGCCACTACAATGACCACCACACCCGCCATCCCTCCAAAACCCCTCATTTTACCTTCCGCATTCCCCATCGTTTCACCCGTCCTCGCACCAACACCCGTCACACCCGCCATTATTACCCCTTCGCCTAACCCTTCACCCATCAAGCCCGCTTCTACCTTTGTCACCCCCATTTCACCTGCAACCCACTTTTCTACACCCTTTGTTCACCCCATCGGGCCAATTAAGCCGCCGTCCATGAGTCCATCTGATGCCGCGCCGGCCCAGAACCATGCCCTTCGAAATGAGCGTTTGTTCAATCGAAATTACCCTACAACAGGTGCATCTGCACCCAATCCCCATCTCCCACAGTAGGCTTCTAATCAAGAGGAGGTGGATCCATTGCCGGGTACCCAGTATGATTTGCTACACCCATTGGACCAGATGCCCACGAAGATCTCAGTTCTGGAATTGATCAAGCGGTCCAAGCTCCATCAAGATGCCTTACTGAACTTTCTCCAAAAGGTCCTAGTAAATGAGGACATGGCAGTTGATAGTTTGCCATCTGCTCTGGCTACAGTTTCTAAAGGGCCAGCTATTACTTTTTCTGAGTCCGAGTTAGCACCTCTCGAGTCTCGCCAAATGCCGCTTTGCATCTCCATCATCTTGAATAAGGTGAGTATTGATGTGGCTTTGGTCGATACTGGGGCCTCTATTAATATCTATCCATTGAGTACCCTACGGGCTTGTAATATTTCAGAAGATTTGTTAAGACCCACCCCTACTACTATTGCGGCCTACGACAACTCAAGGAGGCCGTGCCATGGGGTGATCACCATTCAAGCCGAGCTCGGGCCATTGACAATGCCCATTGAATTTTATGTGCTGGATATTGATCCAATGTTCAAGGCCATCTTGGGTCGCCCATGGATCAACAATCTTAATGTTGTGCCCTCTACCGCCCACCAATGCTTCAAATTCCCATTTCAAGGGCGGGTGGTAAAGGTTAAAAGCATCTCCACGGTTCAGTCGGTGGAAGCCATCTCTGATAAGATCTTACCGACGCTTTGTCCCAGCAATAAGCCCATTATCTCTGTGTTAGATCTTAACTTTCCATGGGCCTATGCGCAGCGCGAGCCAGCCATCATGTAGATGAGCGTCAAGGTGAAGCCCAAGATAAGGGATCTCAAAGGCTGGAACATTATACTGAAACTAGGCTATCATCCAGATAGAGGTCTCGATGCTCAGTTGTAGGGGCGGACCAAGCCAATCCCAAGGGGTAGAAAGATGAGTAAAAGAGGCCAGGGTTACCGGGAGTCGCCACTGTCAGTCCTGGAAGACTTTCTTCCACTGACTTGGAACTACCGTGAACACTTTGTGAGGGGCCCGTTACAGCTTGGCACTTTAAAAGCCCCGCTAAGTCAGGGTGAGAAAGAGGATGATGCATGCACTGTTTCCAGTCCACCATTGCTACCTGGAGGACTTGTCGGTGACATGCAAGATTTTTATGAAGCTTTTTCAAGAATGTTTTGAGAAGAGGATAGTCTGGGCCGCTCGAAGGTGCGGATCGTAGAATACTCACGTGGAAAGCTAGCTCACTTACTACGGGAAGAGGGGAGCTCACTTATTTCCTTTACTTGGCCTCCTTCCCGTCTGATGTCCTTTCTTCAAAAGCTGCACTTTATAACCCGTTCACCTCCCATTCTGATTAATCCATTGCTATTTGAAGTTCCAACTGATTTTCTCATTGTCAAAGCTTGTGAGTGTGGGCACTTCCCACCAATTGATCTTTCAAATCTTTTATTCTCCTCCTCCGATCCCTTCTTAGATCTTTTTTGTCCATCCATATATCCTCTCGCTCTTCCTTCTCCTCCCCTTTCTTCATCTTGTCGTGTCATCTCCACTGATCTCCAAAACAAAACGCCAATTTTGAAATGAAGATTTTAGTTGAAGATTATGATCTGCTGGATTCATCCTCCTCCCAGGGACACGAGGCCCATGATTTCCTTCCATTAGAACTCATTGGTCCTGTATCTCCTCTTAGGCTAGAATTAGGGTGTGCCGAGTCTGTTAGAGAAGTAGGGTCTGTCGAAGTAGGGTCATGTTCTAGTGTCTCCAACCCTAACTCCATGCCTGAAGTGCGCCTAGTGATGCGTCATTCTAAGTCTATCCCTGATAGATTCCTCCATGACTTAGCACAACGTTGTCATGCCCTCCTCAATTGTCCGGAGTTTATCGAAATGGCAATTGTGCTGGAAGAGGGTGAGGAGTAAGATGGGGTGTGGAGCGATGATGGATTAGGCATTTATGAAATTATGGATGAGAAGGATCCAGTTTCTTATGAGGACAGCAATGTAGATGACACCGCCGATCTGTATGTGTAAGGTTTGAAGAGGTTTGATGAGCCATCAATGGCGGTGGATGAACCTACGAAAGAGATTAATCTATGAACTAATGAGGGTCCCATGCCCATTATTATTTCTACTAATCTCCCTCCTGAGGTTGAAAAGGGGTTGATTAAGGTTTTGAGGTAGTATATTGATTGTTTTGCCTGGTCGTATGAGGACATGTCGGGTCTCGACCCCACCTTCGTGGAGCATCGACTTGTGCTTAAGCCAGGGGCAAAACCTATGAAACAAAAGTTAAAAAGATTCCACCCCCACATGGCCTTGAGGATGAAAGAAGAGGTCGATAAATTGCATAAGGCCAGGTTTATTCGGGTCATTTTATATCCTCAGTGGGTGGCGAATATAGTCCCTGTCATGAAGAAAGATGGGAAAGTTCAAATTTGTATTGATTTTAGGGATCTAAACAAGGCATGTCCCAAGGATGATTTTCCACTGCCTCATATAGATGTGTTGGTAGATAACATGGCCGGGTATGAAGCCCTTTCATTCATGGACGATTATTCAGGACACAACTAGATCCGTCTACCTCTGGAGGATCAAGAGAAAATCTCGTTCACCACGGCTTGGGGGACTTACTACTATGTGGTCATGCCGTTCGGTCTGAATAATGCAGGTGCCACCTACCAACGGGCGTAGATGGCCATTTTTCACGATATGATGCATGTTTATATGGAAGCCTATGTGGATGATATTTTTGTGAAATTGAGGACTAAGAACACCCCGTTATCCTGGATAAGGTGCTGTAGAGAGCTAGAGAGTATAAGCTAAAAATGAATCCAAATAAATGTGTGTTCGGAGTATATTTAGGGAAGCTACTAGGTTTCATAGTTATAAACAGGGGATTCAGATTGATCCTATTAAGGCCAAGGCCATTATGGACATGCCCCCGCCTAAGAATATCACTGAACTTCGAGGATTGATTGGACGCCTGCAGTTCATTAGGAGATTCATATATCAACATTCTCAAAGATGTCTCCCATTCTACGAACTGCTAAAGGCGGGCACTAAATTTGAGTGGAACCAAGAATGTCAAAAGGCCTATGAGGATTTAAAGGTTTATTTATCTAATCCCCCAGTTTTGCAGCCTCTTATCCCTGAGAAACCTCTGATCCTATACATTTCTATTATTGAGGACTCCTTAGGAGCTATCCTGGCGCAAGTGGATGATGAAGGTAGAGAAAGGGAGGCCTATTACCTCTCTAGGCTATTCAATCTTGTAGAGGCCAAGTACACTGCTATGGAGAAGACCTATGCAGTGCTAGTTTGGGTAGCGCAGAAATTGAAGCATTATTTCCTCGCCGATCAGGTTAAGCTAATCTCTAGAATGGACCCGATTCATTTTCTCTTAGAAAAGTATGTCCTTTCTAGTAGGTTAGCTCGCTGGCAGAGCTTCCTCTCCCAATTTGACATCACCTCCATCATTTAGAAGGCAATCAAGTGATATGCCATTGCTGAGCACCTTTCCCACTTGCCCATTCCTTGCACCTATTCTATTCAGGACGAGTTCCTTGATGAACATCTTGCTGTCCTCACAAATCATCCCTTCTGGTCTCTGCACTTTGACGGTGCGCTCAACTCTAAAGGCCGAGGGATAGGTGCCATTCTCCTCACTCCGAAGGGAGTGACAATTCCTCTTGCATACCAACTCTCCTTCCTTGCTACCAACAACATTGCTGAGTATGAAACTCTTCTAGCTAGATTGAAACACGCCTATCTCTTGGGCGCGTAGTATTTAAATATCACAGGAGACTCTCAGCTTGTCCTACGCCAGGTTCTTTCTACCTATCGCACCCATGACCCGAAACTCAAGCCATATCAAGATTTGGTCACTCTCTTGGCTAAGCGATTCCGCAAACTGATCTACATTCATACTCCTTGATCTCAGAATATTCTCGCCGATGCTCTAGCATCGCTTGCCTCTTCCTTAGCTTTTCTTCTCAGTCAGTCTACTAAGACTATCGTGGTCCCGAGACTGGACGCCCCTTCCCTTCCGGATCCTTGGTTCGATAACCTTTGGAAGTCTATAGAGGAGAAGGTCGAGAAGAAGGATTTGCAAGATGTATCCCTAACGGAGTTGGACGATATCTTTTAAGAAGAGGAATTATCGTGGTATCATGAAATTGAGCAATATTGCAAGGACGGATCATTCCTGGAGATAGCAAACGTCGAGCAGCGTAAGGCCATTCGAAGAGCTGCCTCAAGATACACCATCATTGTTGGAGAATTATACAGGCATGCTCTCATTAGAATGCTTATGAGGTGTCTAGACAATAATGAGGCATGGAAGATTGTTGAACCAGCTCATTCTGGTGAGTGTGGAGGTCACGTTAATTGCCAAGCATTAGCAAAGAAGATCCTTAAGCAGGGTTATTATTGGCCCACTCTAGAGGAAGATTGCTCCACCTATATCCGTAGGTGCCTCAAGTGCCAACTGTATGCTGATAAAGTTCATGCTCCTACTTCGTCCCTTCATCCTCTCTCTGCTCCTTGGCCATTTTCCATGTGGGCTTTTGACATCGTAGGCCCGCTAGGTGATCCTAACTCTCAGTCTAAGCAAAAATCTTTCATCCTTACCGCCAATGAGTACTTCACCAAGTGGGCCGAAGCTGAAGCATATGCAGAGATCAAAGCTACCACGGTGTGCTGCTTTATTATGAAGAACATCATCTCGCGATTCGGTGTGCCAAGCAGCATTGTCACTGATAACGGACCTCAGTTCATGTCGCAAGAGCTCCAGGATCTCTGTAAGAAGTTCAATATTGCATTGCATCACTCATCTCCATATTATTCCCAAGGCAACGGTCAAGCCGAGGCCACTGACAAAACCCTTCTTAAAATTATAAAGAAAACGTGCGAATGACATAAATTTTTTGATTGGCCTGAACGATTGGTGGAAGCTCTATGGGCTTATCGTACCTCTGTATCTACTCCTACGGGGCAAACTTCTTATGCTCTCACTTACGGGATGGAGGTGGTACTACCATATGAGATTTTAATCCATTTCCTAAGGGTGCAGCTCGATTAGGAACTTAATATCAATGAACGTTGAGAGGCGTTGCTAGTCCAGCTGGAACTCTTGGATGAGAAGAGGCTCAATGCAGCATATCACGTTTCCGTTTATCAAAGGTGAATCTCGCGTTATTTTCAAAAGAATATAATCGAACGAAAATTCCAGGTGGGAGATATGGTTTTGAAACATAAATTTAATAGGTCTGGAGGTCCTAGGTCTAAGCTGCAACCAAATTGGGAAGGTCCGTTCGTAGTTAAAGTGGCTTATCCAGGGAACGCCTATCGTCTGGTTAACGCGGAAGGTGAGGAACTATCCCACGCGTGGAATGGGTTGTATCTTAAGCATTTTTTCCCTTTGAGTCAGGCTAATAATGGCACGGTAGCAAGGTGTCCCTTTCCTTAATCATCAAGGATAATCCCGAGTACGGCACTCACACTACATGGCAACCCTAGTCAGGTTTCCCTTTTCTGTGCAACACCGTTTCTCCTCTGGCCATATCTAAGGGAAGTGAAGGTCCCTACTTTTCTCTCCATGGCTGAATGTAGGGGCAAGTGGTGAATAAGGGGGAGATGACCAATCTAGACACCCCTGTTGGATATTGTGTTTTGATGATGACAAACACTATGACTCATATGCTTGATGTCATATGTGTTTACTTCATATGGTACTTGTTACATGCATTAACTGTGAGCATGGCATAGTCAGTACATTGTTTGTTGCAAGCCATTGTGCACACTTGACTAAGATCTGAGTCTGCATAAGATAAAGTCTGTACATTCATTGACAGACTCATGCATAAACACTAAGACAAAGTCTGTACATTCGTTGATAGCTTGTCTGAGGATCTCATGCATTCAATGTGCATACCTTCATTCTATTGTGCATCACTCAAAGTATGTACATTCGTTGACAGACTCATGCATAAACACTAAGACAAAGTCTGTACATTTGTTGACAGCTTGTCTGAGCATCTCATGCATTCAATGTGCATACTTTCATTCTATTGTGCATCACTCAAAGTCTGTACATCGCATAGCATACGCGTTCAAGTCTATACATTGCTGCATGCATCAGATAAGCAAGTCTATACAGACTTAGTCCATGCGTAAGCCTGGCAAAGTCTGTACATTGGCAAAGTCTGTACATCGTTGGCTAATGCATGCATCATCTTTCAAAGTCCATACATTGTCCTGTAGCTTACACGAAGTAAAGTCTGTACATTGTCCAGCGTCTTACTCAGCGTCTAAGTGAGTGTGAACATTGCATCGCTAAGTCTATACAATGCATCGTCTCATGCATCGTCTTTCAAGTCTATGCATTGTAAGACCAAGTCTATACATTGCATCGTCTCGTGCATCGTCTCATGCAGCGTCTCTATGTGCAAGTCTATACATTGTCTGGGTGCATGACACAAGTCTATACATCGTGTGCTTCGAGCATTCAAGTTTGTACACTGGTGTCGTCTGCTGCAGGCACAGCAAGTCTGTACAGCGGTTGCCTTCATGCCTAGCAAGTCTATACAGCGGTTGCATTCATGCCTAGAAAGTCTGTACATTGTCTCACATATGCAAAGTCTGTACATCGTTCTGCATGCTTTAGCTTCGCATTCACTTCAAGTCTATACACTCTGTGTGTCTGCATCGCATTCATCAAGTCTATACACTCTTTAGCTCAGTTCGCAGCTGAGCCTGAAGTCTGTACAGTCTGTTCTTCATACAAGTCTATGCATACATCAAAGTCTATACATCCGTCTCACTTAGCATCTTCTAGCATTCACGCTAAGTCCATACACTGCATTTGGGCATTGTTCTTCACAACAAGTCTATACACTGATTTCTCATGCACGCAATCAAAGTGTGTACAGGCTGTGTTTACATCGGTCAAGTCTGTACACAGCTGCAGGCTATTAAGTATGTACAGCCCATGTTCTTCATGCATTCACATAGTCTGTACATCATTTTACGTCGTGCATACTTTTGTTCCAAGTCTATACATTCTCTGCTGAAATGTTTGTGCATCTTCTCACAAGTCTGAACATTATCTAGTTGCACGCCACATGACATAGCAAGTCCATACATTCCTCCATGCATATGCAAGTCTATACAGCCAGTGTCTATACGTTGCCTTGCAGCATGCACGCACACAAAAGTCTACACATTCCTTTCTGTTATGTTCATGCATCATTTGTCAAGTCTGTACATCGTCTTATTGACGGCATCTAAGTGCATCCATTTTCAATGTGCATACTACATTGCATCCAGCAAGTCTGTACATTGAGGTCGCATGCAGGCATTCAAAGTCTACACATTCTCACATTGAACATACTTGCCTATATGTTGCATCTAAAGTCTGTACACGCCTAGTTCAAAACCTGAACAAACTCGTTGCATCCCTTTCTTCTCTTCCTGTAGATGATTCAGGCTAATGTTTGGGCACGTGATCCGAGGTTGGCACCTGGCACGTGATCTGAGGTGTACTCTGGACAAAGAGGGCATAAGCCCTACCCACGCCCTAGCTGTTGCTATATATATGTAGCTTCTTCCTCAGGAGAAGACTGATCGAGATAGTAGGAGAGAGCAGCAGAGAGGCAGAGAGCAGAAGAAGAAGAAGAAAAAGAAGAGTGAGCCGAAGTCTGAGAGAAAAGAAGAGATAGTGAGAAAAGCAGAAGAAGAGAGCAGCTGAGAGCTAGAGTGAGAGAGATCCAGAGATCGTGAAGAAGAAGAGAAGCCTCATTGTCTTAACTGGACTTTGGATCAAATCCAATCCAGTTTGCTCCTGCGAGAGCTACGTTTGTGCATTCCATTTACCAGCTTTCAGTCGCTGTGTTTTCATTTATTATTTTTTTTCCTTTCATCTGATCATTGTTCTTCTGATTCCCTTGTTTTGGGATCGGGGTTCCTCCTGTGGTCTCAGGAGAAGGGAGAGTTGTTTCTCCGGTTTGCTGGTGACTATGTGTCATCAATGTTTCCCTCTGGTGTGGAGGAAGAGAGGTCCGAGACCTCTGAGTTGCAAGTGGCTGGGAGTCACTTGTGGGTTCCCTCTGGGTTCGCAGAGGAAGAGAGATCTGTGATCTCTGGTTTGCCAGTGACGGCCTGTCACTAGTAGTTCCCCTCCGGTTTGGAGGAAGGGAGATTCGTCTCTGATTCTGGTCTTGTGGGTAGCAAGTCCAGGTGTCAAGCTTATGTCGGTTGCAGAGCTTGGGTTGAGGGATTTGTTTCCCTCGGTTTGTCAAGCTGTTAGGCAGCAATTGTTGCAGACTGAGTCTGCTATTCTAGCCTTGCTAGTGGAAGCCTCACTCCGGTTTGGAGTGAGGGGTGGGCGTAGGTCTGTGGACCGAACCACCTAAAAAATCCTGGTGTTCACTTGTGGTCTGATTTTCCTTGTGTTCTTTTCATTGCTGCGCTCATTAGATGCTTGCTTAGGATCGTATGAGGGCTAATTGAATTGTTGTGTTGCTTTGATCCTTCTAAGTATTCTCAATATATTTCTGCAACAGTTTTTAATTCTGCATATCTGAGCATTAGAGATTTAATTAGGCAATATTTGAAGAGGGATACATTCACGCCCCCTCTATATCCGGGCCTTGCACCCTATCAATTGGTATCAGAGCAGGTCTCTGACTTTCTAGATCCAACGATCTGTAGAGGATCCTGCTGGCTTTCGGTGCATCACTGTCTTCTGCATACAGTTTTGAAATTGCTTGATTGATTTGCCTTCATGGCTCATCCACCGATTTTCGAAGGTACGGATTTTAATGTGTGGTTTAAAAACTTGCATATGTTTGTTATGACTATCAATCCCAATCTGTGGAAACTAATTTCACAAGGTCCTCATAGATTACCAAAGAAAGAGTCCAAATGGACTGACAGTCACAGATCAAGGCATGAAGAGAATCAAACAGTTATGAATCTAATGAAAGCAGCTACTGACAAGGCCTTACATTATTGCTTTCATGACTGCAGTTCTGCTAAGGATATTATGGATATGCTGAGGCTAGCACACAGAAGAAATGAGGACAGCTGCATTATGGCTAACAGAAGTAATCAAAGCAGCAATCAGAATGAAGATGATAATGATGAAGAGGTAAATCCCTTCGAGAATTTTTCTTTAAATGATTGGGAGAATGCATATGCTGAGTTGCTTGAAACTCATGAACATTTAAGAAAACAATACAAGAACTTGAAAAAGAAAAGTGATCGGGGTAGTTCAAGTTCTCCATGTGAAAATTGTTCAAATATGAAGCAATCTCATGATGCATGTTTGTCTGATATCCATATGCGTAAAAATCAGAATGAAAAATTGATGAAGGAACTTGAATGTGTTCGCTCTGAACTAAGTAGGCTAAAATCTGAAAATGACTCTCTTAGAGCCAAAAATGAAGAGTTATCAATCAAAAAAATACAGCTAGAATAGACTAAAGCTGAGTTGAATAACTTGAAATCTGAAAATGAGAACCTCAGAACAAAACTCATTAGCGAAGATTCTTGCAATGCTTGTGCAGTTTTAAGAGACTTGATAAATGATCTTGATTCTGATGATAATCTTCAAAAGGAACTAATCAAATCTCTAAAAGAAGAAAATGTCTACTTAAAATATCAGAACAAGAAACTGATGAGAGATTTAGAGTGTCTCAGTTCTGAATTGGAAGACATGAAATCTGAAAATGGAAAACTCAAAAAACATCCCTTCAACAAGAAGTTGATGATCTTTACAAGTCCCTATCTGAAGCTGACAATGAAATAAAATTAAAACAGGAAGTTGAAAAACTTAAAAGTCTGAATGATGCCTTGCATCAACAAGTCATTTCCTGTGAAATAGATCTGTCCAGATATGAAGCTAATATTGATGTCTTAAATTCTGAGATTCAAGATTTGAAAAATTCTCTATCAAAATTTGTCAAAGGAAAGGACAATCTGAATAAGCTTCTTGGAAAGACTGATAATTTTCAGAGAGAGGGACTGGGTTACAGTCCGACAAATAAAATGATCAATGGGAATAAAACTTCCACTGTGTCTGTAAAAGCTAATGATCAAAACAAAACCTCTGGTTCTTCTGTTTTTCAATTTATTGCACAAAAATCCACTGTCAGTCCCAAAACTATAGAACAAACTCAAAAATTGAAAACGAATGAAAATCTACAGAAAAAGGACAAAGACACTCCTGTTGGTACAAAGAAAGCTGCACACAAGTCACATGATCTCTCACACACTCATATTAAAAAGGGGTCATGTTATTATTGTGGAAGATTCGGTCATATGATGCATAACTGCTATATCCTGAAATCTGATGAATTGAATGCTCATAATAGAATGAAGAAAATTAAAAATTCAGGAAATACTCATATGCATTTTATTAAAAGCTCATCCAAGAATCAGTTTGCCTAGAAGAGGCAACTCAAATGTTCCCCTTGCGGACGATCTGGTCATGCAAGCCATGATTGTTGGTTCTTGAAGAAGAATGAGTTCAAGGCTCCTAGAAGAACCACTGTTCCAAGGGGACCTAATGGCCATCTATCTGACAAGTCTGGTAATATGGCTACTGAATTCTGGTCAGGTTTTCATAGAAGAAATTCTTTTGCTTGCTCTCACTGTGGGAAGAATGGCCATACAGTCAAGAACTATTGGCATGTTCAGAAGAACTCTATTAACCCCTATGTTGTCAAATTCCCTGCAAAACCATTTGCAAGATTATCATGCTATAACTGTGGGAAACCAGGCCATAGATCTACTGAATGTTGGCTGATTAAGAATAAGAATCAAACTGTTCATGCATACAACAGAAAATCTTATGATCATGTTTATAAACCTCATACTGCTATTAATATGCATCATAAGAACCAAAAACCAGTCATTTCATGGAGATACTGTGGTAGAGCTAGACATTCTATGAATGATTGCTCTCTGATGAAATTTGATGATAATCTAGCTAAGAAACAGTTTAGAACACCTGCAGGGAGTAGTACCGGACCCAAGGCTGTTTGGGTTCCTGTTGGATCAAAATGATCAATATATATTGCAGGTATGCCTTGGAATGAACAAAGAAGGGTAAATAAACCAAGGCACTCAAAATGATAACCCCATGATCCTGCTCTCCAGGTTAGTTCTGAACAATCTGTTTAAATTCCATCATCTGAAAATTGACTGTTTGAGATGGTTAAGCATCTTGTTAATTTGATCTATGCTTAGTTGAGATTTTCTGAAATGGAATTGCTCAATCATGTTCATGGTAGATCACTTATGTCTGAAGTGCATGGATTATATTTGAATGTCAAACTTGAAATCATGTGATGTACTTTCATTGCATATCATGCACTTAGTCAGGGAGAGCTCAATCATTCTTGATTAACCATACTGCTGCTCATGCTTTGTTATATATTTGTAGCATCTAAACAGGGGGAGCTTTCCTGTTCCATCTCTTCATCTCTTGAACTCTCACTGTCTAGCTATCTGATCTACTTGCTACACTTAGGTGGTTCACCCAAATTCTCTACTGTCCTCACTGATATAGCTGATCAGTCTGTATTCCAGACTCAGCTACTGTTTGTTGATAGACTCTCTTCTACCAGCTTATACTCACCCTTCACATTCTTCTTAGCTGGTGTGACTGATTTGTTTCTATTGCTGATAAGCTAGTCAACTATTTTTCTGATCTGATCTAAGGAACACAAGCTGCATCCCTTGCAATTCTGTCTGAGAATCATGTAGAAATTCCTATCATATAGGTTTAAGAATAACCACTAAATCAAACTGATATAAAAATTATGTATTCTCAGATTTGCACTTAAATGACTTGAAAATATCTGAATGGTAAGCTTTAATAAATTTTAACCACATATGTCATGAAAACCTTAGACTCACTCATCTGAAATCTGAATATTGAAATCAAGGCTATGTTTGGTTGAGATACATAGAGTGAGTATTGTTCTTAAACATTAACTTGAAAAAGGTTGACTAAATGAAAAAAAAAAATGTGTATACAGAGCAATGACTTGGGCACTGAGAAATTGGGTTCTCCATCAATTGGTATCAATGAAATAAAGTAAACCTATGTCATGAAGTGCCATAGTTATCTCTGGTGAGAATCTTTTAAAAAATCTGACAGAGCAATGGCATAGTTGTGTTGAGTAACTGGGGAGTCTGGCCTCTAATCACGGTGTCTCCTCACGTAAAAATACATTTCTATTGCTAACTCTGGTCTCAATGTTGAGAGGCAATGACAGTTATCACACTGAATAACTGGGTCACTTCACCTGAGACGTGGTGTGCCTCATGTAAAAAGGTGTTGATTGACTTAAACTGCTCAAGAAAAGTATAAAGTGCTTCAAATGAAATTATCTTGCATCTGATGTCAACTCATGCTCTTGTAAAAATGTTTAATCTCAATACTAATCTGTGTAACTCTCAAAGGAGTCTTTGAAATCTTGTGTGTAAGATAAAGATGTTTGGTCATGAGTGTTTTCTGATTATTTGGTTCACTTTTATTAAAACTTGAATTCAGATATAAGTATTGTGTTTAATTGACAAATTTGGTTTACATCATAATTAAATCAGGTTGGTCATGTTGTCAATTCATAACCCTCTATGATAGGAGAGTCATTTCATGTTAAGACTTATTGTAGTGGTGCATGCCTTACAATTCCTCATGATTTGTTTCACCTTCAGTTGATTGATTCCTTGAGATGTACTGTGCCTTGGCTATGTTTCACCCCTACCATTGTCTACATTTACTTTCATATCATTAACTGTTTTACTCTTCCCACTGTTGAAATCTTCCATCTTGTTTCTATAACCAGAGTTCATTCCTGTACTTCAAGAGAGTTCTGGGTCATCTGCATTTAAGGGGAGATTAGTCAATCATTCATATTCATTTTTGGGGGAATAGCTCTTATGTGCCTTCATTTGTCAAAGGGGGAGATGTTTTATCAATCTTTTCATACATGCTAAATTTTCTCTCTCTCAAACTTTTCTCTTTTTGATGAAGTCAAAGGGGGAGAATAGTTTTGGTTCTGCATGTATGCATAAGTTGTTTGTCTAAGGGGGAGAATTGTTTTAATTGCTTCTGATATTGTGTTGCCCTCATCTGCTGAACTATTTTGGGTGTCTTATATGACATCACTAGATTATCAAAGTATTGTTCTCTTTTTGATGAAGTCAAAGGGGGAGAATACTTTGATGAGTCTAGTCTGAATATTCCATTTCTTTCATTCAAGAGACTCATAGTGTTGCCATCATCAAAAAGGGGGAGATTGTTGGATATTGTGTTTTGATGATAATAAACACTATGACTCATATGCTTGATGTCATATGTGTTTACTTCATATGGTACTTGTTACATGCATTAACTGTGAGCATGGCATAGTCAGTACATTGTTTGTTGCAAGCCATTGTGCACGCATGACTAAGATATGAGTCTGCATAAGATAAAGTCTGTACATTCGTTGACAGACTCATGCATAAACACTAAGACAAAGTCTGTACATTCGTTGACAGCTTGTCTGAGGATCTCATGCATTCAATGTGCATACTTTCATTCTATTGTGCATCACTCAAAGTCTGTGCATTCGTTGACAGACTCATGCATAAACACTAAGACAAAGTCTGTACATTCGTTGATAGCTTGTCTGAGCATATCATGCATTCAATGTGCATACTTTCATTCTATTGTGCATCACTCAAAGTCTGTACATCGCATAGCATACGCGTTCAAGTATATACATTGCTGCATGCGTCAGATAAGCAAGTCTATACAGACTTAGTCCATGTGTAAGCCTGGCAAAGTCTGTACATTGGTAAAGTCTGTACATCGTTGGCTAATGCATGCATCGTCTTTCAAAATCCATACATTGTCTTGTAGCATGCACGAAGTAAAGTCTGTACATTGTCCAGCGTCTCACTCAGCGTCTAAGTGAGTGTGAACATTGCATCGCTAAGTCTATACAATGCATCGTCTCATGCATCGTCTCATGCATCGTCTTTCAAGTCTATGCATTATAAGACCAAGTCTATACATTGCATCGTCTCGTGCATCGTCTCATGCAGTGTCTCTATGTGCAAGTCTATACATTGTCTGGGTGCATAACACAAGTCTATACATCGTGTGCTTCGAGCATTCAAGTCTGTACACTGGTGTCGTCTGCTGTAGGCACAGCAAGTCTGTACAGCGGTTGCCTTCATGCCTAGCAAGTCTGTACAGTGGTTGCATTCATGCCTAGAATGTCTGTATAGTGTCTCACATATGCAAAGTCTGTACATCGTCCTGCATGCTTTAGCTTCGCATTCACTTCAAGTCTATACACTCTGTGTGTCTGCATCGCATTCATCAAGTCTATACACTCTTTAGCTCAGTTCGTAGATGAGCCTGAAGTCTGTACAGTCTGTTCTTCATACAAGTCTATGCATACATCAAAGTCTATACATCCGTCTCACTTAGCATCTTCTAGCATTCACGCTAAGTCCATACACTGCATTTGGGCATTGTTCTTCACAGCAAGTCTGTACACTGCTTTCTCATGCACGCAATCAAAGTGTGTACAGCCTGTGTTCGCATCGGTCAAGTCTGTACATAGCTGCAGGCTATTAAGTATGTACAGCCCATGTTCTTCATGCATTCACATAGTCTGTACATCATTTTACGTCGTGCATACTTTTGTTCCAAGTCTATACATTCTCTGCTGAAATATTTGTGCATCTTCTCACAAGTCTGAACATTGTCTAGTTGCACGCCACACGACATAGTAAGTACATACATTCCTCCATGCATATGCAAGTCTATACAGCCAGTGTCTATACGTTGCCTTGCAGCATGCACGCACACAAAAGTCTACACATTCCTTTCTGTTATGTTCATGCATCATTTGTCAAGTCTGTACATCGTCTTATTGACGGCATCTAAGTGCATCCATTTTCAATGTGCATACTACATTGCATCCCGCAAGTCTGTACATTGAGGTCGCATGCAGGCATTCAATGTCTACACATTCTCACATTGTACATACTTGCCTATATGCTGCATCTAAAGTCTGTACACGCCTAATTCAAAACTTGAACTAACTCGTTGCATCCCTTTCTTCTCTTCCTGCAGATGATTCAGGCTAATGTTTGGGCACGTGATCCGAGGTTGGCACCTAGCACGTGATCCGAGGTGTACTCTGGACAAAGAGGGCACAAGCCCTACACACGCCCTAACTGTTGCTATATATATGTAGCTTCTTCCTAGGGAGAAGACTGATCGAGACAGTAGGAGAGAGCAGCAGAGAGGCAGAGAGCAGAAGAAGAAGAAGAAAAAGAAGAGTGAGCAAGTCTGAGAGAAAAGAAGAGATAGTGAGAAAAGCAGAAGAAGAGAGCAGCTGAGAGCTAGACTGAGAGAGATCCAGAGATCGTGAAGAAGAAGAGAAGCCTCATTGTCTTAACTGGACTTTGGATCAGATCCAATCCAGTTTGCTCCTGCGAGAGCTACGTTTGTGCATTCCATTTACCAGCTTTCAGTCGCTGTGGTTTCATTTATTGTTTTTTTTCTTTCATCTGATCATTGTTCTTCCGATTCCCTTGTATTGGGATCGGGGTTCCTCCCGTGGTCTCAGGAGAAGGGAGAGTTGTTTCTCCGGTTTGTTGGTGACTGTGTGTCATCAATGTTTCCCTCTGGTGTGGAGGAAGAGAGGTCCGAGACCTCTGGGTTGCAAGTGGCTGGGAGTCACTTGTGGGTTCCCTCTGGGTTCGCAGAGGAAGAGAGATCTGTGATCTCCGGTTTGCCACTGACGGGCTGTCACTAGCAGTTCCCCTCCGGTTTGGAGGAAGGTAGATTCGTCTCCAGTTCTGGTCTTGTGGGTAGCAAGTCCAGGTGTCAAGCTTCTGTTGGTTGCAGAGCTTGGGTTGAGGGATTTGTTTCCCTCGATTTGTCAAGCTGTTAGGCAGCAATTGTTGCAGACTGAGTCTGCTGTTCTAGCCTTACTAGTGGAAGCCTCACTCCAGTTTGGAGTGAGGGGTGGACGTAGGTTTGTGGACCAAACCACCTAAAAAATATTGGTGTTCACTTGTGGTCTGATTTTCCTTATGTGTTTTTTTCATTGTTGCGCTCATTAGATGCTTGCTTAGGATCGTATGAGGGCTAATTGAATTTTTGTGTTGCTTTGATCCTTCTAAGTATTCTCAGTATATTTCTGCAACAGTTTTTAATTCCGCATATCTGAGCATTAGAGATTTAATTAGGCAATATTTGAAGAGGGATACATTCACCCACCCTCTGTATCCGGGCCTTGCACCCTATCAACCCCGACGGGAGGAGGTCTCAAATAGGGGCAATCCGTTATTACCTGATTCTACAAAATCATGAAAAAATGAAAAAAGAAAAGAAAAAGTGTAAAAATCTAGGCAAAAGCCACAAGTCCATCAAAGCTCAAAGCACAAAGATCAATTGCTCCGAAATATAAAACTAGGCATGTCAAGAGTGGCAGTATAGTTCCCTACGGGACGTCATGAGCCCGGTCGTATGCGTGTCGAGAGTGGATAAAGGTTCGATGATGGACACAAAGTCCCGACGCAACAGATCGAATCTCTGAAAGGCTTGTCATGAGAGGAACTCAAGCCCTAAAAGCCTCCACCCCTATCCTATGATTTCCTCCCAAATTTTCTTCTTTTTTTCCCTCCAAGGACTATGCCACACCCTGGGTATGGCCCTAGTAGAGGCATCGTCATACGGACATGGTCCCTGGCCACGGGATTGTTCCCCCCAAGTGCATGTCATGCTTTGGAGATTGCTAATGAGATAGGTAGGGCCCTTGCTGCCGGGTCAGAGCTAGCCAAAAAATAAAATAAAAAATCGAATATTTTCAAAATCCAAAAAAATTAAATATTATTAAAATCCAAAAAATGTCAACTATTTTCAAAATTTGGAAAAATCAAATATCTTTAAAATCCAAAAAAGATCAAGTGTTTTCAAAATCCGATATTTCCAAAAATCATCATTCATTTCATGGAATGCATTTCATCTTGTTCATGTTATTTGCCTAGTTAATAAGGTTTAACCCCTTGACCAAATATCAAGGATTGGTCGCATATTTCACTTGCTTTAGGCGAGGGGTTAAGCCTAAGAATGGATCTAACTTCTTTGTGTGCTAGTATGTGCAGAGATACCTGTACAAGGCCCAGATATCGGGCACACGGAGTCTTATGCTGGCCACATCACCGCGGTTTGTCCATAACCACGTGCTTCGAAAAGTGGTTTCTGATGAACCGTGTTATCACCCGAGAGTCATGCAAAAAAATATAATAAGAGAGGAGAGTGCACAAACCATGTCAATCATGCTCAAACTTTATTATTTATTCATTTCAATAATAAATACATCATTGTTGGCTCATCTCACTCTTTTGCATCAATTACTCACCTCTCTCTCTTTCACATTACTCCCTCATTAATTTTGCATCCCCGCGAGGATGGATCTCGTGCAACTCCTTCAAGTATGCCTGATAGTTTTCTCGTTCCTCTGCTACCTCTACTGACAAGGAGTGGACCTTGCTAATCTCCCATAGAATCAAGGTGCTACGAATCGCCTATTCATCCTCCTCTGTCCCAATCTTTCTTGCTTGTAGTGCGGGTAGGTGAGATAGTGGTGAACTATGGTGCAGGGAAGGCCCACCTGAAGATAGCATGTATGGGGGTTATACATCGCCAGGGTAGTGTTCCCCACCAGCCTTAAGTCCAATCCTAGCATCCGAGGTAGCCTAAGAGAAGTGTTGTGGGAGAGCTGAGGTCGCATGATGAATCTCTCCAAGGGTAAGGTGTTGAGGTAGAGCCGCCACTCATCTTTGGTCTTCTTGTTAGAAGTGCAGCACTCTACCTGTTGAGGAAACTTGAACGCACCTCCAATAAAAAAATAGTGGGTGGCTCCCAAAGATACGGCTAATAGAGGATACATCTTCTTTGGTAAGAATTTCAATCTAATTCCCATCCAACACTCGAGGAGTATCATGGATCCAAAGAGAGGACCCCCAAGGGAGGCCGAGCTGAGGCCCTCATATAAGTATGACAAGACAGCCTGAGAGATGGATAGACCCCGCCATAACCCACTAATGATGCTAAGATTAGGTATGTCTAAGAGATGGTCGATGGTAGAGAAAAGAAAGGCTCCACATAGACAAATAGAGGTGGCCTTGGCTATGGATTTATTCAACCTACACTTATTCTTACAATGGGATATGATCCATTGAGCCATGGGGATTAAATAGATATGTTGTAGGCCAATCATGGTCCTGAAATCCTTTGGATTGGGTAGGGTGTCCCCAAGAATAAGAGCAGGATCTATAGGGGCAACTGTGTGACACACTAAGTCTTCTTCCCCTACTTTGATTCTAGGGAAGGATAAGTATGTTTCTACTTCCTCAAGTAGGATCGTGGCCTCAAATGAAGGGAATATAAAGGTATGTGTTTGTGGATGCCAGAGTTCTACCAAGGCTGTTATGCTATGCCAATCAAGTGACATCTTTTGGTAACTTTTGGCTAAAACAAGTAAAGGATGGAGATGTCAAGCCTTTAGTAGGGTGATGACTTCTATGGGGAGCCCCTATACCATGGGAGCCAGCCACTTTAGGTTGAAATAGCATCTTGGTCTAGGCAGAATCTAAGGAAAACAAAAGAAAAGAAGAGGGACGAGAAAGCACATTACTCACATCTCTTGAAGCATTGGTGCTCAGATGTCTGGGGATATCAGTCAACCTTTAGAGCTCCCCATGACGCTTCTCGGCCAGCTTTGACCCGTTGTAGCCTTCCCCGCACTTATGCACGCCTCAAAGTACCTCTTCATGATGAATAGATGGGTTTCTCTCAAGCTTGTTTGACTAGAAGGAGAAGATTGATATGATCTGTGAATCTGGGGGCTTCTCCTACTTATTGGGGGTGAGATGGGAGCCCTTTGTGATAGGATTAGCTTAGGAAGGCCGAAGATAGAGTTTGAATTGAGTTCCACATGCTGGGATAAGTCCTAGAGGGGGATTTAGGACTCTTATTAGAGTCCCAATCGGGTAGAAAGTCACCCTGAGAACGCGGTTGATCGATGAACTGCGGCCTCAGGTAGCGGTTTCCTCGAAACCGCGGCCTGGTCGCCTAGCATGCGTGAGTTTCTCTTGTCCTTAGCCATGTCACGCCCTCACTTTGTCTCTCCTCCCTCCATGTTTGAGTCAATCACATAGGGCATTATCAACTCGCGGGGAGTCATCATTCAGGTACACACATTCACACCCGTTTCATTTAGCAAAATCGGTCAAAAGCTCACGTCATCCTTCTCATTCACATAAGGTGTTTACATACAAACAAGACCAAGATCAAAGGGACGAAAGGTACATCAACTCTGCCCCTCTCTAGGCCCCCCGCTGTCACCCGTGCCATCGTGGTGTTTCCCTAACGGACCCTGTTGTAACGGATGGACGCTAAGATCTTGAGGGGGGGTGAATAGATCTACCCCTTAAAAGCACAAACAAAAAATTAAGTGTGGAATTAAAGGTTCTGCTATGAAACTATCAGATGCACTAATCACAGATATAAGAATCTATAAACAGATTTAGATAGTAGCAGACATAGATAAGAAGTAAGAACATCTAAGCATGCTAACAAGTATGCACGAAGGGCAATGTTCAATGACAGCTTGAAAAATTACTGTAAGATGTCAGATGGAATCCTCAAATTATGGAAGAAATGAATTTCATCAATATCAAAAGAGATCAGATGATTGCACTCAACAGTTAGCAAAACACCCAGGTATAGTACGATGGCGGAAGCTAACCTCACGCAAGAGGTGGAATTCTAGATAAGTGTAGCTTATCCTTTCAACAACGCCTTTTGGTATACCTACTGGATGAAAAGCTTTAGCAACAATCTCGGATAGCAACGTTAACGAGTGAAAGCACGTTTCTTATAACCGCTCCTAAGCATTCATCTAAACACTGAGCAGACATAAGCTGTAAGCACACTGAAGCACAAAACAATCACACAGAACACCAGGGATTTTAGGTGGTTCAGTTTTCACCCACATCTACCCCACACTCAGACTAAGTGTGGCTTACTGCTGATTCACAACTTCGATCTGCTGATCGACAGCTTCGGGGATTAAATCCCTACACACCGCTGATCCACAGCTTTGGGGAAATGATCCCATACCGCTGAACCTCACAGCTTGCTACTGTTGAGCAGTACAGCTTCGTTGTCCTATGATTTACCTTCTTCCGCTGACACACAACTTAAAGAAATTCAGGAATTAAAATGGAAACAAAGAGACGATGAAACAATGTAGCTCTGTAAGAGTAGACTGACTCTGGATTTGATCCATGAGTCAATTACAAAGACTGACACTCACACCAGCTCTCTTCCTTCAACATTATGATACTCTACTTTCCTTCACCACAGGCTCTCCTTCTAGCTTCACCTCTCAGCTCTCTGCTCTCTTCGTGCGCCTCTCCCCTTCTTCGCCTCCCAGCTTTTGGCTCTCTTCAGCTCCGAAGACTTCTTCTTCTCTGCTTCTTGCGCTCGCTCTGCCAGTCTCTTCCGATCTCGCTCACTTCCTCTGTCTATCCTTTTTCTCTCTATTTTTCTTTCTATCGCACACAAATTTTGGGTGACTTTCTTCCTTTTATAGGCAGCAGGTAATCGGCGTATGGTCACCATGTTCCTGCCAAAAGTTTTGCTCAGATCTGATCCCTTGAGGTTCCATGCGTCAGAATCTCAACACTATAGCTGTCCACGTGGCAGGATCATCTATTCTGTTCCTTACCTCGGATCACGTGTCATTAACCTGGTACTTTGACTTCCACGTGAGATAAGTTCGCAGGTTGTCAGTACACCCATCATTTTTTCGACCAAGTGACTGACCTAGTAATATAACAGACATAAGTGTTAGCTTTTAGCACAAGGAGAATGCTTCTAGCATCGACTTTATATGCATGCAACACGAGACTAGCATCGACCTTATACCTTCAAACATGCACCGACTTATATGCTGACCTTATATGTAGATATGCGGAATATGCACGGACCTATATGCTGACCAATCAGAATGTGGACGAACCTGATATGCATAAAACATAAAGGTGCACTGACCTTGGATATCATAATAGAAAGGTGCACTGACCTCTATGCTTGTTCTTGTACGTAGACACACAATGTATGCACCGACATATATGCACAAGGGAATGTGCACCGACCTTGTTGTGTACAATGCCAAACCTGCACTGACTTTATGTGTGTTTCTACAGAAACGTGCACCGACTATATGCAAGTGTGTTTCTACATAGACATGCACCGACTATATGCAAGCACAATGCAGACGTGCACAGACTCTATCAATGACTAAGACCGATGTGCGCCGACCTTAGATACGCATGCCAAATTCTACACTGACCTTATGCGCACTTCTACAAAGACGTGCACCGACCTTGTATAGAGTCATACAAGATGTGCACCGACCTTAAATGCGTGCTATAAGATCTGCACCGACTTTAGCAGATTAAGAGATGATGTGCACCGACCTTGCCTCTGCTTACCATGAAATGTGCATCGACCTTTATTATGAATAAAGTCTATCATGCACCGACCGTAGTATGAAATGCATGTACATGAAGCTATGAAATGCTAACAGTTTTGAAAATCATTATTTATCAAAATCCAAGGTCTGAAAAATAAAATGTGGAGAGGGGGATTCCTGTAGCCCATCTAAGAGCGGCCGAACCAGGTCCAGGAAGACCAAACGAGGCCCAGCTCATCTAAGTGACCGCCCCACACGGCCCACTTAGCATAAAAGCCAAATAAATTCACTTGGGATCAAGCACTTCCTCGGCGGCCATTAGGCTCGGAAGGCCCGAGCGTCGGTCCGGTCGGAGGAAGACCCACGCCTGACTCATCCCCTCTGCTGGGATAAGGGCTGACGCCCCGCGCCCACTCCGATCGAGCCTCACCCGAGCTATCCCCCTCGCCCGGACATGGCTAGCACTCTTCATGCTTGGGTCGACCGGCGATTGCTTATCTATGATGCCGTTGGAGCCCTTTATGAGCAGGAGTTTACAAGGCTATAAAGATCCCACGATGAGGACGTAAAGAGCCCACGACGAGGACGTAACTCCCGCCTGAAACTCCTCAGCTTACGGGACTCATGAGGCCGGCGCACTATTTAAACCTGGGACTCCCTCCAACGAAAGGTAAGGCCAACACACGCCTAAAACTCCCTGAACAGGAACCACTTCACCACCTTGGTGGAAAGGGATCTCGTGCATCTCCTTCCTCCTCCCCTCATAGCTTCCACCACTACTCTACCGACTTAGGCATCGGAGGGTTTTCCCTAGGGAACCATCCCTGGGCCCCCTGATCCGTTTCCCTTCCTTGCAGTTCACTGTTCGGTGATCATCTTCTCCAGCTCAGGACCAGCGCGAGATCGATCTCGTGCATCTCCTTCCTCCTCCCTTCATAGCTTCCACCACTACTCTACCGACTTAGGCATCGGAGGGTTTTCCCCAGGGAACCATCCCTGGGCCTCCTGATATGTTTCCCTTCCTTGCAGTTCACTGTTCGGTGATCATCTTCTCCAGCTCAAGACCAGCGCAAGATCACCCCTCTTCATCTGGCGCCGTCTATGGGAAACGATCAAAGAGCCAATATGGTGTGAAGGAGTTCAAGGAGGAGATCCGCCGGTGATAGGGGGAAAGCCATGGTGCTGGGGGGTGAGGGCCCCTCTCAGGCCACATAGAACCCCCCTCCAACGCCAACACCCCAGCCGACAATCCGCCTCCACCCGCGGAAGTGGAGTTACCATCCAACGGCGCGCTGATGCTTTCCAAGCCCTCAACGCAAAACTGGACATCCTCGTGGAACTCATGAGGACCTAGGCGGCCAGGGATGGAAGGTCAGGCGCCCCTCCGGAGACCCCCCCCGTGAGAATGCATCCCAACACACTGTCGGAGGTCGCTTCACCCTCCGAGGACGGTGGCTTATTCACAACAGGTCAGGAGGACCTTCGCAAGCCTCTCCTCCAGAGCAAGAGGCATCCTCCACACCAAGGAGGGGCAAACCAGGGGCACGCTGCCCGCACCCAGAGACCGAAGTCCCTGGGGAACGCCAGGGCAGCCCGCCATCGTGCCCACCTAGCCCCACGACGTAACGGCAACCGGAATTATCCCTCCGACTGCGAGAGTTCGAGAGGCGCTTCGTAGAGCAGGAACGCGCCTTGCGCGCCTTGCAGAAGACCTCCCCAGCAGAAGACAACGAGAAATCCCCGTTCTTCAACTACATCTTGAAGGTGGAGATATCTCCCAGAATCTCCCTTCTGACCTTCCAGCCTTACGACGGCCAGGGCGACCCGGCCGACCACTTCGACAGCTTCGACGCCCTAATGACCCTTCACGGGGCGTTCGACGCCATCAAATGCCAAGACTTTGTGACCACCCTGGTCCAAGGCGCCCAAGACTGGTTCCGGGCCCTCGCCCCCAGATCCATCCGAGACTTCAAGCAATTTGGGCGAGTGTTCAAGGAGAGTTTCACCGGCAGCGGCCCCCCAAGGTCGGTAGCGGGGCTATTGGCTCTAAAATAGGCGCAGGGGGAGAAACTCCGGGCTTATATCAACCGATTCAAGTTGGAATCCCTGAGAATCCCCCGCCTAGATGTAGCCTCGGCCATAACCGCGCTGATCGGAGGCACCCGAGATGAAAACCTCCGCCGCGAACTTGTCCTCCACCCTCCCTTGACCCTTGCCGAGCTAGTGACTCTGGCTTTATGCCATGCTGAGTCCGAAGAAGTACTCAGCGCATGCCGAGGCGTAATCGGCTCGGGTCGGGAGGGGGACAAGAAGTGAGCACACGAGTCAAGCTCGGGCCAAAGAAAAAGGTGGAACCGAGACGGGGAACACAAAGAACCGTCTCGGAAGTATGAGCGGTACACTCTCTTAACTGCTCGGTGTACGAGATCTATGAAGACATCAAAGGCTCGGGCCTCCTCCACCAACCCGAGCCAATGAGGTCGAAGAGCCGCAATCACAGTAAGCACTGCCTGTTTCACAGCGACCACGGGCATGATACCGGTGATTGCCACCAGCTCCAGGATGAGATCGAGCGCCTCATCCACCAGGGACACCTCTCCCTGTTCATGGCCAGGCATAAGGAAGACCGAGGTGCCCCGGAGGAGATCAACAACGCCCCTCACGGGGCCCACATCAATGTCATCGCTGGAGGAGCTGCATCAGGAGGAGACATTGTCCGAGGAAGGAAGCGTCATGCTGAGCGGGCGAGCCGAGCCATCGAACCTCCCAAGGCCCCGCGAAGTGAGCCCCAGGTCATAGTCTTCTCCGACCAATACCTGGAAGGGCTGACCACCCCACATGATGACGCCCTACTTATATCGGCTACGATAAACCATTGTAACGTAGATAGGATTTTAGTTGACAATGGAAGCGCCCCTGATGTATTATCTTATGAGTGTTTTCTTAAGATGGGAGAGAATCTGTCTAAACTCCGCCCGATCCGAACCCCCCTTTGCGGGTTCAATGGCCAGGCCACTTATCCCAAGGGAGCCCTAAGCATGCCAGTTACTCTCGGCACCCCACCCAAAACCGTTACAATTATGGTGGACTTCACAGTGATCAAAAGTATGATAGCATACAAGGCAATCTTCGGCCGGGGGATCCTCAGCCGAACGAAAGCGGTGCCCTCTACCTATCACCAAAAGATGAAATTCCCCACTAAACATGGGGTGGGGGAAGTCTGGGGCAACCAGGCGATGGCCCGAAGGTGCTATAATATCTCGGTTGAAGCCACAAGGCCGGACGGGAAGAACAAGGGCCCCCGGGAAGTCGAGGAAAAACCCGTAACATCTGAGCCTGGAGGCGAGTTGTTAACGATTTTTCTAAACGATGACCCGACCCTAGGAGTAAGGATTGGAGCCGACCTACCATCCGAGGTTAAGCAGCAATACAAAGAATTCCTTTCAGGGTACATCTGAGTCTTTGCATGATCTGATGATCAACTCCCCGGAATACTAGGAGAGACAATAGTGTATAAACTCAACCTTGACCCGACCGTGAAGCCCCTACAACAACGCAGAAGGAAGCACGCGCCAGAGAAGCAGATGTTCATCAAGAAGCAAGTAACCAAGGGGCAAAAGACTGGTCTTTTTAGATCAGTCCTGTACCCGACGTGGCTGGCTAACGTCGTCCTGTTGCCAAAAGCTTCGGGAAAGTGGCGAATGTGCGTGGACTTCACCAACTTGAACAAAACTACACCAAAAGATTGCTATCCGTTACCGAGCATCGACCAACTGGTTGACTCAACCTCGGGCAACGAGATACTCAGCTTCATGGATGCCTACTCAGGTTACCACCAGATCAGGATGGATCCAGAAGACATCGAGAAGATCACATTAATCACTGACTTCGGCGTACACTGCTAGACCCAGATGCCTTTCGGGTTGAAGACCGCTGGAGCCACGTACCAGAGGCTGGTCAACCATGTGTTCGAGGGACAGCTCGGCCGGAACGTCGAGGCCTATGTTGACGACATGCTCGTCAAGACCCCCAAGGCCGAGGACCACTTCGCCGACCTAGCAGAGAGCTTCGACACTCTCCTGAGGTACAATATGAAGCTCAACCCCACCAAGTGTGCCATCGGAGTAAGGTCCTGTTGACACCCGAAATATAACTGAGAACAAAGATGAGACCAAAGAGAAGATTGAATCAGACATGAAGCTCTCAGGAATTCCTGCAAAGCCAGAATTACAGAATAGTCGTCACTAAAGCTACCACCCGATTGAGGCCCTTCCCGGTCAAGCCGATGTCCGGTATCGTCGTCGCTCAGATGGCAGTACTGATGAAGAATTACAGTCTATTGACTGATGAAAAATCTCCAGAAATATTCTGATAAGACTATGTCAACCCATCAACTAAGAGGCTCTCGACTGTTCTAACAGACTCGAGGGGTTAACAAATGAAAAGGCAGGTCTGACGGCTTTGATAGTCGAGACCCACTAATGAGCGGAATGGAAGATATTTAGAAGCCCTAAATTGGCCTGTGGTTAATGGCGCCGGGAGACCCTCACCAAGATCCAAAACCGGCGTCGAGAAGCCACACTAGAGCGCGCCGAGAAGCCCCATCGACCATGCGCGCCGAGATATGCCCAGCAGGGGCTATAAAAAACCTTTTTCTCTCGAAAATAAGAGAGAGCAGAGAGCAAGGAGATAGAGAGAGCCATCGAAGAGAGCCGAGGAGAAAGGGGAAAAGAAGAGAAGATAGCCATAAACCCAAAGAAAGGAAGAGAGAAGCCCACACCCAGCTCCAGGAAACCGGCGGCTGCTAGGAGATCGAGAGAAGAAGGAGAAGGTCTGCTGTAAGGGGAGGGAGAGGAGTCAATGCTCCGCCCTCCCCCATATTTCTTTGTCTTCCTTTCTCCGATGTATATTGTGTTCATCTGTGTTCTCTTTGGGCATGCTATCCCCCAATGTTCCTGATCTGGTCATACCAGGCTATGTGTATTAGATACCTTAGATGAATGAATAAGACCTCCGCTCCCCGCTCTGGTTTGGAGTGTGAGCAGTCCATTCTCTGAATGATCGTGTTGCTGTTCCTTCCTCTTTTATATCTGTCAGAGATGAATGAGTGATCTTCTATTTGATTATGCATCCGCACACAGATTTTCTTAGGTTAGCCCGATTCCCTCTATCGTTTAGAGAGACTACGGAGCTCCTCACTCAATCCCATGGGTTGTCGAGTTCCAGATTCAACCTCCGATGTTCCTCTCCTCACTGCCTGCTCCTTCCGATTGGACAGTTATATCTGACTGTAGATTCCTTGGTTATGAGCGGGACCTGAGACAGCCTATCTCATGGTCTCCGCTCGTACATAAGCAAGGAATAAAGCTCAGGCTACGTTGATCGCCGCTTCGCCCTGACGAATGTCTCTGGGTGAATTCGACTCCCTTGGACGGCCGGCTACGTGAATGACATAAAGTCAGTTCAAGAGGGTTTTGAATGCCTGATGACTCTAATCCCTCGTTTGTCCCTGTGATTCCTTGATATTATCCTGGCAGAACCCTTAATCCCTTCCTCATTTACATCCTAAAATCCCCCAGCCTTCTGCCTGAATCCCAGGAAAAATCCCCAGAACAGAGCATCATAACCCTACAAATCCTCTCGACACCTAAACCCATCGCCTTCCCGGCGCCAACATCCCTCGGCGCAATGAATAGTTCTCGGCGCAGCCTCCAGCGCGCCGGGAACCTCACGGCCGAGAGCTCCCCTTTCCCTTTTTTTTAGCCACGCCGAGAACCCCCCCTTTAGGCCATTTTGTCTCCTGCACCGAGACCCCTCTATTGGCCAATAAAACCCATGCCGAGAACCCCCCTTTAGGCCATTTTGTCTCCTACGCTGAGACCCCTCTACTGGCCAATAAAACCCATGCCGAGAACCCCCTTTGGCCACTCTGTCTCTACGCCGAGAACCCCCTTTGGGCCACTTTGTCTCCTATGCCGAAACCCTCTGTCTTTGGCCAATAAACCTAGACCGAGATCCACCTCTGTACCATCATCCTCCAACCCTTTGATCTCTCCATACATCTGTCTGGGGGACGTTTAGAGATCATTGCATACACCCTGAGGAGATACAGTAATGGGGAGGACCTCCCCTACATTGTTCAGTTCCGATCCAGATTTCTCTGTAAGCCTTATGGACCCAAAGAGCTATGTCACTACATGTGCTCTGATGGGTTCCAAGGGAACATCAATCGATGCTATGAATGCAAGCAGTGCCCCTGGGCCTAGTGCCTTTCTCCTTTGGTCGTCATCCCGGCACCCCGTGGATGATGGCCTATCTTTTCTTGGCATAATCCAAGCTAAGGGGACATGCTGTTGAAATTCATACATACCACATCAGGTAACTATGGTATTCTCTCCGAACCCCGCTAGCTCATGGAGTCCTGCCTCTGCATGTACACCGGTCCCCCTTTGAATTCCGGGTCAAATATGCCCGATCTTTGACGGATCCCATCCTGCCGCTGCATGGATGGCTTCCTATTACCACTTGGCATGGTCCAAGATAATAGGGATATGCCACCGGATATGCTCCGTACTCGATGTATTCTTCAGTCCGTTTAACGTTCTGCAAGTAAACTAGCACACTCATTCGAGTCTCATCTTGCCGCTACTTTCCTCCTGTCTTTGGCGTTTAATCAAGGGTTGTCCTTCTTAGGGAGGACGTAATTAACTTCATAACCTTTATGGTATGACGGACTTTTGGTCCAGACACGATCACTCACAATCGACTGATTAAAGGTCAGATCGAACGCACAATGAAATCGTCACATATGTGACTGGCACGCCAATAAATAAACCATGGGAATAAAAGAATAAGAATGTAAACGAAAAGCGAGTCCACAAGTCTGGCACGCCCGGTGGGACCGAGTCTCCCTTCATCTCTACGCCAAAGCAGGAGGCCCGGCGGCCTCTCTCAAAATTCTAACTGTGCGTTAATCTTACTCGCAGAAACTATAGATGGAGACTGGACTAGCTGGTGTTTTCTTCGGCAAGCAGGTGGTTGACGGCCACGTCCGTGGGGGGTACCTGGCGGTGCCAATGGGATTCGGATCCATGCCCCCAGCGGTGGGTCTACCCAACTGCCTGGGCCTCGTATTTGTCGACTTGCTACAAGTCAACAATGAAGTTGAAAGCGTCGCTACAATAGAGGCCGCGGCGGCACCAAAAGCTAAGAAAGAAAAGATGGTAGCTGTCCCTAATGCAGTTTCTTGCCTGGTCCATCACCTGGAGAAGAAGACTGCTGTCTCCGCCACTGCTGGTAGGAGAAGAAGAAACGACCGGAGGAGCCGGTCCGCTGCAACTGGAGGTCGCACTTCGGCCTCGGGAAAGACAATGATGGTGGGAAGCATGAGGGTGAACCTCAATGGCCGCCCCAGAGATGCACGACCTGACAGGGTCATTCCATCAGTTCATACCAACAACAGATTCCAGCCACTGGCCATCAGGAGGGCCGACTGGGAAAACAAGGGAAAGCAACTATTGGCGCCCAGGCCGATCAAATTCAAACAAGTTTGGGTGCCGAAGAAGATCCAGAGCAGGGCACCAGCTCGGGAGAAAGATGTTGCTGCCCGTCCCAGGGCTGGAGGCAGAAGAAATGAGAAGAAAGAAGACCATGTTACTGCCCGTTCCAGAGTCGGGGACAGAAGATGGGAAAAGAAAGAGAAAGATGTTGTTGTACCTCACCCCGGGAGTGGGGGCAGAGATCTTCGAAAGAAGGATGAAAGCATGATGGAGGAAGCTACTGTTGTTACTGCTCCGCAAAGATCCCAGGCCTGCGCCAGGCAGGCTGATGTGTTCAGATACCCTAGGTCGGAGTACCTGGCTGCTCAAGTCTCAAGGCTGGCCTATCAGCCAAGGACCCAGGAAAGGCTGCTGCCCCGTTCAAAGCTGCAAGGGCAGAGCCAGGAAGAAATGAATCGGGTGGTTCAAGACTACTTTCATTGCCTTGGGAATTCCTCCCTGGGGCAACAAAGACTATCTCGTGCCTTGGGCACAGAGGAAGAAGAAGAAAGAGAAGAAGTGATGCTAGAGGCGTCGTCCTCTAACTCCAATGACTATGAAGATGGCCGTAGGGCCAGATACGAAGAAGACATCTACCAGAAAGAAAGGGAAGAAAAGAGAATGTCTGTATTTGACCGTCTGACATATCCCGGACAGGTCAAGAGAAGAGTTTGCAGGCAGAAGGGAAGAATGCAGATTCTCGCTTGCAACATGGCCGACGTCACCGGAAGATATGGTATGTTACCAGAACAGCCAGAAGAGTTGATTAACCTGACATCCAGACCGGGTGCCATCACAAGAAGAAGCAAGGCAGCAAAAGATAAGCTAGCAGTTGCCAGTCAAGACGAGCTCTCGACCGTCAATGAGGCCCGAAGAGTCACCACGATGACAGTAAATGTGGTGACTACTGAAGAAGAAGACAATTCTCTCTTGGACCCCACTGAAGGGACTTCAGGGGAAATGCAAATTCCCACAACTATAGATCCCATGATCCGGATAATGTTCATGAGGTATCAACGGGAAATTGATTCTCTCAGAAGACAGTTGAATGAGAGAAATGAGCAGACGCCTGTTTCTAAGCAGGCCGAGCCGGCAGGACAGACTTCCAGCTCAACCGAAGTGGCCGTCCCAGCCATCCCTCAGCTGAATAGTGAAGGCAGGACACAGAATCAACCTCTTCCACAACAGGTGGCATCACAGCCCTCTGCATCATAGCCCTCTGCATCTCAGACACAGCCTGCTGTGCCAAAATCCCAGCCGGCGCTACACACAACGGTCATGACAACCCCCTTCAGTCATCAGCAGGCATATTTCTTTCCAGAACCAGTGGATCCGGCTGTGGCAAATAAACTGATGATAGAAAAGATCGTTGAGATGAAGCTGTCTGAGAAAGTCGGGGACGATTCTGGTACCTATGACATCTACAAAGTACCATACCCTGCACATTATGCTGCTAAGAGATTACCACCAGGCGTCAGCAAGCCACCGAAGTTTGAAAAATTCAACGGCCAAGGCTCTCCCAGAGAACATATAGCCTATTACACTATAGTTATGGGCGACCTGGTAGCTGATGAAGCATATTTACTAAAATTCTTTGGCTCGTCCTTTACAGGGTTAGCCTTTGAATGGTAGTCCAGCTTACCCGCCGGGTCAGTAGCTGACTGGCCCGATATGCAGCGGAAGTTCTGAGACAGATTTCATGTCACTGAAAGGGAAATCACAATAGCTGAGCTGTATGCATCCAGGCAGAAGCAAGATGAGACCGCCCTGGATTATATAAAAAGATGGAGGAATTTGGCCATGAGGTGCAGGCGACCTCCCCATCAAGAAGATGCAGTGCAGATATGCAAACAAAACCTCAGAAGGGAGGTGCTGGAAAAGATGATCGGGGCAGATGTCAGAACATTTGACCGGTTGAATAATATAGTAGCGGAGGTCAAAACGTTCTTGTCCAAGCGTCCGACCGCCAATATCCCTGCTATGCAAAAGGGGAAGGCTGTTGATCGACGGCCATCGCATTCAGAGGCCAACACTATTGACTTCGGTACCTTTGAACAGCAGAAAGAAAAAGGAAAGAAAACTGATGCTCCTCCGGCAGGCCCGGTCGAAATGAAAGAAAAGATCTCCGTGAGAAATAAAATGAGGAAGGCATATTCATTCCCCAAAGAGAAGACGGGTGCACTGTTCAGTTGGGCCTACAAGTTCAACAAAGTAACGCTGCCCGAACCAAAAAGACCTGCAGATGCAACAAAGAAAGATGACCCACTGTTCTATCCATATCACCGGGCATTGGGGCATGCTATAGAAGACTGCTACGTCTTCAAAGATGTCATGGAAAGTATGTTCAAAAAGGGAGAGCTACAATTGGGAGACTATCAGGTGAACCCTCCACGCCCCCATGAACCTCCAGCAATGAGGATGGCTGCAAATATGATTTCTGTATATCAGCAGTTGCCCGAAGAGGCTGTTGAAGAATGCACCAGGCACACTTATGAAGCATGCTTCCTTACCCCGTTAAGGGATCAGGAGGGATGGCAGACAAAGCCGGTGAAGACCAGAAAGAGGACACCTGTTGCAGGAACGACTAGACCATCCACTCGGAATGCCACTCCGAAGTCGGGGCCGCCCCCGGTAAAGCCGATTCGGCATGTAGCTGAGACACAGCCGGTCATCCGAATCCCTACCTATAATTGGAGGAGACAGACTCCGCTTCCCACACAAAAAGAAATAAGTCCTGAGGCAAAACGTCTCCAACAGTACATCAACGGACTCGACGAATATGAGCAGAATGAGCCAAAGCCCCTACTGGTGAAGGATTGCATACTATGGGAGCAGCTGGAAGAGTTGACCATTGAAGAAAAAACAGAGGAAAAGCAGGAAAAAGATGAGACTGAAACTTTCTGGGGGCAGGAGCCAGCAAAGTCGGAGCACCAGAAGATGAAAAGGCAGCCAAAGAACAGAAGAAAAAAGAAAACCATGACAGTGCACTGCAATACGCTCTCCGTGTTACTCACCTTACCTGGGGAGGATGACGACATAGAGGCGTCACCCACGCCATTGGAAGCCAACCATGCTGAAGCTTCCACTTCGGCGCATGCTACCCGCTCTGGGAGAAAATGGGGACGTCCCCCGCCAGCCAATCATAATATCATCTTCAGAGGAGAACGACCTTACCAAATACCAGAGCCCGAAGTGCGAGGTGTCCAGATCCCTCCTCCTGCTAGTCTATACCAAGAAGAAAAGAAAAGGGATGGAGCTCCGTCATTCCTTGAATTTTTATCCAGTTTGGAGGGCGAAGAGCCAGTACAAACTACACCAGCCAGAAGTAGCGAGCATCAGCAATCAACAGCCCTGAAGCCTAAGCAAGGCAAAGAAGAAGAAAAAGATTCCCCGACAACACCCAGGGCCCCCTCTCCAGAAGAAGTCCCTCAAGAAACTAACCATGGAGCTGAGACAAGAAGTTGGCAAGCAATGTCGCAAGCCCCTCAGGAGCCGTCAAAGCCCCGCTGGGTAGAAGAAATGCGACTCTCCAATGTCCGGGTAGGCAGCCGGATTATGAAAATGCTGAAGAAGCTCCCTACCAGATTCTCTATATGGGAAATTCTTTCCTTAAGTGAAGACGCCCGCCAAGCAATTATTGATGCTCTACAGTCACCAGCACAGTATAAAGCATTACTGACAGAAGTTAATTCTGGGCCGACAGTCACTTTCACTGAAGATGACATGTTGATTCAAATTCCCAGCCACAATAGGCCACTATACATGAGAGGACATCTCAACTGCCAGCCATTAAGCCGGATACTGGTAGATCCCGGGGCTACTATAAACATTCTGCCGTATCGCATCTATCAGAAGTATTACTTCGATATGCACCTCACTAAGGTCAGAGATATGAAGATTGCTGGCTTTAACCAGAAATGTGAGACACCTTTGGGGGTAGCAGATTTTAACCTCACACTCGGGGACCTCACCACTGTGGTGCGATTCTATGTGATTGATTCTAACACCACGTACAAGGCCTTGTTAGGGCGACCGTGGTTGCATGAGTACCAGATAGTACCTTCCACGCTGCATCAGTGCATCAAGTACTGTCATAATGGCAAAGAGGAAAGGGTGTTTGCAGATTTACACCCCTTTGAAGTCTTCGAGTGTCATATGCTCGATGCATCCTATTATGCGAGCCTTCCGCAGAAAGCTAAAAAGAAAAAAGTTCTGACTGGTCTGGAGAAGTCGGCGGCAAAGACAGAAAACTGGTCTCCACCACCACCACGGGGCTATGTCAAGAAACATGAAGTATCCCATGTCTCTCATGTTGGGGACTTTGCACGGATTACACCCCCAAGCATTCATCCTGATGATACTGATGAAAAGATGAAAGAAAAATATACACAAGTCCCAGTACCGGAGGGACTGGTCAAGCCCGTCACCAGTTTGGAATGTCAGACAGTGCTGCCACTCAAGATTATGGAGGTCCCTCGCTTCTGCGAACCTCCCATCATATTCTATACCGGGGAGCCTGTTGAAGACGATGATCAGGACTGCATGATCCCGGAAGAATCCACAAGACGAATGGTGCCAATCACAGGCTTGGACTACACCACACAACGGGTCTCGCAGATGTTCCCCAAACTGCAGATGCCTTCACTGCAGCCCGTTGCCCAGAAGAAAGCATTCCAAGAACTTTGGGATCTGCCCAGAATAATAAGGAATTGATGAAGATCACCCAGCACCCGGGATTGGGCTACACTCTACAAGAATACTATGAAACCGAGGTAGGTGTCATTTCCGCCTTCTTTGCACATGAAGATCCTCCTGGGATGGGCTATGATGATTACCCCTCAGAAGATGAAGAGATTATATATCAGTCTATACCGGATGATGAGCCTTCCAATAACCAGCCCGAGGCAAAAAAGTCTGATGAAGCAAATGTATGCCGGTGCTGGGAGGAACTGTCTTGTAAGGAAGACCTGTTCCAGGCCGAAGCAAAGTTTGACACGGGAACCCCGGATGAAGACCAGATTTCTAATGATACAAGAGAATGCTTAGAGTTTGAACGTATTCTTGAAGAAGTTCGAGCTCTGCAGAATATAAATTCCCCAGAGGAATCTACGCCAGCAAGGCCTCCGGAAGTGGAAGACCTAATCTTTGAGCCTTACACGGAGCCGGTCATAGCCCGTGGGCAGACGGAACAAAGTTCCATAGCCTCTGCCCTGTACGATGAGTCGTCATCGGTCGAGGTCCCACAGGAAGAGTCAGGGAACTCTGAAACTGAAGAAAACTATATCCCAGGGGGCTTTGTTGATTTGCAAGAGGCTCCGCCTGAAGTCGAAGATGGTGGTCAGGCCACCGTTGATGAGCTCATAGAAGTGAACTTGGGGACAGAAGAGGGACCAAGGCCAACCTTTCTCAGTGTTCTGCTGGAACCAGAGATCCGAGAATAGTACATACAATTTCTGAGGGAGTTTAAGGACTGCTTCGCTTGGACGTATGATGAGATGCCAGGGTTGAGTCCCAATGTAGCACAACACCTGTTGGCAATTGACCCAGAAGCCAACCCCATAAAATAGCCACCCAGGCGGATGCGACCTGAGCTAATCAACCAAATCAATAAAGAAGTCGACAAGCTTATTGATGTTGGCTTTGTCGAAGAAAATCAGTACACCACATGGCTGGCAAACATAGTGCCCGTAAAGAAGAAAAATGGGCAGATCAGAATATGTGTTGACTTCCGAGACCTTAATAAGGCTTGTCCAAAGGATGATTTCCCAGTGCCAATCACTGAAGTAATGATTGATGCAACCACTAGTCATGAAGCCCTGTCATTTATGGACGGCTCATCCGGATACAACCAAATTTGGATTGCTGAAAAGGATAGAGTACACACTGCCTTCCGCACTCCGAAAGGAATATTCCACTACAAAAGAATGTCGTTCGGTCTCAAGAACGCCGGCGCCACTTACCAAAGAGCTATGACCAAGATTTTTGATGATTTGCTCTTCAAGAAAGTGGAGTGCTATGTTGATTACCTGGTGGTGAAGACCAGAAAGAAGGAAGATCATCTGCAAGACTTGCGGATAGTGTTTCAAAGGCTGCGGAAATTCGAGCTGAAAATGAACCATATGAAATGCGCCTTCGGCGTGACCAGTGGAAAATTTCTGGGATTTATTGTCCGGCACAGAGGCATTGAGATTGATCCGTCCAAGATCAAGGCTATTCAAGAGCTCCCTCCACCGAAGAATCTGCCTGAGTTAAGATCTCTACAAGGGCGTCTGGCCTACATCCGACGGTTTATATCAAATTTGTCGGGTCGATGTCACCCCTTTCATAGGCTCATGATGAAAGATGTACCGTTCCTATGGGACGACGGATGCCAAGAGGCTTTCGAAAAGCTGAAAGAATATCTCAGAACCCCTCCACTATTGGGGGCACCAGTGAAGTGCAGCCCTTTGATCCTCTATATAGCAGCCACACATTGCTCGCTGGGGGCAATGTTAGCTCAAATAAATAAAGATGGAAAGGAGCAAGCCTTATACTACCTTAGTAGAAGGTTGATCAAAACTGAAGAAAGCTATACTTACATAGAGAAGACCTGTCTGGCGCTGGTCTTCGCTGCCAAGAAGCTCTGACACTACATGCTGTCACATGAGATCAGATTGATATCTGCAGCAGATCCGCTCAAATATATATTGACTCAGCCGGCACTCAAAGGTCGACTAGGCAAGTGGGCTGTGATTCTGATGGAGTTTGACATCACTTATATACCTCAGAGGGCTATAAAGGGCCAGGCTGTGGCTGACTTCTTTGCAGAACACCCTGTACCAGAAAATGCTATGCTCGGGACCGAGCTACCTGATGATGAAGTACTTGAAGCTTGTCAAACCCAGCCAATCATGTGGCAATTATATTTTGATGGGGCATCAAGAACAGAAACTGACTCCAATGGGAAAACCAGGATACGTGCAGGGGCCGGCATTGTGCTGAAATCGCCTGAGGGAGAAGTGTTGCACACCTCCTGTTCTATAAATAAGCCCTGCACCAACAATGAAGCTGAATATGAAGCCCTGATAATTGGGCTCCAGGTCACCCTCAGCATGGGTATCCGAATGCTTCAGATCTTCGGTGACTCAATGTTAGTGATAAAAAAAATACAGGGAGAATTCGAAGTGCGAAAGCCAGAATTAAATCCCTATTGTCAAAAGGCTATACGCCTCATGGCAAATTTCTACCATATTGAGCTCAATCATGTGGGTCGGGGACATAATGCTCAAGCTGATGCACTCGCAAAGCTAGCCAGTTCACTATCAGTCCCGCCAGACGAGACGCTGAACATTATTGTCATGAACAGGCGATAGGTCCCCAGCATGCTGGAAGCGTGTCCTGAAGAATATGAAGTTGATACCGTTGACAAGGCCTAGACATCTGATTGGAGACATCACCTGCTGCAATGGTTCTTGCACCAACAGCTGCCCAAGAATAGAGAAGAGAGAATGAAACTCCTAAGGGTTAAAGATTCCTACGAGTGCAGAAATGGGACTCTGTTTCGAATCATGGCAGACACTCGCAAGAAGATTTTGCTCTGCTGCCTATCTACTGAAGAAGCCTGGCAAGCAATGAAAGAAATACATGCCGGGACAGTAGGGGCACACCAGGCTGGGCCTAAGATAAAAATTGAAATCAAGAAGCTGGGTTACTATTGGCCCACTATGTTTGAAGACTGTTGCCAGTTTGCAAAGTCATGCCAGAAATGCCAGGAGCACTCCACTGTACCTAGAAGGCCTCCTGTAGCTCTACACCCTACGATTCCCAGCTGGCCTTTTGCTCAGTGGGGAACTGATGTAGTCAGGCCACTACCGACTTCTTCAGCTGGACACAAGTACATCTTAGCCATAACAGACTACTTCTCCAGGTGGGCGGAGGCAGTAGCACTCAGAGAAGTGACTGGTGAGTTGGTTGCCAGATTCATCAAGCATAATATCATCTTCCGATTCGGGGTCCCCAGTCGAATAATATCTGATAATGGAAGTCACTTCAGGAACCAGAAGGTATATCGGCTTGCCGAGAAGTATAAAATAGAATGGAGGACTTCCACCCCTTACAATTCACAAGCAAATGGGCTGGCTGAAGCCTTCAACAAGACACTGTGCACCCTGCTGGCCAAGGTCGTCAGTTCTAATAAAAAATACTTGGGTGAAAGAATGTATTGAAGCACTATGGGCATATCGCACTGTCTATAAAACCCCCACGGGTTGCTTGCCCTATTCGCTGGTATACGGCTCCGAGGCAGTAGTCCCTATAGAGCTGGAGGCGCCATCACTCAGGATTACAGTCCAGCATGGCCTAGTTCGCGACGAACAAACCAATGCTAAAAGACGACTTGAAGAACTGGCTGAATTGGAGGGTAAGCGTCTGCAAGCCCAGAAAAATATCCAGATGTACCAAGCCCGCATGGCAAATGCCTTCAATAAGCTCGTCAAAGGGCGAGAATTCAAGAAGGAAGACCTGGTCATGGTCAAGAAAAGGGAAGTCATGGCTTCCAATCCAAAAGGTAAGCTTGCTGCTAACTGGATAGGCTCGTACGTAGTCCAGAGGGTCTACGAGGGAGGAGCCTACGTGGTTGTCAACCATCAAGGGGAAATTCAATTCTCGCCACTCAACGGAAGACATCTAAAGCTGTATCATGCAGCACAACCATTCCCCGAGTAATCGGACAAAATACCCTTTCTTGGTCTAGTGGCATTCTGCCCTAACCAAGCTACCCCTTCCTTGGTCTAGCGGCACTCCGCCCTAACCGAGCTACCCCTTCCTTGGTCTAGTGGCATTCTGCCCTAACCAAGCTACCCCTTTCCTTGGTCTAGTGGCACTCCGCCCTAACCGAGCTACCCCTTCCTTGGTCTAGTGGCACTCCGCCCTAGCCGAGCTACCCCTTCCTTGGTCTAGCGGCACTCCGCCCTAACCAAGCTACCCCTTCCTTGGTCTAGTGGCACTCCGCTCTAACCAAGCTACCCTTTCTTGGTCTAGTGGCACTTCGCCCTAACCAAGCTACCCCTTCCTTGGTCTAGTGGCACTCCGCCCTAGCCAAGCTACCCCTTCCTTGGTCTAGTGGCACTCCGCCCTAGCCAAGCTACCCCTTCCTTGGTCTAGCGGCACTCCGCCCTAACCGAGCTACCCCTTCCTTGGTCTAGCGGCACTCCGCCCTAACCGAGCTACCCCTTCCTTCGTCTAGCGGCACTCCGCCCTAACCGAGCTACCCTTTCTTGGTCTAGTGGCATTCCGCCCTAACCAAGCTATCCTTTCTTGGTCTAGTGGCATTCCGCCCTAACCGAGCTACCCCTTTCTTGGTCTAGTGGCACTCTGCCCTAACCAAGCTACCCTTTCTTGGTCTAGTGACATTCCGCCCTAACCAAGCTACCCTTTCTTGGTCTAGTGGCATTCCGTCCTAACCAAGCTACCCTTATCTTGATCTGGTGGCATTCCGACCTGTCACCCTCTAAAAAAGAGAAAGAATAAAAAGAAAGTAAAAAATAGGGTTAAAAATAGAGATACCCCGCCAGACTTACTCCTATGTAGGGAGAAGTGCAAAAATGGCCCAAAACCCAGCTGTGGTGAAAACTCGAAAGGGCACTGCAGGCAAAATCGGGTACCCCACCACGTGAAAACCCGAAAGGGCGTGTGGGCAAAAGCAAGAGGGGGCTGGCTCCGGCGAAAACCCGAAAGGGCGTTTGGGTCAGTAATGTGGTAATTTAAAATTCCCTTTTTCACCCTGCCTGATAAAACTCCGAGAAGGACGATCATCATAAAGTCCCACCTGATGATGAAACCCCGTTGATCACAATGCATATTGCCTTGATCAATGCAAAAATAAAGGGGGCCCACCTTGGGATAGACCTTCCGTCTGTTCTGATAAAACACTTCCACTTATTTTTGTCTAAGACCCACCACGGTAAAACCTACCCAGTTTAGATCTTACATCTATTCTGACAAAACCTATCCTATGTCTCACCGTGATGAAACCTGCTATTGATCGACTGGCACACTGCCCGATCAACGATGAAACCTGTCCGGTTTAGACCTTACGTCTATCCTGATGAAACCTATGAAACTTCTTTGCATCGATATAAACCCAATGTCGATGATGAAACCTGCTATTGATCGACTGGCACACTGCCCGATCAATGATGAAACCTGTCCGGTTTAGACCTTACGTCTATCTCGATGAAACCTATGAAATCCTTGCATTGGTATAAACCCAATACTGATGATGAAACCTGATATTGATCAACCGGCACACTGCCCGATCAACAATGAAACCTGTCCGGTTTAGACCTTACGTCTATCCCGATGAAACCTATGAAACTTCTTTGCATCGATATAAACCCAATATCGATGATGAAGCCTGCTATTGATCGACCGGCACACTGCCCGATCAACGATGAAACCTGTCCGGTTTAGACCTTACGTCTATCCCGATGAAACCTATGAAATCCTTGCATTGGTATAAACCCAATACTGATGATGAAACCTGATATTGATCGACCGGCACACTGCCCGATCAACAATGAAACCTGTCCGGTTTAGACCTTACATCTATCCTGATGAAACCAATGAAATCCTTGCATTAGTATAAACCCAATACCAATGATGAAATCTGCTATTGATCGGTTGGCAGACTGCCTGATCGATGCTAAAACCCATCCAGGGTAGACCTTCCGTCTGCTCTGACAAACACAACACAACTGTCTGAATCAATTCAGACCTTTCGTCTGGATAGATCATGAAACTCTATTCCTTTGCGTTAATGTCAAACCCCACATTAACGATGAAACTCACTTTTCCAGCAAATGGCCTCGTGCCCGAGCTGCTATCTATATCCTCTAAATCAATTCGGACCTTTCGTCTGGATAGATCATGAAACCCTATTTCCCTTTGCATTGATGTTGACACCCACATCGATGATCGTGTATCCACAATAAACATATGGCCCCATGGTCCATAGAATGAAAGTTCTAGTTCCAGGAAAGACGATCACAAAAGAAAAGAGAAAGAATAAAAAAAATAAAATATATATATATGAAGAATGGGGTTAAAAATAGAGATACCCCGCCAGACTTATTCAGGCATTCTGGACAAGGGCAAAAATGGCTAAAACCCAGCTGCGGTGAAAACCCAAAAGGGCACTGCAGGTAAAATCGGGCACCCCGCCACGTGAAAACCCGAAAGGGCGTGAGGGCAAAAGCAAGAGGGGGCTGGCTCCGGTGAAAACCCGAAAGGGCGCCTAGGTCAGTAATGTGGTAATTCTGAGAAATTCCATACTTCCTTCCCTTGATATGGCCTTCCGTTAACCGTTTGGCTCCTTGCCCGGTCAACGATGAAACCTTTCCAGGGCAGACCTTACGTTTACCCTGATATAATCTGCATACCCTCTTACAAATGCCCCACCAACAATGAAACCCATCGCCATTCTGGTAAAACCTGACCAGCTCAGACCTTACGTCTGTCCTGATGAAACTCTTAAACCTTCTCTTGATCGATCGGCTCCTCGCCCGGTCAACAAAAAAAACCTATCTGGATAGACCCTATGCCTATCCTGATGAAACCTACATATCCTTCCATGTCCCACCCGCGATAAAACCTACTGGAATAGACCTCACGTCTATCCTAACGAGACCTACACCTCTACCTACGTCCCAGCCATTGATCGACCGGCACCTTGCCCGATCAATGATGAAACCCTATCCAGTTTAGACCTTACGTCTATCCTGATGAAACTTATGAAATTCCTTTCCATCGATATAAACCCAATATCGATGATGAAACCAGCTATTGATTGACCGACACCTTGCCCGATCAATGATGAAACCCTATCCAGTTTAGACCTTACGTCTATCCTGATGAAACTTATGAAATTCCTTTGCATCGATATAAACCCAATATCGATGATGAAACCAGCTATTGATCGACCGGCACCTTGCCCGATCAATGATGAAACCCTATCTAGTTTAGACCTTACGTCTATCCTGATGAAACTTATGAAATTCCTTTGCATTGATATAAACCCAATATCGATGATGAAACCAGCTATTGATCGACCGGCACCTTGCCCGATCAATGATGAAACCGTATCCAATTTAGACCTTATGTCTATCCTGATGAAACTTATGAAATTCCTTTGCATCGATATAAACCCAATATCGATGATGAAACCAGCTATTGATCGACCGACACCTTGCCCGATCAATGATGAAACCCTATCCAGTTTAGACCTTACGTCTATCCTGATGAAACTTATGAAATTCCTTTGCATCGATATAAACCCAATATCGATGATGAAACCAGCTATTGATTGACCGACACTTTGCCCGATCAATGATGAAACCCTATCCAGTTTAGACCTTACGTCTATCTTGATGAACCCTATGAAATTCCTTTGCATCGATATAAACCCCATATCGATGATGAAGCCAACCATTGGTCGATCGGTACATTGCCCGGCCGATGATGAAACCTGTTCAGTTCAGACTTTGCGCCCGTTCTGATGGGAACCACAAACCCTTTTCACGTCCCACCTGTGATCAAGTCTACCCAATCTAGACCTTATGTCTATTCTGATGGAACCTATAAAACTTCTTTGCGTCGATATAAACCCAATATCGATGATAAAATCCGTCACTGGTCGTTTGGCACATTGCCCCGACCAGCTTTGAAACCTGTCCGAGATGAACCATCCGTGTGTTCCAGACGATGTTCTAAACCTCTTTTATTCATCTACCCCTAGGATTGGGTTTAAGCACCCTCCGGATACCGTCGCGCGGTGGAGCGAGTTCCCCATCCTTTCTCTGAAAGGGTGGACGCTCTCCTGCTAGGTACGGGCTATTCGCATAGGGACCGCTGAAACCACTGCCAAATCGCCGTGAAATATTGATGGTGTGATAAGTAAAGAACAAATCACATATGAGACCGGTGTAAAGATTCCTTTCCATTGAATAAAAAAAGGGAATACAAGAAGGGCCCCTGAGGGGGAATTGTATTACAAAAAGGGGGAAACAGATATTCATGGGCACCGGAATATGTCTTCGAAGGCCAGAAGCCCTACATGTGGGGCAGCCCCCAGCTCATGAAGTCGAGCCTCCTCCTCCTGTAGCCGAGCAGACTCGTCCTGAAAGGATGCCACCTGCCCCTCCAACAGAGCTACTTCCTCCGCAAGCTGCGGCCGAGAAGTTGTTATATGCGGCAGTTCAGCCTGGAGATCAAACAGTTCAGCCTCCAGGATGGTTATCCGGCTGCGCACAAACTGCTCCCGCTGCGCCAGAGACTGCAGTTGGCATTGGCGCTCCTGAAGAACAGAGTCCATTTTCTCCAGCTCAGATTTGCACTCCATCCTTTGCAACTTCAAAGCTGCCAGTCTGTCAGACATAATATGTGCCAAGAAGTCCCGGCGATGTATAAACTTTAACAACAATAGAACCCGCTGGGCCCATATTTCCATGGGACAGCCCATCGCCTGTAAACCAGCTGTGAAACGCTTAGCTATCTCTTTCAGCTGTGGATAAGTCAGTCCGGGCTGGGACTCCACCAGCTGGCGCAGCATGTCCAAATTTTGCCAGATAAAACTCTCAGATGAAGCAAAGCCAGGAGAAGGAAATGGAGCTACTTCGAAAGTCACCTCACTGTCAATATCCGCCCATAGTGTAACATCTGGCTGGGTAGAGGAAGACGGGAGGTCTGCTGAAGGTGCCAACTGAGCTCTCTCTGCAATCCCTGACGGAACCAAGAGGCCTTCCACCTCCATCTCCTCGGGGGTTGCTATTTGAATGCTCGTAGGGGCAAATTTAATAAGTGCTGCAACGGTTGCTTCCTGGGTCCCCAATGTGATACCCGCATCTTCAGCATCCTCTTCTCGGGGCACCTCCTCCTCAGATTCCGAGAGCACGGAGATTGATTCTGGGTCAGTTATGGACAATACTCTGATCTCTGTGGCAGCTGCCTCCCCTTCTTCCATCCCCGCTTCAACGGCCAGTTCCTTCAATGTCAAGGCGGCAGGGGCTACGGATTGAAGAGGCAAAAGTTCAGTTTCCATAATTACTGTTATGGGAATTGCTGACTCGGGCGCAATGGTCATCACTGCGGCCGGTATAAAGGCAGAACACCTAGCTGGGTCCGTCTCAGCTCTAAAATCCAAGACCCGGATGAGGGCCGAACTCTCCCCCGAGGTCCTCAAGTCCAGCAATGCTAAGTCTGTAGAAGACTGTACCCTCACCGGCACAGGGCGAATTATCTCAGAAAAGCCTGCACAGGCGACTGACGAGCAGGAACAATAGCCAAGGTGTCAGATAGAGTGGCTTCAAAGGCTGCAGTCGCTACCGGGCTAGCAACAGGGGATTCCTGTGAACAGATCAATGCAACATCAAGCAGCAGATAAAAAAAATAATAATAATGAGGAGAGGGAGAGAGACCCACTTCTAATGTGATGTCGATATCCACAAAGGAGTGCAGGGGAGAGGAAAGCTCCGCTGCTGAAGCAGCAAAGGGAGGAGTTATATCTGCCTCGGTGTCCAAGCCAGCAAATTCTTCCTGTAGTTCCTCCTCAGAAGACAGCACCAGCAGTTTGGAGGGGGTGAACAGTGGAACAATGGCAGTACATACGAGTGGGGCCTCTAATTTGGAGATACCCTCCGTCTCGCTCTCGCTGAAACCTGCTCCTTCTCCCTCTGCCTCGGAAGCGATCGCGGAGCTGCTAGAAGAGATTTCCACACTATCCACGGGCGGGACTTGCGTCCCTAACGGCTGCCTGGATGAAGACCGGGTAACTATGCGCCTCACAGGGACAAGGCCCCGTTTCTTCTGGGTCTTATGGCCCTCCTGTGGCTGAGTTATATCGCCAGCTGCTCCCATGACTGTAGCCCCCTCACCGACCGTCACTGCAGGGAAAGGTTCGTGAGAGAAACAATAAACAAATAATCAAAATGTGCAAGAGAAGATGAAAAAGCACACTTACCTTCCGCCTCACTAGCCGGCGTAGGAGAGGGCAATCTGGTCTCCACCACAGAAGGTGTCACAACTGGCTCTTGGGCTGTGCAAAAGGGGGGGGGGTCAGATTTGAAGATTTCTGTAAAATTCAGCAAAAGACGATGAAAGACACAACTTCAGGCTGTTGATGTTACCCTTGACTGACGTTTGGGCGCCCTCCCTTTGAGATTCAAACTCATCAAATGAGGGGATATCAGGAAGAGGGGTCCCAGGGTCCGTCACTGCTGAAGCCGACTGTCGAGCATGGGCCTTCTTAGCCTTCCTGGCCTTCCCAACTACAGTCTTCACTGCAGAAATCTTTCTCTTCTTGCCCGGAGGCAGGGGAGTGGTCGTCGGTGCTGCTGCAAGGACTTCGAAATAAGCAGGCTTCTCAGCTTGCGCAATGATTTTTCTGTAAAGCCCCTGCCGCTTTATATCTGGCCTATATGTTGAAGACATCAAAGAAGTAATGAGATCAGTAGATGTAGAGTTTAAGTAACAAACAGAAAGCACTACAGTCAGAAAGGAAAGATCATACCTGCTGGGCCATCATAAAAGATAGAAAGCGGCCAGTACAGATAAGCTACCTCCTTGGAGCAGAAAGTAGCCTCCTTGACAAGCCAACAGACATCACCAAATGTCTGGCACTTCTCCACTAAAGATGCCAGATCGCTATGACCATGAAAATCAAGACATCGAAACAAGTCAAGGTGGTCCATGCCCCAGCCGTCGACATAATGAAAAGAGATAAACAATGGCTTATTCAATATGCCGGCTATCGGACTCTCTATAGATAACCCATGTACATTCAGCAGAACAAATAGCCAAGACGTGTGCTTGTAGTACGTCTGAGTCCTATCTTCCCTGCGCACAAACGTCCTATAGGGATGAAATCTATCTGTCGGACCCTTCCAGGGGACGACTGTCAGGAGCGGCTCTTCAACAGGGAAAGGGTTTCTTTTGCGCCTCCAGATGAGCGCCTCCTACATGGCACAGATGTTTCAAGTTTTTCATAAAAGTGTCTTCGTTGATGGCAGCAAAGATAGGAGCGGGTGGCTCGGAGCCTTCTTCTTTCAGAACCCGACGCTAAGCCAGATAGTTCTCTGCCTCCCTCGGATGTTGTGAATAAATCCTTTTTAGGTGGGCCTCGGGGATGTCAAATACTGGCCCGGGCTGTTGTTTCAGGAAAGAACGCTCGCCCACATCCCAGAATGCACCCCTACCATCCCTGTAAAAGATGGTCCGAATGTTCCACCATTTGATATACTCTGATGTGACACGGGGGACACGGTTAGAAACAGTGGGAACCCTGAAAACTACGCCATCATGGCGATGATAGAAATCCCACCACAACCGGCCATCACCGACAATGGTGGACCCGTGCTTGGCCCGGCTATCCAGGGGAAACTGAGCAACTGATGTAGGGATATGCTGGTCATAGCCAAAGTTCCTCCCGAAGTGGAATGGGTAATATGGTTCCAGAAGAAGCAGACCACCCTTTCTGAAAACTAAAACACTAGGCCGAATGGCCATGGCCCCTCTAACCAGCTCTGGCTCCAGAATAGACCGAACAGCATTAGCCCCTGAAACGGGGTGAACATAGGTCTCTACCTCTTCCATCTTGCATTCTCTTTGAGAGTGAACCAAAGGAGTTGAACCTGCTGCCAAGCTCCAGAAATGAATGCTGCCAGGGGCATCCACTGGTACCCTTATCAGTCGGCCCCTTATTTTGAACAACTGATCAGAGAAAGAGCCAGGTTCAGCACTGGCAAATTCAATCATTCTGGGTAATACTGTATCTGCCTGCAGAGTTCTAGGAGCCAATTCAGGAAACAGACTGCAGACCCAGGCATTGAAGAAATGAAAAGGGCCCACGGTCCTCAAAGATCTAGGAGTCCGATGCTTGTACATATCCCCCAAAGATTTGTAGATTAAACACAAGGCCACTGGGCAAAGTGACAGCCTCATTCCCCAGGCCATCTGGCATGCTGGGTATATGGCTTCGGCCCGAATGATTGTCTCGTCCCCTTGAGGGAGAGCGAAAGTGCACAACCAGAATGTGAAGTAAGCCGCACAATGTGTGATAGGGTCCACCCCTGCTGGATTTGGACCACCTTTGCCTACACGACGCAATGAAGATGGCAACGCTGACTTATAGCGAGGAGCCCTTATCTGCTTGCTGGCAGTCGGACCCATGGAAGGGAAGTCTGCATATTTTAAGGGACCGTCAAAGAAATACTGAATCCACTGCCCTATCCGGACCCTCAGCTTGCTGCCTTTCTCTCGAGGATGGTAACCCTTGGAGGATCCTCTACTATACGCCAGACAGATGGAGCGATAGGCCTTCATTAAATACCGATAGGAATAGCCAAGTGAATACTTGCCTTCGCCATCTGAGCTATCCTTCTCGGAATCTGCCAAGCAGACCTCTTCATACGGCTCGCCGTCAATAGGCAGACTAGAAAGCTGTGACAAACTCCAAAGGTCGAGAGATGTTTCGCCCTCTGCTGTATAAAATATGTTGAACAAAGGGCAGAATACCTCGAACATTCCACAGCATAACCCTCGGGATATGGGATAACGGAATCTAGAAGCAAAGACACTGTGATATACCCCGGCTCTGATCAGCATGGGGGCGTATTCCTTTAAAACAAACTCGGTGAACTCCACCGCTCCCACCCCGAATAGGTGGGCGTCAGTGATCTTGGTATCTCCAAACCAACCGGTAGCTAGATGATACTTGAACTGGATGGCCGAACAATTCAACACAAAGGGCTCCTCACGGTATCCCCATTTTATCGGTGCCAGGAATAGACCATAGCTGGGCTTCTCCCTATGAACTCGGCCGCTAGCATTATCCCACCGGGCAGGTGTAAATTCCGGGGACCGGGTCAACATTTTCTTCTCCGGCTCCAGCTCTGATATACCGAGGACTGCGTCCCAGTCACGCTTCTCCCCGGGAAGATAGATGGCCTTGTGGCGGTACACCGACTCCTTCAGGCTATCTCGTTCGGCAAGGATGGCAGCTTCGACAGCACGGGCTATCCGATAGTCTCGCATGCCACCCACTGTGAAAGTTCGGATGAACGGCATTAAGTGGCGGTCCTTCGGAAGATCCGGCCGATAGTCGTTGCCCCGTCTGAAGCATGTCTCCATTGCAGTGGAATATACCCTCGATGTTGATACTGTATCCGTCTCAGAATCAGACGATTCGTCAACGGCAGCAACTTTGTCATACCCGATGTCCAGGCTATGCACGTTCAGCCAATTTACTACAGCCCGTGATATATTTGGCTGCGCTGACGAGCTCGCCCCAACAGCTCCAGAAGATGCAGCAGCAGAGCTGGAAGCCATTGTAGTGTCTGCAGTCGAAGAAAAGATGTGAATGAAAGTCCTAAAAAGAAACAGTCTTATAAGGATTGCAACGTGAAGCTCTGTGAAAATTTCTGCAGCATCTCCCCTTACTCGGGGTCTGCCCAAAAGAGAATAGGGAGTCACCGACCAAGAGGGGGTGATCCCGTAAAAAGTAGGGGTTTAACCCCCAGATGATGCCCTACCCGGGTGCGAAATCCATCGAGACTGGAAGCGGGACGACCAGGAGGAGGAAGAAGCTAGCGCCGAGATGAGAAGTGGGTGAAGAGAGAGAAGAGACAGGAAGAAATGTGCAAGAAAGAGGCGCTCGGCGCCTTAAAAAGGGGCCACTGGAGGAGGGGTTCCCGGCGTGATAAGAGGCGCGCTGAGAACCCCCCCTATTTCAAAAATCCCGCCGAGAACAGGCGCGCCGGGAAGCCCCCTTCGACCAAGAGGCACGCCGAGAAGTATGATGCTGAGAAGCCCCGTGTCGGGAAGCCAGGCGCGCCGAGAACCCCCTCGTCTCCACGCCGGGGAGATTTTCGTGCGCCAAAACTCAAGACCTGTGCATCAAGAACCCATCTGAAACTATTGATGAAACATGAAATTGCCAGAAAATATGAAAGAAGAAAACAAAGAGAAGAATACACTGAGGCCATTACGGTAGAGTTGTCAAGATAAAGACCAAAGAAAATTGACATACACCTGCAGGCACCGTGTCATTTATTCTGCACTCCCGCTACCTACAGGTGGGGGGCATTTGTTGACACCTGAAATATAACTGAGAACAAAGATGAGACCAAAGAGAAGATTGAATCAGACATGAAGCTCTCAGGAATTCCTGCAAAGCTAGAATTACATAATAGTCATCACTAAAGCTACCACCCGGCTGAGGCCCTTCCCGGTCAAGCCGATGTCCGGTATCGTCGTCGCTCAGATGGCAGTACTGATGAAGAATTGTAGTCTATTGACTGATGAAAAATCTCCAGAAATATTCTGATAAGACTATGTCAACCCATCAACTAAGAGGCTCTCGACTGTTCTAACAGACTCGAGGGGTTAACAAATGAAAAGGCAGGTCTGACGGCTTTGATAGTCGAGACCCACTAATGAGAGGAATGGAAGATATTTAGAAGCCCTAAATGGGCCTGTGGTTAATGGCGCCGGGAGACCCTCACCAAGATCCAAAACCGGCGCCGGGAAGCCACACTCGAGCGCGCCGGGAAGCCCCATCGACCATGCGCGCCGAGATATGCCCAACAGGGGCTATAAAAAACCTTTTTCTCTCGAAACGAAGAGAGAGCAGAGAGCAAGGAGATAGAGAGAGCCATCGAAGAGAGATGAGAAGAAAGGGGAACAGAAGAGAAGATAGCCATAAACCCAAAGAGAGGAAGAGAGAAGCCCACACCCAGCTCCAGGAAACCGGCGGCTGCTAGGAGATCGAGAGAAGAAGGAGAAGGTCTGCTGTAAGGGGAGGGAGAGGAGTCAATGCTCCGCCCTCCCCCATCTTTCTTTATCTTCCTTTCTCCGATGTATATTGTGTTCATCTGTGTTCTCTTTGGGCATGCTATCCCCCAATGTTCCTGATCTGGTCATACCAGGCTATGTGTATTAGATACCTTAGATGAATGAATAAGACCTCCGCTCCCCGCTCTGGTTTGGAGTGTGAGCAGTCCATTCTCTGAATGATCGTGTTGCTGTTCCCTCCTCTTTTATATCTGTCGGAGATGAATGAGTGGTCTTCTATTTGATTATGCATCCGCGCACGGATTTTCTTAGGTTAGCCCTATTCCCTCTATCGTTTAGAGAGACTACGGAGCTCCTCACTCAATCCCATGGGTTGTCGAGTTCCAGATTCAACCTCCGATGTTCCTCTCCTCACTGCCTGCTCCTTCCGATTGGACAGTTGTATCTGACTGTAGATTCCTTGGTTATGAGCGGGACCTGAGACAGCCTATCTCATGGTCTCCACTCGTACATAAGCAAGGAATAAAGCTCAGGCTACGTTGATCGCCGCTTCACCCTAACGAATGTCTCTGGGTGAATTCGACTCCCTTGGACGGCCGGCTACGTGAATGGCATAAAGTCAGTTCCAGAGGGTTTTGAATGCCTGATGACTCTAATCCCTCGAATCCCTTTTGTCCCTGTGATTTCTTGATATTAGCCTGGCAAAACCCTTAATCCCTTCCTCATTTACATCCTAAAATCCCCCAGCCTTCTGCCTGAATCCCAGGAAAAATCCCCAGAACAGAGCATTATAACCCTACAAATCCTCTCGACACCTAAACCCATTGCCTTCCCGGCGCCAACATCCCTCGGCGCGGTGAATAGTTCTCGGCGCGGCCTCCAGCGCGCCGGGAACCTCACGGCCGAGAGCTCCCCTTTCCCTTTTTTTAGCCACGCCGAGAACCCCCCCTTTAGGCCATTTTGTCTCCTGCGCCGAGACCCCTCTATTGGCCAATAAAACCCATGCCGAGAACCCCCCTTTAGGCCATTTTGTCTCCTGTGCTGAGACCCCTCTACTGGCCAATAAAACCCATGCCGAGAACCCCCTTTGGCCACTCTGTCTCTACGTCGAGAACCCCCTTTGGGCCACTTTGTCTCCTATGCCGAAACCCTCTGTCTTTGGCCAATAAACCCAGACCGAGATCCACCTCTGTACCATCATCCTCCAACCCTTTGATCTCTCCATACATCTGTCTTGGGGACGTTTAGAGATCATTGCATACACCCTGAGGAGATACAGTAATGGGGAGGACCTCCCCTACATTGTTCAGTTCCGATCCGGATTTCTCTGTAAGCCTTATGGACCCAAAGAGCTATGTCACTACATGTGCTCTGATGGGTTCCAAGGGAACATCAATCGATGCTATGAATGCAAGCAGTGCCCCCGGGCCTGGTGCCTTTCTCCTTTGGTCGTCATCCCGGCACCCCGTGGATGATGGCCTATCTTTTCTTGGCATAATCCAAGCTAAGGGGACATGCTGTTGAAACTCATACATACTACATCAGGTAACTATGGTATTCTCTCCGAACCCCGCTGGCCCACGGAGTCCTGCCTCTGCATGTACACCGGTCCCCCTTTGAATTCCGGGTCAAATATGCCCGATCTTTGACAGACCCCATCCTGCCGCTGCATGGATGGCTTCCTATTCCCACTTGGCATGGTCCAAGATAATAGGGATATGCCGCCAGATTTGCTCCGTACTCGATGTATTCTTCAGTCCGTTTAACGTTCTGCAAGTAAACTAGCACACTCATTCGAGTCTCATCTTGTCGCTACTTTCCTCCTGTCTTTGGCGTTTAATCAAGGGTTGTCCTTCTTAGGGAGGATGTAATTAACGTCATAACCTTTATGGTATGACGGACTTTTGGTCCAGACACGATCACTCACAATCGACTGATTAAAGGTCAGATCGAGCGCACAATGAAATTGTCACATATGTGACTGGCACGCCAATAAATAAACCATGGGAATAAAAGAATAAGAATGTAAACGAAAAGCGCGTCCACAGGTCCCGTAAATTACTGGGCTTCTTAGTCACCCAGGGTGGGATCGAGGCCAACCCCAACAAGGTCCAGGCCATCCTTGTCACATCCCGAGCGCGGAAGATACTCGGATGCATGACGCGTCTATATAGATAGTGTCATTAGAGCGATAAGAATTTTTAACATACATAATTACGGAGTGCGCAAATGACTAATAAATCTAATAAATTCCAATAGTCCAAGTGATGATTATTTGATTACTCAAAGGAATTAAAGATAGTCCATGAAAATTTCCAGATTTAGAAAGCCAAACATTAGGCTACAGGACTTAACATAAAGTTTATACCACTAACTGGTGCGGACACTCGAGTAGTTGAGCGGCGCGACACGCCGAGCCACCGGTATCGCACACGGAGCACGACTCGAGCCACCTCAGCGTCCATCTGGCTCGGAGACAGCCTGGAGACTCCGCCTTGAGCCTCCCCATTTATCATATTTAGTTAGCCTTTATGTGTGTGTAATTTGTGTTTATTTCATTGTATTCGGTATGTAATTATGAGTGTACGAGGGGCTTATTTACAAAATGGGACCCCTGGGCCCCACGGGACCCCCAGGCCCCATCCCATTGAGCCACCTCAACCATGGGCCCTAGGTGGGGTCAGTCAACATGTCAAATGGAGGCATCTAGAAGTTTGAATGGTAAAAGGCACATGGGAGACAAGTGGACTTCAAAGTCCAAGGTGGCTACCAACTTGTCCCCCCCTTGCCACCAAAGTCAATAGGGCGCCCCCTTCCCGTTATTTTTTATTTTAATTTTTGTGGAATGGTCACATGCCATCCCAACCCTCCATCTCACACCCCTAGATCCAACGGTGGAGGATGGATTAGATGGGTGACCTATATATGCTTATATTTTCCTATTTTCATGAATTAATGCCATAAGAATTGTGAAATTTGTTGGAGCATGGCCTAGGGTGCCCCCTTCTCCTCTCCCTCTTCCCCTTGAAGCTGTGAAGGCTTCCTTCAGGTGGTGAGACTCCACCCTATCAGTTCCGGTCGCCGCCGCCGCCGCCACGAGCCGCCGCCGCCACGAGCCGCCATCGCCATCAACGGAGTTCTGCCCGCGCAGTACCACAGCAGCTTGTTCGAAATTCATAGATCTTCTCTGAGCTCATTTGGCTACCAAATTTGGAGGAGTTGTTCCTGGGATGTTCATCTCCACCCACAAAAATCAGGCCAGCATTCAGATCACGTTTGCTAATTTCCATTTCTGTTCTGCCAGAGTTCTATCCAGGTTCACCTCCGTCCTGAGTTTCATGTCTTAGATCCACTTTTTGATTTCTGTTAGTTCGCCCAATTTTACTGGGGGTTCCATCCATCCACCCCTTCATCCACAATTTTTCTCAATTTTTGATTCGCCTATCTCATATTTTATAAAAATCGTTCTCAGACCCATCTACAGTTCTATCCACCTGTTCCCAGATCCGACCACCAGTCACTCCAAAAATCCTAACAAATCGCAGCCACCTCCAAATCAAATTCTAAAAATAGTCCCAGTTCCTTGGTTTGATTCCCTACAACTCCTAATAAGAGCTCAAGAGCTGAATCGGAGGTTTACTAGGCGGTCAATGGTGGTTTTCAGACAAGTGCCCTGCAGATCTGAGATTTCAGTTACTGTACAATAGGGACTTGTAAATTCAATAAAGTTTTGATCCGACCAGATCCAGTAGATCTCTCTGGGTTTAGATTGAAGAATTTTAAGAGAGATTTCCAACGATAGCTCATGCGTCCCGATCCGACGTCGGGATTGATCGCAGCGGCCGTTTTCGCCGGAGCGCGCGCCCGAAGACAGCAACCAAAATCCGTGGGTTATTAGTTCAAGAGTTGGGAATCGGGGCCGATCGACCCCCGATCGGTGTTTCTGGCCGATCGCCGTCCATGGAGGCACGCCACCAGGGGTCCCCATCACAGTGGGTCCCACTCCTGTAGATCCAGAGGCCAGCGCCACCCGTGGGCCCCACGGGCTCGTAGAACCCGCCGTTCGGAAAGTACGAAAATGCGGAGTTCGGCACCGCAGGGCGACATCAAGATGCTGCCCGTCAACCCGATTTGCGTGATTCCCGGACTCCACATGTGACCTTTTACCTCCCTGCGTGGAGTGGGTCAAATCATTGTACTGTTGTAAAATTATTTAACCGGGGATCCGTAATTCAGCCGGGGTTGTCTTCGCCACGCCGGGTGCATGGAGGTACGATCTTAACTTCTCGGCATTCGCTTGCTAATTTAGTATATGGTCTTTTGCCGCTGCCGAGAGCGATAGGTACTAGCCCGTGTGTTCATGTCACTGCTGTGAGAGTGAGAGTGACCCGTCCCGCGACTCGATCCGAGTCCGGAAGTTGACTCGGACTACCCTTGACCTCCGCCGGTTCCTTAACCGTGCACGGTCCGCGCTTTCCCTCGCTTGGGACGACGAGTGAGCTTCCACATCTGTTAGCGACGTTTCGCCACTAGGAGCTCGTAGTGTCGGGCTTAGTGTCTCCCTGGTGTGTGTTGCTGGTCGTGTCTTCATCTAGAGTCCGAGGGTGGCACCATATAGTGTCATCTCCCGTGTCCGTCCCGCATCACTTTGGTATCAGAGCGAGTCGAGTCTAGGGTACTCATTGCATAAGTCTTGCATGCATCATGGTCTAAGTCAAGTCTAGGATCATCATTAATTTCAAAACAAAAAAAAGAGTGTTTTAAAATTGCATTTCATCCCGATAATTCGATATCTTAAAAGGTGTTGTCCAAACGTTAGGCTACGCCTATCGGGAGGTCGCACACTTGCGGGAGTGATCTTCGGATCGATTAACTCCGCCCCGTACCGGATATTGGTTTAGGTCTAAGTGCATCATTTAGTGTGTGTTTGCATTAGTCGATGTCTTTAGGTCGTGTGTCAGTTGCATGCCCACCCGTCGAGGTACCCAATACTCGCCACCACCACCTATGGCAGATTCCCGGGCCCGTAGCTCCGATGAGTCCTCGACGGCCGAGATGTTTCGAGCCATTATGAAACGTCTTGACACGCGTATGGATGGTCTTAGTACACGTATGGATGGCATAGGAACGCGTCTAGAAGGGCGGATAAAAGCCCTCGAGGATCGGGCCGAGAGTTCGGATCAGTCCATCCAGAGCTTAGTTGGGAGGATTGCCATCCTAGAGAGGGGCCCAGTAGCGGCGCAACCCGCGCCGACGAATGGCCAACAAGAGCCGGTGCAGCAACCCGCTGTGCCAAGGGCTCAAGTGGAGAATGTTGGGGTTCAACAGGTGCATGTGGTGGATGATTATGCATCTGATAATGATCAAGGGGGTAACGGTCATCGTCATCAACGACGGAATCGTGATGACGAGGATGACGACCGCATTCTTAGGGGTGTGCGTGCGGACCCTCCCACATTTAGCGGGTCCTTGGACCCTCAGGTGTATTTAGATTGGGAGGCCGGCATGGACCGATACTTCGAGTGGTTTGAGATGACGGACCACCGGAGAGTCCGATACGCTAAGATGAAGCTGCAAGGGCAGGCTCAAACTTATTGGATCAATGTGGAGAGCCTGCTCAACCAGCGACGTCAACCCCAGATCGGTACTTGGGATGATATGAAAACCAAGTTGAGGGAGAAGTACCTTCCCGCCTCATATCGCCAACGTCTCATAGACAAGTGGCAAAGCATCTCCCAAGGGAACCGATCTGTGACTGAGTACACCGCCGAGTTCGATGAGGATTATTTACGGTGCGGGGTCACGGAAGAGAGCACCATGACGATATCCCGCTTTCGGAGAGGTTTGCGGCCCAATTATCAATATGAACTCTTTCGCCGCAATGCCACCACTTTGGAGCAGGCATATCAGATTGCTCTCGAATTGGAGCAGTTCGAGGCCGAGTTTGAGTCACCCCATTGGTTGGGCTCCTTTCCCCTTCGTAGTGTCGAGTCCCGTGGCTCATCTGGCACGTATCCGAGGGCCCCCATGGCACGACCTCAGGAGCCCGCTCGCCCCGAGCCCTTTGCTCCTAGGCCTCGTCCTCCACCCCCGAGGGACCTTCCTCGTCCCCAGCATCTTACGGCCCCACCCATAGCCCGTCCACTGGCACCCGCACCTCCTGCACGTCCTTTGTTGCCTACGCCTCCTATCCGTCGGGAGGATAAAGGTAAAGGACCTATGATTGGGGAGCCTAGTGGATCACGGCAGCAGTGTTATCACTGCAATGGGTTTGGCCATTTCGCCAACCAGTGTCCCACCCACCCATCTCTTCACATTGGGGACACACAGGCCGAGGATACCACCCCTACGGGCCTCGAGTTAGTCAGCTATGTGGCAGATGAAGAGTTAGCTGACGAGTACTATGAGATGGGAGGTGAGGCCCAGGATGTCCAGTAGTCGGACGATACCCACGTGGGGGTCGTCAGATGTATCCTCGCCCAGCCACAGGTCAGTGATGACTGGCGTCGGACCACTATCCTTCAGGTATTTTGTAGGCTGGGAAAGCAAATTTGCAAGGTGGTCATCGATAGCGGGAGTTGTATCAATGCAATCTCCACGAACACTGTCGCTCGTCTTGGTCTCACACCCGTAGACCATCCTTGTCCCTATCAGGTATCATGGGTGGATACCACTTCCATTTCGGTCAGGCTGCGGTGCTTGGTCCAGCTGCAGCTCCACTCCTACCGTGACGAGATCTGGTGTGATGTCCTCCCCATGGAAGTGGGCAGTATCATTCTTGGTAGGCCGTGGTTATTTGACCGGGATGCCACGCTCCATGGCCGGTCGAACACCTGTACCTTCGACCACGCTGGCCAGCGGGTCACCCTCCAACCCGTTCGGCCCAGGAGCCCATCAGTCAGGGGTCCTACTGGCCCTAGTACTCCGTAGCCTTCCGTCCCCGGGCCTAGTACACCATCCCCAGCTCTGGCTATGACCGTTACCTCTGGCCCAGGAGAGCCCTCGACGAGGAGATTGATGATGATTAGCTCCCGGGAGATGGAGCAGGAGCTTAGTCAGGGCTGTCTGGTGTTTGCCATTACGGTCCGAGAGGTGGAGCGGGACTCCGAGGGTGAGCTCCCACCCGAGGTTGTTCCCATTCTGTAGGAGTATGCTGATGTCTTTCCCGATGAGCTTCCCGAGGGACTCCCACCTATGCGGGATATTCAGCATGCCATCGACCTTGTTCCGGGCTCTTCTTTGCCCAACCTTCCTCATCATCGCATGAGTCTAATGGAGCATGCCCAGCTTAAACGGCAGGTCGATGAGTTAGTGCAGAGAGGGTCTGTTCGGGACAGCATGAGTCCATGTGCTGTGCCCACATTACTCACCCCGAAGAAGGATGGCACATGGAGAATGTGCATTGATAGTCGTGCCATCAACAAAATCACCGTGAAGTACAGGTTCCCAATTCCCCGCCTTGATGACATGCTAGACATGCCTGGTGGCCGGGATAGTGGCTTCATCTTCTTCCGCAATGAAGTGATGAACCCCCTCTCCCGTCTCCCTCCTTGCAAGTATCATCTTTAGTTAAACAAATGATGGCAGGTGCCACTCTTTTCGAAGATTGATCTTAAAAGTGGCTACCATCAGGTGAGGATTAGGCTAGGTGATGAGTGGAAGACTGCTTTCAAGACCAAGGACGGTCTATATGAGTGGTTGGTCATGCCTTTTGGGTTGACCAATGCCCCTAGCACTTTCATGCGGCTCATGACTCAGGTCCTTCGACCTTTCATTGGGGTCTTTGTAGTGGTGTATTTTGATGATATCCTTATCTATAGCTGCACCACAGGGGACCACTTAGACCACCTTCGACAGGTCTGTCTACTTCTTCGGCGAGAGTAGCTGTTTACGAACCCACAGAAGTGTGCCTTCATGACACCTCAGCTTACCTTCTTGGGTTTCATTGTGTCTAGTATTGGGGTCTCCGCCGATCCGGAGAAGGTCCGGGCCATTGTTGAGTGGCCGGAACCCCGTATGGTTCATGATGTCCGTAGTTTTCATGGCCTTGCGACGTTCTACCATCGCTTCATCTGCGGATTTAGCTCCGTCACCGCCCCGATCACGGATTGCATCCGGAAGGGCACATTTGTATAGACGAAGGCCGCATCTGCCGCCTTCAAGGACATCAAGGAGCGCATGACCCAGACACCTATCCTTCGATTGCCTGATTTCTCGAAGGTGTTTGAGGTCTCTTGTGATGCGTCGGGTGTTGGGATTGGAGGAGTTTTGAGTCAGGAGTCCCACCCGATCGCATATTTCAGCGAGAAGCTGAATGACGCGAAACTGCGATATTCCACGTATGATAAAGAATTCTACGTAGTTGTTCAGGCTCTTAGGCATTGGAGGCACTATCTTTTACATCAGGAGTTTATCCTATACTCCGACCACAAGGCATTGAGGTACCTCCATTCGCAAAAGAAGCTTAACTCGCGTCATAGTCGTTGGGTCGAGTATCTCCAGCAGTTCACCTTTGTGTTGAAACATAAGGCTGGAGTGGAGAACAAGGTGGCTGATGCCTTGAGTCGGCGAGCATGTTTGCTTACCACCATGAGTGCCGAGGTCATAGGGTTAGAGAAGATGAAGGAGGCCTATGTTGATTGTCCTCACTTCGGTCAGATTTTTACCACCCTCCAGGCCGGACCCTCGAGAGACCTTGACGAGTATGTGCTTCAGGAGGGTTACCTCTTTCGAGGTAGCAGGCTATGTGTTCCCCGAACTTCGGTTCGAGATTTCTTAGTGTAGGAACTACATGCGGGAGGTCTAGCCAGCCACTTTGGTCGGAACAAGACTATTGAGGCAGTGGAGGATCGATTTTATTGGCCGAGCTTGAAGCGCGATGTTGCTAACATCGTGGCTCAGTGCCGTACATGTGCTACGGCCAAGATGAAGAAGCAAAGCTCGGGCCTTTATACGCCTCTTCCTGTGCCTGATGTCCCGTGGCAGGATGTTAGCATGGACTTTGTTTTGGGACTACCACGTACCTCCAGGAAGCATGATTCGGTATATGTGGTGGTTGACCGTTTCTCGAAGATGGCCCTCTTTATCCCTTGCTCGAAGACTTCGGATGCTTCTAGGGTAGCCCGCCTATTCCTTACTCATGTGGTGTGCAAGTTCGGGTTACCTCGCACTATAGTGTCTGACCGTGATGTTAGATTCACTTCCTACTTTTGGAAGACACTATGGCATATGATGGGTACTCACCTCAAGTTTTCCACTGCATATCATCCCCAGACAGATGGTCAGACCGAGGTGGTCAATAGGAGTCTGGGAGACCTTTTAAGGTGTCTAGTTAAGGACCGCATCGGGGATTGGGATCTCATTTTACCCATGGCTGAGTTTGCATACAATGATTCGGTGAATAGGTCTACCGGCATGAGTTCATTTGAAATTGTCATAGGTCGTAGGCCTAGGAAACCCGTTGACCTTGTCCCCATGCCTATCTATGCTAGAGTGTCGGAGTCGGCCGAGTCGTTTGCTAGGAATGTTAGGAGTTTGCATGACGACATCCGTCGTCACATTGAGGCCAGCAATGCACGGTACAAGGAGTTAGCCGATGCCCACCGACACCACCGAGAGTTCCACGAGGGCGAATACGTCATGATCAGGGTAAGACCCGAACGGTTTCCCTCTGGAACCGTTAAGAAGTTGCAAGCTCGCGGAGCCGGGCCCTTTAGAGTGTTGAAACGCGTTGGATCCAATGCGTATGTTGTGGACCTGCCCGAGGAATATGGTATAAGCTCTACCTTCAATGTATCGGATCTTGTTGCATATAGGGACCCAATGGTGATCCCTAGTGAGCCTTTTGAGCCATCTCCTCCCCATGAGAGTGATCCCACACCTGAGTGTCCACTCCCACCTCCAGCCCCTTTTTCACGGCAGCGTGAGCATATAGATCGTATACTGGATGAGCAAGTGACAGTTACCAGGAGTGGATCTTACCCGCGCTACCTAGTGCGATGGAGAGGACGGCCCGCTACTGAGGACACATGGATCACACATGGCGAGTTGCAGTGGATCGATCCGGACCTTCTGGAGCGATACAGGCGCGATGCAGACCCTTACTCGACAGGGTCGAGTTTCTCCCACCCAGGGAGAATTGGTGCGGACACCCGAGCAGTTGAGCGGCACGACACGCTGAGCCACCGGTATCGCACACGGAGCACGACTCGAGCCACCTCAGCGTCCATCTGGCTCGGAGACAGCCTGGAGACTCCGCCTTGAGCCTCCCCATTTATCATATTTAGTTAGCCTTTATGTGTGTGTAATTTGTGTTTATTTCATTGTATTCGGTATGTAATTATGAGTGTACGAGGGGCTTATTTACAAAATGGGACCCCTGGGCCCCACGGGACCCCCAGGCCCCATCCCATTGAGCCACCTCAGCCATGGGCCCTAGGTGGGGTCACTCAACATGTCAAATGGAGGCATCTAGAAGTTTGAATGGTAAAAGGCACATGGGAGACAAGTGGACTTCAAAGTCCAAGGTGGCTACCAACTTGTCCCCCCCTTGCCACCAAAGTCAATAGGGCGCCCCCTTCCCCTTATTTTTTATTTTAATTTTTGTGGAATGGTCACATGCCATCCCAGCCCTCCATCTCACACCCCTAGATCCAATGGTGGAGGATGGATTAGATGGGTGACCTATATATGCTTGTATTTTCCCATTTTCATGAATTAATGCCATAAGAATTGTGAAATTTGTTGGAGCATGGCCTAGGCCACCCCCTTCTCCTCTCCCTCTTCCCCTTGAAGCTGTGAAGGCTTCCTTCAGGTGGTGAGACTCCACCCTATCAGTTCCGGTCACCGCCGCCGCCGCCACGAGCCGCCACCGCACCGCCACCGCCATCAACGGAGTTCTGCCCGCGCAATACCACAGTAGCTTGTTCGAAATTCACAGATCTTCTCTGAGCTCATTTGGCTACCAAATTTGGAGGAGCTGTTCCTGGGATGTTCGTCTCCACCCACAAAAATCAGGCCAGCATTCAGATCACGTTTGCTAATTTTTGATTTTCGTCCACTCTTCCATTTCTGTTCTGCCAGAGTTCTGTCCAGGTTCACCTACATCCTGAGTTTCATGTCTTAGATCCACTTTTTGATTTCTGTTAGTTCGCCCAATTTTACTGGGGGTTCCATCCATCCACCCCTTCATCCATAATTTTTATAAATTTTTGATTCACCCATCTCATATTTTATAAAAATCGTTCTCAGACCCATCTACAGCTCTGTCCACCTGTTCCCAGATCCAACCATCAGTCACTCAAAAATCCTAACAAATCGCAGCCACCTCCAAATTAAATTCAAAAAATAGTCCCAGTTCCTTGGTTTGATTCCCTACAACTCCTAATAAGAGCTCAAGAGCTGAATCGGACGTTTACTAGGCGGTCAACGGTGGTTTTCAGACAAGTGCCCTGCAGATCTGAGATTTCAGTTACTGTACAACAGGGACTTGTAAATTCAATAAAGTTCTGATCCGACCAGATCCAGCAGATCTCTCTGGGTTTAGATTGACGAATTTGAAGAGAGATTTCCAACGATAGCTCATGCGTCCCGATCCGACGTCGGGATTGATCGCAGCGGCCGTTTTCGCCGGAGCGCGCGCCGGAAGACAGCAACCAAAATCCGTGGGTTATTAGTTCAAGAGTTGGGAATCAGGGCCGATCGACCCCCGATCGGTGTTTTCGGCCGACCGCCATCCGTGGAGGGGCGCCACCAGGGGTCCCCATCACAGTGGGTCCCACGCCTGTAGATCCGGAGGCCAGCGCCACCCGTGGGCCCCACGGGCCCGCAGAACCCGCCGTTCGGACAGTACAAAAACGCGGAGTTCGGCACCGCCAGGCGACATCAAGATGCTGCCCGTCAACCCGATTTGCGTGATTCCCGGACTCCACATGTGACCTTTTACCTCCCTGTGTGGAGTGGGTCAAATCATTGCACTGTTGTAAAATTGTTTAACCGGAGATCCGTAATTCGGCCGAGGTTGTCTTCGCCATGCCGGGTGCGTGGAGGTACGGTCTTAACATCTCGGCATTCGCTTGCTAGTTTAGTATATGGTCTTTTGCCACTGCCGAGAGCGATAGGTACTAGCCCGTGTGTTCATGTCACCGCTGTGAGAGTGAGAGTGACCCGTCCCGCGACTCGATCCGAGTCCGGAAGTTGAGTCGGACTACCCTTGACCTCCGCCGGTTCCTTAACCGTGCACGGTCCGCGCTTTCCCTCGCTTTGGACGACGAGTGAGCTTCCACTTCTGTTAGCGACGTTTCACCACTAGGAGCTCGTAGTGTCGGGCTTAGTGTCTCCCTGGTGTGTGTTGCTGGTCGTGTCTTCATCTAGAGTCCGAGGGTGGCACCATATAGTGTCGTCTCCCGTGTCCGTCCCGCATCACTAACTGACATAACTGGGAATACAATGTAGACTCAAATAAATTCAAAGACACGACTAGCTAATGATAGATGGTTGGCGTTCTAGCAATCTTCACTCGGCCTCAATCCCATTCTTGTCGCTATCCGATTCACCTGAAAATGTTAGGAAGCAACTGGATGAGCGAATCGCTCAGTAGTAATTACATCTCAAATTCGAGCAATCTTTACGTGGATTATAATTTGCATGTATTATCAGTATGGCTATGCATGACGTACGTACAAAAGAATCAGGTATACAGGTAAATCTAGACATGATGAACAATAAGAGATCAAGAACTGTATAAAGAGAGTATATCAAGATTTCAAGTAGTTGACAAGCAGTATTTCAAGAATTTATAGATGCAAATGTCACTCCGGGGCAAGTAGGGATTCATGTACGATTACGAATTTAAGTGCGAGAATGAACTCATGTATAAGTATATCTCAGATACGAGTAAGTAAAAATTTAATTCAAGCAAGTAAAGTTGAGTATGTATCAGTAGAATTGGCTATTTCAATGAAGCAAGTATTTCGCCCTTTCTCGGGCCACAAGTCAAGTATTACCCGTTACGGACCACACAAGTCAAGTCAAGTGAGTAAAGAGAGAGTAGGGGTGGAGTGTCTCAAGTGAAGCAAGTACTCCGGTGTAATACTAAACATCGTGGTCAATAAACTCCCATGGGCACAAGTACCTTCGGGTGCTCCTCCCAAGACCAGACCGGGCTCTATATGCACAGCATTTCATGTATTACTTTTGACATCCACTTTCATTTTATAGCCAATATAGAGTTTCAAGGGTTACCTTAGTAGGATATACAAGGTAGATTTTTATGGAATGGAATTCAAGGACTCATAATATGTAAGAAAATGACTTAGGGTTACGTCGGTACAAACCACGATAAAAATGAGTAAAAAAATATTAATATATATACTTTTTCCTAAACAAACACTCTAGATAATTCTATAGTAAGGTTAAACAAAAGTTAGAACATCTCATAAAGGCCATTATACAAATATGCTAGTTTACTATTTAAGAATACTCTTCAGATTACTATTCACTACTATTCACATACTATTCATTTACTATTGGCAAATACTATTCGCCCTAAATAACGCCCTTCACTAAATCGTCATTTTAGTGAATCACAACTGCTTAAATAGTCGTGACTTCTAAGTTTGTATATAAATTAGTTAGTATATTAATCATCCATGTTAAAAATTTAATAGATGTGAATCATGATACCTAATCTAATGCATGAGCATACCGTTAGATTCCTTATATTTTTCTTTACCTATCTACGTGTCTATATAAAAAAATTCTTTTATTTAGAAAAGTGATACTATTCATTGAAATAGTGACTTTTTATACACTATTAATACCGTAAAAATTTCTCAAAAATAGAAAGTAAGGATATGAACAGGTAGAGGAAATTCTCGGGAGTTCAGAATCATGCTCATGCGGAATTATTGGGTTTTACTATTCAATAAATTGGGGTGATTTACGTCGGGAAGGTACATTCCGTGACTCAAAACACTATTCCAACACTATTCATTTTTAATACTTTCAGTAAATCAGGAATTTAGTACATGGTTAAATAGAGAAAAATATGAGGGTTCTAGAACCATATTCATGCAGGAGTTTCGTGATTAGGTCAAAAATGTTATAATTGTCTGAACATGGTGGCTCGGCATTATGAGTCACAGTTTATTATTTAAACACTATTCATTTTTAATTCTTTTAGTAAATCGGGAATCGAGCACATGGACAGGTAGAGAAAAATATCAGGATCACAGAACTATATTCATGCAAAAATTTCATGGCTTAGTTTAATAGTTATATATTTTTGAATGTGTTGATTTACTGATTATTGGAAATTCTAGAGAATGGAATTGACGTCATTGCACAAGTCATCCTTTAATTGACGACTACACTCGGGTCTTCAATTTTTAAATTGGCACCCCCTCAAGCAGTCTTCAATTAAGTAATTGGCGCCCTGGCTTGGGGCGCCATTTACAGTGGGTGATTTTCACCCAAGCAGGTATGTTTTGTGACTCAAAGTACTGTTCATTTCGAAAAAGTTTCTCAAAAGCTGAAAGTAAGGACATGAATGTATAGTATAATTCCTCAGGAGTCCAGAAATATGTTCAGTTAAAATTACTGAGTTTTGGTTTCATAGATATTAATTTTCAAATATTATATCTTTAATTTTCTCAATGAATTGACGACCTGTGAGCAGTCTTCATTTAATTGAAGACTCTCATGGTGTCGTCAATTTAAATTTCAACCCCTTGTGAGTTGTGCTTCGCATCAGAATTGTAAGTTCTGTGATACAAGTCACTATTCATTTCTCCAAAGTTTCTCCGAATTATAATCCGAAGATATGGTTAGATGGAGAAAAATCTCAGGGTCACAGAAATATATTCGGTCAAAATTTTCATGGTTCAGTTTATTAGTTATAGATTTTTGAAGACTTTGATTTACTGATTTCTGGAAATTCCAAAAAATTGAATTGACGTCATTGCTCAAATCTTCATTTAATTGACGACTTCGTGCGAAGTCTTCAATTCTGTAATTGGCGCCCTGGTCAGGGGCGCCTCTTACAGAGAGTGGTACACTATTCATTTACTATTCATCAGTGTGAAAAGGTTCTGAATCAGGAAGTAATGATACGAATATGTTGAGAAAAATATCAGGATTCCAGAAACATATTCATGCAAAAATTCCGTGATTTAGTTCGATAGTTATGGATTTTTGAATGTGTTGAATTAATAATTTCTAAAAATTTCAGAAATCGAATTGACGACATGGTGCATGTCATCATTTAAATGACGACTGCTTGCGTAGTCTTCAATTTGGTAATTAGGGCCCTTGTCTGGGGCGCCATTTACCAGAGTGCTGGGACCCTCCGGGTCTTTAACCCATGAACGTATTATATTAACAGAGGATATATATTAAGGTTTAAAACATGATTATTAAGAATGAAAACTAGTGTGATAAAATACGTTAAAAAGCTCATGAAATCATGCAAATGAACTAAGTTCAAACTCATAAAAAAATCATGATAACAGTATGTAACAAGCTATTAACAGATGTGTAACATGGTATTATTCTTGGTCATGGTTATATATATATATATATATATATATATATATATATATATATATATATATAGCATGGTTGACTAGTTGATCGAACTCTAAACATGCATCAATTAACCTATTTAACTACTAGTTCGGCAAGATTTGAGAACACCTACCTATTGACGTGTGATTACTAGGAAAGATGACATGATGAAGCCACGCGTTCCCCGCCGCCGCAGTAGGACATAGACTTCACGCTTCCCGAGGAATGAAGGGAAACATTCCCTTCTGTAAGCATTGAAAGATGGCAGTAGCCTCTGACAGTGGTTCGTAGGGGATTAGTTATAAGGATTTACAGGCATTGGTTATTGCCTTGTGGGTCCGGTTTGGGAAGCACGATCCTAGATTAATGCTTAGCCAGCGAAATGGGACTGTTCGTGTCTCAATCTTCTAGAATCATGTGTTTAAATGACGCCCTTTAAGGGGTCATTCATTTAATAAATGACGCCTTGCATGAGGGCGTCATTTGTTTGGGTAGCATTATTGTGGGATTATTAATGAGAATGACGCCCTTCAAGAGGGCATCATTTGTTAGACACTTCTGCCGCACTCACGTGATATATATATATATATTAATATTTTATTAGAATGGGGTCCTCTTAAAAATGACGCCTCCAACCTGGTCTTCAATTTGGAAATTGACGCCCTAATGAGGGGTGTCAATTTCACTAAGTGGACAAAGTGGTAGTCCACTTACGTACAACATGGCCCCTTATGTTTAAAGTTGTTTTGTAATTTTATAGAATAACCCTCCCTTTGTTTTGTTTCTTTCTGCAATACCTCCTATGTAAGATTCTTTACCCATGTGCATATAGTTGGATTGCACATTTGTATGCTAGTCCTCCTATAGTTTAGTTCTTTAAACAAAACCTAGAATTCTATTAAGAAGAGTAGGTTACGTATACATAAGGTGATGATTTGTAATTTTATATGCTAGCCCCCCCTAAGGTTTGGCTCTTTACACAAAGCCCTCATGATTCTTTATTTTATAAAGTAGGGTTGGCTTGTATATTTTTATTATAGTCCTTGTGAGGTTGGGTTCCTTATGTAAGCCCTTCATGTATGATTTCTTTTAAGAAGAAGTTTTAAATTTACGTAAAGGTATTGATCGGGGGTGCTACACCCTCCCCTACTCAAGAGAATTTGGTCCCCAAATTCAACTGCATTATATGGGAATAGGAAAGGTGCAGAGTACTTTCAATTAGAATAACTATGGAAATCTCCTCTTCATAGATTCTTCAGTTTCCCATGTAGCTTCTTGTTCTAAACATTGATTCCATTGGATTTTCACCATAGGGATCATCTTGTTCCTTAGAACTTGAACTTCTCGGTCGAGGATCTTCATTGGCTTCTGCTCGTAGGTAAGGTCCTTCTGTACCACTAAATCATTGTGGTCAATGACATGGAGGGGATCGTGCACATATTTCTTCAGCATAGAAACATGAAACGCGTTGTGCACTTCTAACAGTTGCGGAGGTAGGGTGATGTGATAAGACACCTCGCCTACTCTTTCCAGCACTTCGAATGGACCAATAAACCTTGGTGTGAGTTTGCCTTTAACATCAAATCTTCTAATGCCTCGGCCGGGAGATACCTTGAGGAAAACATGATCTCCAACTTGAAATTCCAGGTCTCGCCTTCGGTTATCGACATAAGATTTCTGCCTGGACTGTGCTATCATTAACCTTTCTCTAATGAGGTGTATCTTCTCGGTAGAATCTCGTACCATGTCTGGGCCTAGAATTTGTTTTTCACCAACTTCATCCCAGCATATAGGAGATCGACAACTCATGCCATATAATGCCTCAAAAGGTGCCATTTGTATACTAGCTTGATAGCTGTTGTTATATGCAAATTCGGCTAGTGGTAAGTGGTCATGCCAGCTTCCGCCGAAGTCTATAATGCATGCTCTCAACATATCTTCAACAACTTGATTAGTCCTCTCGGTCTGTCCATCTGTCTGGGGATGGAAAGCTGTGCTGTAGTTGAGTTTCATCCCCAGAGAGTGCTATAGACTTTTCCAAAAATGAGAGGTGAAGCGCGGGTCTCGGTCAGATACGATCGAGACGGGAACTCCATGCAATCTAACCATCTCTTTGATATATAGGGCAACAAGTACGTCGACTGACCATCGGCTTTTTCTGGGTAAGAAATGGGCCGATTTGGTTAGCCGGTCGATAATTACCCAAATTCCATCATATCCGCCTCTTGACTTGGGCAAACCCATGATAAAGTCCATGTCAATGTCTTCCCACTTCCACTTGGGAATATCTAGCGGATGTAGCTTTTCGGCGTGTTTTTGATGTTCCGCCTTCACTTGTTGGCATGTAAGGTAACGAGATACAAAGTCTGCTACCTCCCTTTTCATGTTAGGCCACCAAAAAGTTCTTTTCAAGTCTTGGTACATCTTAGTGGCTCCAGGGTGGATCGTGTACCTCGATCGATGAGCTTCTTCAAGAATCTTCTTCTTCAATTCGGGACAGTCAGGCACACATGTCCGTTCATGAAATAGCAATCTACCATCAGGTGCCAGCTTGAAATCCAGTCTCTCATCCAGCTTGCTCTTTATCTCCACTAGTAAGGGATCTTCTTCATGTAGCTTCTTGATTTCAGGTAGCAAATCTGGATGTAGACTCATATGAGATAGAATAATACACATGTTCTTCTCATCTGTGCTGATATCAAGCCCAAAGAATTTCTCCAGTAGCTTCCATTCTTGTATCATGTAGTTGGCCAATATTGTTCTTGGCTTTCGACTAAGGGCATCAGCTACGGAATTACCCTTACCAGGATGATACTGTATAGTGAAGTCGAAATCCTTGAGATACTCGAGCCAACGCCTTTGCCACATGTTCAGCTCCTTTTGGGAGAATAAGTACATGAGGCTTTTATGATCAGAGTACACAGTGAATTGTTCTTCGTAGAGATAGTGCCTCCAGATTTTCAAAGAGAATACTACCGCCGCCAGTTCTAAGTCATGAACCGTGTTGTTCTCTTCATGTTTCTTCAATTGTTGGGAAGAGTATGTAATGACTCTTCCATTCTGCATCAATACACATCCGAGGCCAATACACGAGGCATCGGTATATACCTCATATTTTTCTCCTTCAATTGGTAATGATAAGACTAGAGCAGTGGTCAAGAGATCCTCCAAAGCTTGGAAACTCTTTTCACAGTCTTCATTCCACTCATGAGGCACTTCCTTGCGGGTTAACCTGGTTAGAGGAACGACAATCTTGGAGAAGTCCTTGATAAAACACCTGTAGTAACCAGCTAGACCCAAGAAGCTTCGAATCTCCATTGCATTTGTGGGTCGTTCCCAATTCTTCACGGCTTCGACCTTTGATGGGTCAACATCAATTCCGTTCTTTGAAATAATATGGCCTAAGAAAGATACTTCCTCGAGCCAGAACTCGCATTTGCTGAATTTGGCATATAGCTTATTTTCCCTTAATATCTGCAGTGCCTTCTTGAGATGTTCTTCATAATCCTCTTCGGTCTTGGAATAGATCAGAATATCATCAATAAAGACCACAATGAATTGGTCTAAATAGGGCCTGAATATGCTATTCATTAACTGTATAAAAGCTGCGGGGGCATTTGTTAGTCCGAAAGGCATAACCGTAAATTCTTAATGCCCATACCTGCTTCGGAATGTAGTTTTATGGATGTCTTCTTCTTTGATCTTCAATTGGTGGTAACCAGAACGAAGATCAATCTTGGAGAAATATGAAGCTCCAAATAATTGATCGAACAGTTCGTCAATCCTTGGCAGCGGGTATTTGTTCTTGATTGTAAGATGATTTAGCTGCCGATAGTCGATGCATAGTCTCATCGATTCGTCCTTCTTTTTGACGAACATCATTGGTGCTCCCCAAGGGGAAGTACTCGGCCTTATGAAACCCTTTTTCAATAACTCCATTAGTTGTTCCTTTAGTTCCTTCAGCTCAGTAGGGGACATTCTGTATGGTGCCCAAGAAACAGGACCAGCACCAGGGACAAGGTCGATTGTGAACGACACTTCCCTTTCCCAGGGTAAGCTTGTTAAATCTTCTAGAAAAACATCAAGAAAATCCCGAATTACACGGATGTCTTCAAGTTTAACCTTCTCAACTTCCGTGGCAGTCACGGATGCTATGAATGCCATGCATCCCTTATCCATAAGCCTTCTAGCTCGGAGTGTCGATATAGATTTACTCTGAGGGCTATTGTAAACTAGCTCTGGGAAATCCACGAAAGTTACCTTGCCATGCCGGCAATCTACAGTTGCTTGGTATGTGGATAACCAGTCGGCACCTAGTCTGACATCATAACCCTTCATATCTAGGCATATCAGGTCAGTAGGTAAATTACTTTCCTTAATCATAACTTCACAATTTGGTTAGTGATAAGTGATATCAAACTCATTCCTAAGAGGTGTAGATATGACCAAATCTAACAGTTCATGTTTCTTAGAAAATGAAGCAGCAAAGTTCTTGGAAACGAATGAATGAGTTGCTTCGGTATCAAATAAAACTTGAGCAGTTTTTGAACAAATGGTGAGAGTACCTTCCACAATTCCGCCTTCAGTGGGTTCCGTCTCTCGGAGAGCTTGCAGACGGCCTTGTTTCTTTACCCGACGCTTCTCGTCTTTGATGTCTTGCTCCTTCATCAGTGGGTTGTCGGCTCCCGCATCTAAGACAAGCTCCTAACTTCCTCCAACATTCCTCGGGCTTATGACCAGCTTTATCACAATACTTGCAAATCTCCTTAGAGGGTGTGGCAGTGGTGAACGGCCTATCAGTCTTCTGGAATTTCTTTGCCTTGGAGGGCTCCCCTCCCATGAAGAACCTCTTCTTGTTGAATGATTGTTTGAACTTTCCTGGGCTTGTGATGGGTTCCTTCTTGTCTCTTCCTCGGATTCTCTCGGATAATTCAGTGGCATCTTCTAGTAATTGGGCACGCCAAACTATCTCCGAATAAGCTTGGATGTCCATCGGTGTAAGTTGTGCAATATAGTGGGGTCGAAGCCCGTTTAGGAACCTTCTCACCTTCATCTTTTCTGTACACACCAAGTGGGGTGCATACCTAGATAATCTGGAAAACTGGGCCTCATACTCAGCCACTTTCAAGCCCCGTTGTTTTAGGATGGCGAATTCTGCGGCCTTCTTCTCCTGGATATGGTCGGAGAAGTACTTGTTGTTGAAATGCTCCGTGAATTCATCCCATGTGACATGGTATTCTGGCAGTGTTGCTTCTATGGATTCCCACCAGTATCGAGCGTCTCGCTCCAGTTAGAATACGGCCAATAAAACCTTCTCCTCGTCCGCGCATTGCATTACACGGAAGATTCGTTCCATCTTCTTTAGCCAATTCTCGGCATCCTCGGGGTCGGACGAACCCGTGAACCTTGGTGGGTTCATGTTACGGAAACTCCTATGGAGATCACCCGCTCCACGGTTTGCTCTGCCTTGGGCCACTTACTGTAGTGCCTGTGTAAGGCCCTGCACGGTGCGCTGCATCTTGCTCCATTGTGCTCTTTCCGCAGCCATGATTCTACAAAAGAGTTTAAGTATGATAAAGATCAGGTTTTCTTGTAAGGTCAAAAAGTCTTTATAAAACTTAACCCATGGCTCTATCCATCTCACCGGGTAAGGTATATCTATCCTTGGACTCGGGTTTTACCTATCCTTGGACTCAAGTTTTTACTTAGATTTCCATTTCTAACCTTTTATTTCTTCTAGTTCCCTAGGTTTGAAAACCTAGGCTCCGATACCACGAAGACTGTCACATCCCGAGCGCGAAAGATACTCGGAAGCGTGACGCGTCTATATAGATCGTGTCATTAGAGCGATAAGAATTTTTAACATACATAATTACAGAGCGTGCAAATGACTAATAAATCTAATAAATTCCAATAGTCCAAGTGATGATTATTTGATTACTCAAAGGAATTAAAGATAGTCCATGAAAATTTCCAGATTTAGAAAGTCAAACATTAGGCAACACGACTTAACACAAAGTTTATACCACTAACTGACATAACTGGGAATACAAGGGAGACTCAAATAAATTCAAAGACACGACTAGCTAATGATAGATGGTTGGCGTTCTAGCACTCTTCACTCGGCCTCAATCTCATTCTTGTCGCTATCTGATTCACCTGAAAATGTTAGGAAGCAACTAGATGAGTGAATCACTCAGTAGGAATTACATCTCAAATTCGAGCAATCTTACGTGGATTACAATTTGCATGTATTATCAGTATGGCTATGCATGACGTACGTACAAAAGAATCAGGTATACAGGTAAATCTAGACATGATGATCAATAAGAGATCAAGAACTGTATAAAGAGAGTATATCAAGATTTCAAGTAGTTGACAAGCAGTATTTCAAGAATTTATAGATGTAAATGCCACTCCGGGGCAACCAGGGATTCATGTACGATTACAAATTTAAGTGCGAGAATGAACTCATGTATAAGTATATCTCAGGTACGAGTAAGTACATATTTAATTCAAGCAAGTAAAGTTGAGTACGTATCAGTAGAATTGACTATTTCAATCAAGCAAGTATTTCACCCTTTCTCGGGCCACAAGTTAAGTATTACCCGTTCCGAGCCACACAAGTCAAGTCAAGTGAGTAAAGAGAGAGTAGGGGTGGAGTGTCTCAAGTCAAGCAAGTACTCCGGTACAATGCTAAACACCGTGGTCAATAAACTCCCATGGACACAAGTACCTTCGGGTGCTCCTCCCAAGACCAGATCGGGCCCTATATGCACAGCATTTCATGTATTACTTTTGACATCCACTCTCATTTTATAGCCAATATAGAGTTTCAAGGGTTGCCTTAGTAGGATATACAAGGTAGATTTTTATGGAATGGAATTAAAGGACTCATAATATGCAAGAAAATGACTTAGGGTTGCGTCGGTACAAACCACGATAAAAATGAGGAAAAAAATATTAATATATATATACTTTTTCCTAAATAAAAACTCTAGATAATTCTATAGTAAGGTTAAACAAAAGTTAGAACATCCCATAAAGGCCATTATACAAATATGCTAGTTTACTATTTAAGAATACTATTCAATTACTATTCAATTACTATTCACTACTATTCACTACTATTCACTTACTATTGAAAAATACTATCGCCCCAAATAACGTCTTTCACTAAGTCGTCATTTTCATGAATCACGGCTGCTTAAACAGTCGTGACTTCTAAGTTTGTATATAAATTAGTTAGTATATTAATCATTTAGTATATTAATCATCCATGTTAAAAATTTAATAGATGTGAATCATGATACCTAATATAATGCATGAGCATACCGTTTGATTCCTTATATTTTTCTCTACCTATCTACATGTCTATATCAAAAAAATTCTTTTATTTGGAAAAGTGATACTATTCATTGAAATAGTGACTTTTTATACACTATTCATACCGTAAAAATATATGAACAGGTAGAGGAAATTCTCGGGAGTTCAGAATCATGCTCATGCAAAATTGTTGGGTTTTACTATTCAATAAATAAGGGTGATTTACACCGGGAAGGTACATTCCGTGACTCAAAACACTATTCAAACACTATTCTTTTTTAATACTTTCAGTAAATCAGGATTTTAGTAAATGGTTAAATAGAGAAAAATATGAGGGTTCCATAACCATGTTCATGCAGGAGTTTCATGATTAGGTTAAAAAAGTTATAATTATCTGAACATGGTGGCTCGTCATTATGAGTCACAGTTTATTATTTAAACACTATTCATTTTTAATTCTTTCAGTAAATCAGGAATCGAGGACATGGACATGTAGAGAAAAATCTCAGGATCACATAACTATATTCATGCAAAATTTTCATGTCTTAGTTTAATAGTTATAGATTTTTGAATGTGTTGATTTACTGATTATTGGAAATTCCAGAGAATGGAATTGACGTCATTGCACAAGTCATCCTTTAATTGACGACTCCTCTCGGGTCTTCAATTTTTAAATTGGCACCCCCTCAAGCAGTCTTCAATTAAGTAATTTACGCCCTGGCTTGGGGCGCCATATTCATTCAAAATTTTCATGGCTTAGTTTAATAGTTATAGATTTTTGAATGTGTTGATTTACTGATTATTGGAAATTCTAGAGAATGGAATTGACATCATTGCACAAGTCATCCTTTAATTGAAGACTCCTATCTGGTCTTCAATTTTTAAATTGGTGCCCCCTCAAGCTGTCTTCAATTATGTAATTGGCGCCCTGACTTGGGGCGCCATTTACAGTGGATGATTTTCACCCGAGCAGGTACATTTTGTGACTCAAAGTAGTGTTCATTTTGAAAAAGCTTATCAAAATCCAAAAGTAAGGACATGAATGTGTAGTATAAATCCTCGGGAGTCCAGAAACATGTTCAGTTAAAATTACTGAGTTTTGGTTTCATATATATTAATTTTCAAATATTATATCTTTAATTTTCTCAATGAATTGACGACCTGTGAGCATTCTTCATTTAATTAAAGACTCTCATGGTGTCGTCAATTTAAGTTTCAACCCCTTGTGAGTTGTGCTTCACATCAGAACTATAAGTTATGTGATACAAGTCACTATTCATTTCTCCAAAGTTTCCCCGAATTATAATCCGAAGACATGGTTAGATGGAGAAAAATCTCAGGGTCACAGAAATATATTCCATCAAAATTTTCATAGTTCAGTTTATTAGTTATAGATTTTTGAAGACTTTGATTTGCTGATTTCTGGAAATTCTAGAAAATTGAATTGACGTCATTGCTCAAGTCTTCATTTAAATGACGACTTCGTGCGAAGTCTTCAATTCTGTAATTGGCGTCCCGGTCAGGGGCGCCTCATACAGAGGGTGGTACACTATTCATTTACTATTCATCAGTGTGAAAAGGTTCTAAATCAGGAAGTAATGATACGAATATGTTGAGAAAAATATCAGGATTCCAGAAATATGTTCATGCAAAAATTCTGTGATTTAGTTCGATAGTTATGGATTTTTGAATGTGTTGAATTAATAATTTTTGAAAATTTCAGAAATCGAATTGACCACATGGTGCATGTCTTCATTTAAATGACGACTGCCTGTGCAGTCTTCAATTTGGTAATTGGCGCCCTTGTTAGGGCCGCCATTTACCCGAGTGCTGGGACCTTCCGGGTCTTTAACCCATGAACGTGTTATATTAACAGAGGCTATATATTAAGGTTTAAAACATGATTATTAAGAATGAAAACTAGTGTGATAAAATACGTTAAAAAGCTCATGAAATCATGCTAATAAACTAAGTTCAAACTCATAAAAAAATTATGATAACAGTACTTAACAAGCTATTAACAGATGTATAACATGGTATTATTCTTGGTCATGGTAAAGCCAGAATATATATATATATATATATATATATATATATATATATATATATATATATAGCATGGTTGACTAGTTGATCGAACTCTAAACATGCATCAATTAACCTATTTAACTACTAGTTAGGCAAGATTTGTGAGCACCTACTGTTGGCACGCAAAATATGATCCTTCGGCGACCAAGCCGCAAAGACTAATGATACGGCCCACTGAAGCACAGAAGCCGATGAAGATCAACATACTAAAGGCTCCTCAAGCTGCCAGGGCCCCGAGTCACCTTGAAGTGAATACCGGGGACTTCACCTCAGGATAGTCGAGATGAATCCACAACCAACCGGAAGTGCGACCAAGCCTGCCCAATGATCCGGCATCGACCCCGTCATGCCGCTACCCTACATCCGTCACCCGACCAAGGACGACGGTCTACCCGGTGACTCTCCTGAGGAGGAAGAACGTCCTCGACCATTCACAACAAGGGGGCCGAAGGTTCTGTCGGCAGAAGACCCCGATCACCCGGCACGGGTACGGCTTCCCGCCAAGATGGGCCCGTTAGTAGCCGAATGATCACCCAGCGCATGCAGAACTATCCCTGGTGTTATCCAACCCCCTAGGGAGCTTTGGGTACGAGCCAGACCGAGCCAATGGCATGGATCGTAGAGCCGAAGGCCATGTCAGCATTAAACCCGTGCGGCCAAACTAAAGCTATCTGGAGTCTCGAGAATGGCCGTACGTCAACCGAGGGGCTTCGACAAAACGCCTCATCAAGCTTTCGATGGGCATTGGCGAGATAATGTTCACGGTGATCCCCGGAATCATCCCCGGACTCATCAACTGTCTCGAAGCGCACAAGGGACGTTAGCACGGCGCGCCCTTATCTCGGCGCGCCCCCCCACCTAATGCCCCTTTGGTCGGCGCGCTTGAGACCTACCCTCACGTCCTCCTATCCCAGCGCGCTAAAGAATGGAGCTTCCTCCCGGCACGCCAAAGACCACGCCGGATGAAGAGCCTCCAACCTGCTATATAAATGGGTGAAGTTTGATCAGAAGAGAGGAGAACGGGAGGAGAGAGGCAAAATCAAGAAGAAAGATCAGAAGATATAGAGAGGAAGAAAAGAAAAAAAGGAGGGAGAGGGCTTCTCGAGAGGGTTTTCTCCTGAAGTAGAGAGTCTTGGGGTTCCTTCGGAGGAGCTTCGGCCGGTCGTCTTCTTCCTCTACGATACCCTATTTCAGGAACAGGTGGGCGCGGGTGCTGATTCTTTTCCTATTTTCCGCAGATCTCTCTTCTGAGACTTCCACCCATCGAATGTAAGCGAGGGGGGGAGGAGTGACGATGATATGAGTCAATTCTCCTCCCCCCTCTACGTGATTTCTTTTCTTTGTTCTTCCCCTGTTGTTGCGCTCCGAGCGTCCTCTGCCTATGATATTGTAGAATGGCGACCGAGCAATGGTGCCGGTGCTGTACTCTCACCATGTAAATGCTAAACCATTCCCGTTTCTGGGATGGTAATATATATGCGCGTGTGAATGCTCAAATGAATAGATAGAATGAATGATCCTCAGCCCCTCTTTTATCCATGCCAATGCGTGTGTCTGAGCTCTTCTCCGCACAGCTGTAATTCTGGTTTCTCCGAGGTCTACATCGTGCCCCAAATCATCGTGGGCTACAGAGACACCCCCTCCCCGGGGGCTTTTCTTTCGATCATTCTCACGTTTGATTCAAGGGTTTTCGCATCCCTTTCTCTTCTCGGATGGAGCCGTGCTTCTGCGTGTGCCTCTTTCCGCCATGCATAGGGTTCATCCCCTGAACGTTGCTTTCCAATTGTTCGAGCATATGCCCCTGCGATGGGACCGTCTCATTTATGCATTTACTACCTCTATGCATCATGATCATTCGAACTGTTCCGAAATTTTCTCATCGTTTCGATCACCCGGGGAGGGGGACATTCCCCTGCTGCTTCCTGAAGTTGTTGGGCGACCGGAGGGGGAGGCTCTATCTCTCGATGGTAGGCGCTTCCTCGAAGCCATTGCAGACAATGATAGGGGTCCTAGTTCAATGAACTCAGCCCCAACAAATTAAGACCCGATCGAGACCGGGGGGATGTGTGCTCCTTGTAGGCTATCCCTCGGAGTCCCATTCTCCCAATGGTCAGTTCCTCCATGGGATGAATCACAGACTATGGGTCCTGCACCCCTCGCAGGCTAGTCCTCGGGGTGATGCTCCCATCATCAATGGCTTCATCTCTATGTCTTTTCCCTTATGGAACCTTGGTGCCCCTAGCAGGCTAGTCCTCGGGGTATCCTATCCAATAGGGCTTGCTGGCTGCCTTCTTGTAGACCGGCGATTTAGGGGCTTGTTCCATAGGTGAGCATGACCCCGCTTCTCCCCTGCAACTCTTCAGGTTCAGGGGAGATGCTGTCCAATTTTGGACATATTAATAATGAATAAACCATAACAAAATACTCATTCTGGACCCAATTATCCCGGTGCTCGAGTAGGAACCTCGCACTGGCTTATCATGTCATTCTTGGAGGGTTCTGGACTTCAATTTAATAAACAATTGGCCTCAAATGGCTTCAAAACCATCAACATAAACTTAACAAACTCAAATGATTCAAAATTCATCAAAAAATAAGCTAAAACGGCGCGGCCTTAACCCGACGCGCCCTAATACGGCGTGGTACCCACGTTCGAACGTAAGAAACGGGGGCACTGTTCATCCGCCCATTTGAAAAATCAAAACTAATAATATAAAAAGAATTAACAAAAAAAATTGTTAACCATTTTTTACCATCAATTATTCTATCATGGAAAAATATAAAACAATTAAAAATGCATGAAATGAAAATTGCCTCCGAAATGAACAGTAAAATTGTTTCTCTATTAATGTGGCTCATTTTAGGGAAAGAGCAAAATGCACATGCTAACTGTTGACCTCAACTAAATTAATGTATGCACACACAAATATGAATGAAAATAGGTTAAATTACATGATTTTAATTACATCAAAATTTGGGTTATAAACAAGGGAAATTTGCTTACTCTTTGATTATTAAGCTCAACCAAAATACTAGTTAAAAAATTTGTTAACTTAAGTAAGTAATATTTCAAACACTTAACCAAAATATCGACAAAATATTCGTTATGAATCACGATAAAACTCTCGGGTACTGCATCTTAGATCATCCATATATAATACATGCATATTTATTTCTCTTTGTACCTTGAATGTGGCTTTATTTGTGTTAGGCTCAAGGATTGCACAATATTCTGCTTCAAACTTCACTTGATGCCTCTTATCACATAATTAACTAATGCTTAGTAGATTGTGCTTTAATCCTTCTACATATAGCACTTTATATATGCATTAGGCATTTTCAAATTCAATTGTTCATATGCCTTTGACTTGCCCTCTTCCATTGTCTCCATAGGTCACAGTTCCACGAGTCTTGTCTTTGATTTTAGTGAATAGAGACCTGTCCCCAGTCATATGCCTTGAGTATTGTGGCGACTCTGATTTTTGGATCCTATATTTACGGTTTTTGGAATAATTATGTGGGTTTCATATCATTTGGTTCAGAAATTAAATGGAAATTTATTGTGTTATATTGAAAAATTGACAAGAGAATGGGCATATCTATAAGTTTGATCTTTTTAGCGTTTAGGGGAAACCCTACCAATATTTTTTAAACCCCAACGGACCCCTCCTTCTACGCCACGGTGCCCTCTTCCTCTCCCACTCCTCTTCTCTCTCCCTGCGCCTCACCCTCTCTTCCTCCCTCTCCTTCGCTCCAGCGGCCAACAGAGGCATGGAGATGAGTGGAAGGCAATGTGAGCGGCATGTGGCATGCATGGGAGGGAGCGTGGTGGCGGAGCTTCATGGATTTCTCGAGGTGGAGCGCGGTGGTTTCATGTGGGATCGGCTTCCTTGATGTGGTAAAGTGTCATATGATGTAGAGGGATGGATCCCTAGCTCTCATGTAGGCATTTCCCGAAGATTCGTGCCAATACGGTCAAGATAGAGGGGGTTTTTCTATTGTTGGGCTTGAAATTCATACCTTGGGTTAAGCAATGATTTCTACCAATTTGGGCGGCATTCTTTGATTTAATCACATGTTCTTGAGATGATTGGATGTTGGGATATGATTCACTTTGATTGCATCGCGTTTCCTTTGCGATTCAAGGCCAAGATGAGGCCAAATGTGTGTTGTGGAATGGATTAGATGTGTATGGGGCAAGTGATGGAATCACCCATTTTTGTGGTTTTTCGTGGGTTTAATTGAGTCCTCCCAGCGTGTTGAAGGCCAATAAAGGGTTTTCAGTTGCTTTCCCCTTCGCATAGGATGAATAGGGCATGGAACGGATGAATTTGAGCTAGTTCACGAAGGTCCGGATCAGAAATAAGAACGTGGTCGACCCCCCTACCGCGTTCAGATTCTGGATGGTGACGCGGCATGAATAGACACCGCGTTCATCAAGGGAGGTGGTTCTTGACGCGGTCCAGAGACCAACAATGTCTATGAAGATCATGGTCCTTCTGCCCACCGCGTTCAAGTTAACGTGGCCTGTGATCCAATCGCGTTTAACCAAGCTATTGGTTGGCTAATGTTTGGTTTAGGCTGACTGATCAGGGGTCTAATCGGTTCATTTGCATCTAGAATTTGGGGATTTGTCTTGGAATATCTAAGTGTAATAGAAATTGGGTTGTTTTCTACACCGAATGGGAAGTGTTTGACCAAAGTGTGAATTTGAGGTGGGGGCCCTATCATGGTTCATAGAAGGCCGTCGGTATAACTGAGTTCATGTATAAACTCCGCATATGAGTGTGAGTCATCAGGGGTTGGTAATCATTGAGTTCATGTTCTAGCTTGAGTCCGTGATCACTATTGAGTCTCGAGGCGGGGACAATGTGGAGATGACTAGGAGCGTGATGGCACGAGGATCGAGGCATGGCGTTGGCGTGATCCCGTTCCATGGATTTGAAGCATAGGCGGGGTTCGTATGATGGTTTTGGCATGGCTTTGGCATTTTTGGCACGCGAGATCTTCAGTGGAGGTAGGGGGATAGATTCTCTACCTTTGTCCTACATCCTCTTGGGATTTCGTGCCGATTAGAGTGAGTTTGAGCAGGTTTTCCCATGTTGGGGTAAAATGCATGTTTTGGTGGTGTGAGACGGAATCGTCGTTCTAGGCGATAGTTTTCGATTCTAACCGTAGAATTTGAACCCATGGCTTGTCAGGATTCGATTCCCATCAGTTTGGCTGTAATTGCTCGCGGTTTGGGGTCGGTATGAGGCCGAATGCCCATGTGAGTCATTTTGGGTTGATTTGAGGAAATCGCCTATTTGGATGCCTTTTGGTGGTTTTATGGATCCCTTCCAGCTTGTGGAAGGTTGGTATCACGTTTGTGATTGTTTCCCCGTCGTTTGGGAATGATTGGGGTGTGGAATCATCAGGTTTTGTGAGGTTTTACAAATTTTGGACCGGAAGCAAGACGTAGCAACCCAGAAACCGCGTTCTTCCCTCGGTCTTAGAAGCAGTCTAGTTGGAACCACATTATGTTTTAGTCGATGTGGGCAAGGTGGTTAGGGCCGTGGTCTTGTGAATTATGAGAAGCGGTTGGGATAGATCCGCATCTTAGGAAACTGACCTGTTCGATAGCGGTCAGCTGATAACCGCGTATTTGAGAAGGTGGTTATCAATCATCTGCTTTCAGCCTACCTTGTACCCCTGTTCAACCGTGGTCTTCTTCTAACCGCGTATTGATAGCCGTGGTCATCTCGTAACCGTGATTGTCTTTCCGTCGACTCCGCTTCGTGAAGCGTCGATGTAGTCTTCATCTTCATCTTCTCTTCTATGTTCCCTTGTTCGTGGCACAAGCGGTTTGCCCATGACCGCGTCTTGGCCATTGTTGATAGCCACGGTCGTCCTTTAACCGCGTCCTTCTTGCCCTACAAGAGGCGGTTTGGTCTCAACCGCGACTAGGTTCTCTTCACCCTACTTCATCTGTTTTGGTCTCTGGCCAACCCAGTTGTGACCCAATGGTTGACACGTGACCCCGTGAGTGTCTTAGTTATCCTGTAAGGATTGAACTATGTTCTTTGATGCTTGGGGGTATTGTATTACCTAGATTTACTTGTCCAATTTATTTGAGGCCTCAGGTGATCCCTCATATTCTGTGTTTCTTGTTATGTGGAATTGTGAGTCCGATGAGCGGCTAAGGGGCCGAGGACTCATTATTTGATGATGTGGATACTGCTGTTCTGTGCCGCTTTCATAATGTGTTTTACTATGATTCTTTGACCCAGGGACTAGGCTGATTTGTCGGCTTGTTCTCACTTTGTGCAACGATCTTGACCCGAGTCTTGTGACTCAAGGATCGTTGTTTCAGTAGGTCTAGTTGGCTATCTTGAGTCTAGTAGTTGTGTGTTGCTTTGTGTTCTGTGGTACTTATGACAGGTATGCGTTAGCCTATCTATACTTCGGATTTTCTGTTTGAGAGTCTCTGTGTCTAGTGAGCCTCCACTTGTAGTAGCCTGACCACACTTTCATTTGTTGACCCACCTGGGAGTGGTGGCGAGGTAGTTCCCGGTAGAGACAATTTTTAGGCTGGTTGCCGTGGGCCCCTTTGTCTAGCCGTTAGAGTCTCACGGGAGGGGAAAACCAGCTAGAGACCTGGCTCAAGACATTGAGCTTGTGTGTGCACACGTGGTCAGGGGCATTGGACCAGCGCCGACGGGCGTGACCCTGACTAGTCACTCGTTACTGTTGTTCCTTTGTTACTTGTTTGGTGTCTCGATTTCCACGTTCGAGGTGAGTGGGAGACACACGAGGCCCAGTGTAAGAAGTTAGTGGATGCATCTGGCTTTTCTTCTAGTGGGGAGGTGCTTCTGTCACCTGACACATGATCTTCATGGCTTACATGGTTCTCGTGCAGCGTGAGCTTTAGACGTGTGGTTTCATCTTGTGATACTTGTGATTTGGTTTACATATGTGATGACGTAATTCCTCGAGTGGTTTTATGTCCTTTCGACACTAAGGTCTAGGGTACCGGTAGAGAGTTATCGTGATTCTACCCATAGACATTATAGGAGGCACGACAACAGAGTCGTGACTGTACCTTTGGGCCATGTAGGTCTTCGTAGGGCCTTTGTCAATTTCCATAGGCCTTAGCGATAAGAGTTCATGATTTATCGGTGGTTCGGCAACTCCCTATTGTGTGAGATAGGTTCCATTCGGAGTAGTTTAGAGGGCCGTGGTTCTATCGGCTGCCGTGTTTCTATGTAGTATGGTTGTTCTCCTCTTTACTCTTTCTGTTGCTACTCTTGCTATTGCTTTGTTGTTTAGCACTACTGTTACTATGTTTGTTTCGTGGTAGGGATCTGCAGGACCCCTACTGAGTCAGTGAGACGAGACTCACCCCTATCTTTTCAGGTGTAGTTGTTCTGCTTCCTCGTGTTCGGAGGTGCAGTGTGGTGGTTCTTAGTGCCAACTTTGCCAGTGTCGGGCTTCCCCTGACTTGAGAGTACATTTCTCTTTCTTATATGATGTACTTTTCTTTGGAATGGACTCTGTAGTTTTAATTGTTTAATTGAAAATGTAATTTTGTTCCTGTTAATTTAACAGTCCTGATCATAATTGTAGATTTTTTTATTGCATTATCTTGAAGTTCAATGTACCCACACACACCTTTCTTTCCCTTCTGAGCTTTCCCGCTCGTGGGAGGCCTCTCAGGATCCAAGTGGTATTGGGTTTACCCGGTATCCATATGCTGGGTCATCACACATATGGTATATGCCAATGCAAGGATATCGTTTAATCCGGTCTTAGACGGAAGGTCTAGGCCATTGGGTTATAGCGGCTGGTCCCGACAAGAAGTCAAGCACCAACCTTAGTGAAATCATTGGCATTGGGTATATGCCAATACAAGGATATCATTTAATATGGTCTTAGACGGAAGGTCTAAACCGTTGGGTTATAGCGGCTGGTCCTGACAAGAAGTCAAGCACCAACCTTGATGAAATCATTGGCATAGGATATATGCCAACGCAAGGATATTATTTAATCCGGTCTTAGACAGAAGGTCTAAGCCGTTGGGTTATAGCGGATGGTCCCGATAATAAGTTAAGCACCAACCTTGATGAAATCAATGGCATAGGGTATATGCCAATGCAAGGATATCATTTAATCCAGTCTTAGAAGGAAGGTCTAAACCGTTGGGTTATAGCGGCTGGTCCCGACAAGAAGTCAAGCACCAACCTTGATGAAATCACTGGCATTGGGTATATGCCAACATAAGGATATCGTTTAATCCTATCTTAGACAGAAGGTCTAAGCTGTTGGGTTATAGTGGCTGGTCCCGACAAGAAGTCAAGCACCAACCCCGATGAAATCACTGGCATAGGATATAAGCAAATGCAAGGATATTGTTTAATCCGGTCTTAGACGGGAGGTCTAAGCCGTTGGGCTAGATTCTCGTGGTGGGAATCATGGTGGGGTTGATGATGACATCGTTAGCATTGGGTTTATGCGGACGTAAGGATTCAGGTTTCATCTGGCCATAGACAGAAGGTCTAAGCCATATTCCTCAGTTATGACCAAAAGGCCATGGGCACCGAGTTAACAAAATCATCAGTATTGGGATCGTACCGACGCAAGGAAATTGAGTCTTTCTGACTTAGACGCAAGGAAATCGAGTATAGCTTTAGGTGTTTCGCATTAAGGGGTCGGAATTGAACTTTCCCTCGATGGTTGATGAGGACGTAAGCTCTGCCTTCGTAGACTTTCTGGACTGTCACGTCCCGAGCTTTTATGATAGCGGAAGACTCGCTCGAGGAACGTGAACAGTCGGCATGGTAGGCCTCTTGCAAGTAAGAATGATCAGAGCGCAAGATAATCACACACATAAATGCAATTGCATAATATTTTAATCAAACCTCTAACTTATTTCATTGATAATCAATATTGAAATACAATAACTTTCAACTTCTTCCAATCTATCAAACTCAAGAAATAGGAAAATTACATAGACTCAATCTAAACAATGTAGACTTTCCTAAGTCTTCACCCTCATCTTGACAACACTTTCATTCGCTCTCGGACCCGCTACTTGTATAACCTGAATCCGAATTCGAATCACTTTCATTTCCTGAAAAGAATGGAAATAGGTAATGAGCACACTTGCCCAGTAGGTATCTTCGCATCAACATGAAGGCATCATTAAAGTAATTAACATTTTAGCTCTAAAGAAAAAAGGTAAAATCATGCGAATGTGATCAATCATGCGAATACCCAAAGTAACAAAGATGATCGTTAAGATAGAATGAGAGCAAGTATGAACTAGCAAGAATGTAACAAGAACATGTTATGGCCTTTCAAGAATAAGAATGTAACGAGAATGTACTAGCAAGCCACATAATCATCACTCCAGTATCTATTGCTTATGAGCAAGTACTTCATGAATTTCTGTGGAATATCAAGTCATGTACAAGAAAGTCATGTCGTGCCGTGGATCTTCACTTATTTATAGAGAAAGTACTCCCAGCGCAATGCGACGCTAGTAGCATCATATCCCATGGTTTATAATAGTATGTTTTTGGCAATCAGCCGAGGGGACTAGTATAGAGCCCTTGAACACAATCAGTGCTCGATCGCATCTTCAAGTATAAATCAAGCTACTTCCACGCATGTAATAATAAAGTATGGCCAAGAATGTACAATTCAATAAGTTCATGATAACACTATTCAAGGAATGAATGCTTCAATTTAATAATGCGAGAGTCAAGAATGACTTAAACAAGGTTATGCTTATGGAAATAAATCGGCAGCATAACGGTACATTTCTTTAACTTTTATTTCATTATATTAAGCCTCTTTGGATAATATGGCAAGTTCTAGATCATCAATAATCCATCTAGAAACTTTGGAACATCAACCCTTGGGTCAAACCTCGGCTTAAGCACTCAAACAATGTGACGGTCAAGGACTGGGCCGTTACATGATGTGACGCTCCAGTATTCAGCCGTTACATTAGTCTGAATCCAGAATTAGTAAAATAGACTTAGTGAAATGTGACGGTCTTATCTTGAGCCGTTAGATGCTCTTGACGGTCCAGTATAGACCCGTTACATTGCTAGAACCAGAAACATCGATAGTGTAATCTACTAAATGGGCTTTAATGGTACAACCAACACGGCATCCTAGTGGGAATCCTAGGCTCGCGGAGAATTACGGAGGCCTTGAAACAAGATTTCCTAGTCTATTGGAAGGAATATCCAATAGAGAGGTCATCGTGTCCAAGAATAATGTTCCTATAGTGCAAAGTGTGAACTAATAGACAACATATCGGAATATGTGCCATGTACTTAAAGAAAATGACTCTATTGATAGAGAGAATGTGTAATAATATGAAATCATGATAAAACTCCGTCAATACTGAAGTCCCACGATCAATGACACCCAAGAGGGGGATGAATTGGGTGTTTACAAATTTTAAAGAAACTTTTGTCCTTTTATAAAATATGTGATAAACTACTAATTAAGAGGAACAAATCTATTCACTCACAATTTGATTTATCATATTGTATTTGGTGAGAGATAGATTATGCAAGGTGAACGAGGATAAAAACCGAACTATAATGAACACTCACACTCACGTAAAATGGGGGTAGACGAAATGGAACAAACCACACAATTCAAACACAATGCACGGTGATTTTTAAGGTGGTTCAGATGCAACGATGGCAATCCTATGTCCACCCCTCAACAAACCCGGTGAGGCTTCACTCGGGGATAAATCCCCAAACGGAGACGATGCTCCAACCACACACGCAGGACGACACCTGCACACACACACGGGGACGCGCCCCAAAACACACACACACGGAGACAAAAAATTTAACACGATCCAATAGCTGGATCAACAAGACACACACACGCTGCGACAAATGCAGCAATCCACACACTAAGACAACCGGATCTAAGTAGATCCACACACACACGTAGATCTAGGAAGACCTACACACACATGAATGGAAGAACACAGCCACACACAAGACCACATCTGAATTGATCCACACACACACAAGTGTTCACAGATTATGAGAAACACAGAATTAAGACTCAATGCATAAACATAACAAGGCGCAGTTGAGAGAAACTCCTGATATGAACTCCTTCTAAGTGTAGGCTGCGGATCTTGGATGTTGATTCCTTGTTTGCTTGAATGACCTTCCTCAACACATTGGAGGTAAATCTGAAGCCAATATAGTTCCATTCAAGTGAAGAAGCAAGCAAGCACTCAAGGAAGATCAAGGAAAGGCTATCCAAGGAGAAAGAAGAAAAGAAGTAAGCAAGCAAGCACGGATTCAAGAAGAGGGTGCTCAAGGTGAAAGGATAAAGCTTCTCAAGGTCCATCTAAAGTCTCACAATCCATTCAAGCTTAGTTTGAAGCCATTCAAGCAAACAAGGAATTAACATCCAAGATCCGCATCCTACACTCAGAAGGAGTTCATATCAGGAGTTTCTCTGAACTGCGCTTTGTTATGTTTATGCTTTGAGTCTTAATTTTGTGTTTCGCATAATTTGTGAACACTTGTGTGTGTGTGGATCAATTCAGATCCGTGGTCTTGTGTGTGGCTGTGTTCTTCCATTCATGTGTGCGTAGGTCTTCCTAGATATACGTGTGTGTGTGGATCTACTTAGATCCAGTTGTCTTAGTGTGTGGATTGTTGCATTTGTCACAGCGTGTGTGTGTCTTGTTGATCCAGCTGTTGGATCGTGTTAAAGACTTCATCTCCGTGTGGGTGTGTGTGTATTGGGGCGCGTCCTCGGGTGTGTGTACAGGCGTCGTCCTGCGTGTGTTGTTGGAGCATCATCTCCGTTTGGGGATTTATCCTCGAGTGAAGTCTCACCGGGTTTGGTCTTGTCGACTAGTGTTAATTCCACTTCACAGCTTTTGTCTTGCCGACTAGTGTAAGGGTTAGTGTACGTTGTATTCGAATGTGTAGTTGAACAGATTTCAACCTCCTGGTTAGAGTGTTTATCACATATTTTGTAAAAAGTCAAAAGTTTCTTTAAAAATTGAAAACACCCAATTCACCCCCCTCTTGGGTGTCATTGATCACGGGACTTCAATTGGTATCAGAGCTAAGGCTCTAATTTCATAGATCTAACGATCTAGAGTGATCCAGATTAATGACTACCATTATGTACACTTTAAATTCTCCACCGGTGTTTGATGGTTGCAATTTTGATTTGTGGTTAGGAAGGATGTGCAGTCTAGTCAACTCATATGATCCTAAACTATGGAAGCTTATCTCACATGGTCCTTATGAGTTGCCTAAAGACAAATCTGTCTAGACCGCAGATTCCAAGCTTAAACATGATCAAAATTGTTTGGTTCTAAAATTGCTTATTGCTGCAGTTGATTCTAATCATTTCCCTTTTATCTCCCATTGCAGATCCGCGAAGGATATCTTGGTTGGCTTAACCAAAGTCTAGGAAGAGCATGAAGATCAATGTCTTGTGGCAGGCACGAGTGATCAAGGGAGTGATCAGCAAGTTGATTCAAGTTCAAAGGTAAATTCTGATTCTGATAATGAAGATGAATTTAGCTATGAGGAGTTATTGATTGCATATGATGAGCATGCTGATAAATACGAGAAGGTTAAGTCTGAAAATAAAAAAATGAAAAAGAATGTTGGACAAAATAAATGTGATTCTCCATGTAAAGAATGCTCACACTTGAAGGAATTGATTGATGGTCATGTGTTCGACATTGAAATTCATAAAGATCAAATTTCTTCTTTGAGAAAGGAAAATAAAGAGCTGAGAGAGAGAGAGAGTAAGTCTTATGAACAATGGTTAAAATGAGTTTGCTCATGATAAAAATTTTGAAATAGAAAATGAGAAACTGAAGGAATTGAATAAAACCATTTCTGAAAGATTACTTACTTTTGAAAAAGGAAAATCTATGAATTGTGATCAATCTGAAAAAGTGCATGCTTTGTTGCAAGAAATTGAAAGTCATAAAACTATCAATTCTACTTTACATGAACAAGTCAATTCGTGTGAAAATAAGATGGTTTCCTATGAATTGCACGTTGCATCTCTTGAATCTGAAATCCTTCATTTGAATGCTTCACTATCTAGATTTGTGAATGGTCAAAGAAATTTAGACAAATTGTTGGGGATGAAAGTGAACTTTCAAAGAGAAGGGCTGGAGTTTAATCCTGTGAACAAGAAAAAAATTGAAAGCAAGTTATACACTTCATTTGTTCATAGCACATGTACACCCAGCACCTCTAAATCTAACTCCTAGCAACCCATTGTGCCAAGAACTCAAGCCAATCTAAGAAACAGTGTGAACGTTCAAAATGTGCATGTTAAAAACTTTTATGCAAAATCCCATGCATCCAACAAAAGAAACATGTCTTATCTTTACTGTGAAAAACTTGGACACCTGATGCATGATTGTTTCACTATGAAGAATGATGACTTGAGAGCATGTAGAAACCAAGCTATTTTAAAAAATGCAAAGAGAGCATTCACCACAAAATCTTCCATGCATTGTAATCATTGTGGTAAATGAGGTCATACGACTTCACATTACTGGTTCTTATTGAAGAGAAAGAACTTCCACTCAACACATCATGCTTACACACACAAATCAGTAGAACCCATGAGAAGGAAGAATATGATGCCACATGACTTCTACCATCACTTTGGCAAATTTAGGAATGTTAAGCATGATTGTTTTCTGAAGAAAAATGATGATTTAAATATTATCAAAAGTTAAAAATCACATGCCCATGTTGCTGCTAACCCACAAGGACCCAAAAGGATTTGGGTACCTAAGAAGGCCAAATGAGAAATCTATTTTGCAGGTGTGCCTTGGGAATGTAAAGCATGAAATTTATTTTCATCAATAAGGTAAGGCACACGGGTCAAGTGACATAAGTCAGGTTGGAAGAAAAATCAAAAAATAAAATTTGGAAACTCAGGTGATATCCCTCTCACTCTCTTCAGTAATTGTGTCATAGTTTGATTCATATTATGCTGAATAGTCTTGTGATAATGCACATGTCTATACATGCACTCCATCCATAGTTGTTTGCATATCTGTGTGTATATCACTTGTCATATAGAATCTTGTTGTAGGAGAGCTTAAAGTTTCTTCAGATCATGTTTTCACTACATATATTGAGTTTGCATACACTTTCATACTCTGTCATGCAAAGGTTGAACATTGTGTATTCATGCCATAATACATTACAATCCTCCTGCCTTCGTCATCCATGATTACATAGTATATCAAATGGTGACATGTGGAAGGGCAGGTTAAGTCTGTCTGGAAACTATCACTACGCGTGAGGTGATCTTCGGATCTAAGTTCTCCGCCTGGTACTATGAGTCATTTACTTAAAAGGCTGCATGTTGCATTAGATTGTTACTAAACATCTTGCATTAATGCACACACTAAGGGGAAGCAATCACATTCGTCATATGGGCTTAACATTTAGGTTCACACATGAGTCATGCATTGCATCTAGAGCTGTCTAGGAGTGTTGGTTGTTAAAATTATTTGTCATGTCATTATTAATAAATTTGAATCGAAATTGACAAATCAAACCTTTCTGTCTTTGGATGCAGATTATACTCTCAAAATCCAAATGATGATGGGCTAAGCTTGAATCAACTGGAAGAATACCTTGCAGGGATGAAAATGATGAGAACCCTCTCAAGTTGCTACAAGAAGATGGGCTACTTTGTGTAGAACAACTTCCAGGATTGACTCAAGTACAAGGTGGTGAAAGTCTTGTACGTGTTGAAGTAAGTACCCAAGACATGGTATGAAAAGCACGAATCTATTTTAACCAAGAATGGGTTCAATAGGTAAGCTTGATCAACCACGTCTCACAAGGCAAATCAGGTAAAAGACTTCTTAGTGGTTCAAGTATATGTGGATGATATCATTTCTGAGCTACTAATAATGCCTTTTGTGAAGATTCTGTAGGGATTGTACAATAAGATTTTAAAATACTCTCATGAGTAAACTGAATTTATTTCTTCTTTGAATTGCAGGTGAAAGGCTTGGAAGAAAATGGATTCTCAAGGCAAAGGTAAGAAAGCAAAAGCTGAAATATCAACCCTCGTGAGGTTGGTGATTTTAGTGATTGAAGGCTTCCAATCTTATCTCCTGAACTAAGGTAATTCAACCTTGTCAATTTATGCAATGGCCGTCTTTGTCACTTGGTGACACTCTCAAGCGACAGATATTGATTCTAAAAACTTGAATTGTCATTTACTGGCATGTTGTGATGAATGTGCCTAATTGATTGAATAAAATTAGAAATCTTGAAAGATGTGTATGAAGTGGTTGAATATTGAATAGTCTCAATTTGAATTGCATGATCACACTTGAATTGAATTGCATATCTGGTATATCAAATAGCTTCTGTGGATGAGTGGATCATGTCCACTTGGAAGCATTCGCTATGCGTTGAGCTGGGTCTTCAGACTAAAATCTCCGCCTCGTACCAGATCTTGAAAATTATGATTGGTTGATTTGTGAATGAATCATTGAGCTGAGCTATGTAAATTGAAAATATGTTTGTGATTAAATGATTCATACATTTGACTTTTGGATGAATTCTCATTTCAACACTTGTGAATGACCTTTAAAAATCTGATTTTGAACAATTTTAAAAATTGGGTTGCATTGCTTAATTTTAATCATTTATGCACCCTTATTCATAAAGGTCATGTCATGAAAAATATTTGATGATTCATGAATAGAATGTCGATGATTTCAATGAGAATTGTGTCACACTGTCTTGAAAATCAAAGCTCTCATCTTGCTTTTACATCATGTCTTCCATTCTCATACAGTTATAGGTTGTATGTATCAGAATCTAATGCATTAGGTGCATTTAGTTCACTCAAATGAAAAACTAAAAACTCACACTTTGCACCCATGTTAATTTTGCATTGCATTAGAATTCATGCATTAACTACAGTTAGCTCATTCATTTGATATCAGAAGCTTTGCACTACATTACATTTTGTCTTAGCATATTGCATTTCTATTCCACTACTATATGATCAAATGTTGCATTGCATCAGTACTCATGCATTAGCTGCATTCAATTGGTATCCATTTATTTGGTATCAGTTGCATACTTACATTGCATGTTGCATACATTTCCTCTGCATGCTTGCTTGCTAATTATATGTTATCCACCCCCATCCTTGTCATTTCTATGGCCTTATGTCTTCTTGATAAATAATGCTACATTTGAGTCATTATTGGAGTGTTTCATGTCGTACACTCTGGAGGAGTTCTTATTTCATAAGTGCATCTATTTAGGGGGAGCTGCGCTGTTATGAGTTCATGATATTTTCGATATACATGCTGAATCAAATTCGCACACTTCATGCACAAAATGTGAAAATGAGTGTTAAATATAAGGATATATGAATTTCTTTTCAACACTCTCGAGATGTTAAACTTGCAACATGTATGTTGAAGAGACAGTTGAAGAAAAAGCTGCCTACCTGTCTTTGTTGAAAAATCTGAAATGAAAATGAAAGATAGAGCAATACTCGATCTCACTGAGTAAACTGGGCATATGTCACCTGAGACATGATGTGGTTCATATCTGAAAAGTATTGACTAGTATCTCTGTTCATAATGAGGTGAAATGATTCTGTATTCTGAGTAACCGGAGATTCTGGCATGAGCTCCATGTGTCTACTTGCGTAAAAATGAATTATTTGAAAATGATCACTTTTGAAAAATTTTGACTATCTGTGAGAATGGTTAAGCTGAAAAATGATGGTGAAAACTCTTTGTGGTAGAGCGTAGCCTCCAATACGCTGTTCTCAAAATTGAAGTGCAGTCTGTAAGATGTCTCCCTGTGTTAATCTGAAAATATGAATATCCATATTGTAACTATCATTTTTCATGTTACTCACTTACACTTTGGAAATTTGATTCATTATGTATTCTAAAAATTGATTGACTGCATTAGCAATTGCATGAATCTCCTATATGATTGCACAATCTCCCATGTGTTATAAGTGAACATTTCAGTTGCTATGACCCTCATGCACCCTTCTTATACCCATTCCCTCTTAAATAAGTACGGGAGAGCTGTGTTGCATGTATATATATATGTATTTATCTATTTGTTTATGCATCTCACATGTCATTATATGCATATGTTGCATCTCATGCATTTCAAACCACAAATCAAAAATTAAAAATATGAAAATAATGAAAACCCAAATATTGAATGGACTTCACATGTAGCACACTTGTTAAATAAGGTTTGGATTTTATTTGACCAAGGGGAGAAGTCTGAAATCAGCTCTACTCATCCTAGAACGTCCAAATAATCAACAATTGGTATCCTATCATGCCAACCATTGGTATCTCCAAAACAAATAAAAATCTGCAACATGAAAATGAACAAAACATGATTTGGTGTCTCCTAGACATTCCATGAACCCACTTGTTTATCATTTTCTCCTTCATCATGATTTGGTGCTTCATCAGAATTTTCATTGTGGGTCTTTGTTCCTTGCTCATTCATCATGCTGCTATTTGAACCTCTGTGGTTTCCTCCCTTCATCTTGATAGTGTTCATGTGGGAGAATGTTTGGAATTACCCTGCCTGTTGATAATGTCAAAGGGGGAGCAAGTTATGTTGTTAAGGGAGACATCTTTGCCTTATCTCGCTTTTTGATAATGTCAAAGGGGGAGAAAAAAGATGATTCATGCTTGCCTTTGTGATGATTCTTGATTGCCCTTGTTAGGAGAAAACGATTCATGATTGCCATGTGTAAGGGGGAGAAGAACATGTTGTATCATCATTTAGTTGTCATCATCACTAAGTTTATCCTCATTCATCACTAAATTTGTCATCATCAAAAAGGGGGAGATTGTTGAGCTATGGTTTTGATGATAACTAAACTTAGTGTGTATTGCTATGGTTTTGATGCTAACTACACTTCATGTGTGATTATGTGAATGATGATAACTAAACTAAATGGTTGATTGTTCATATCGATTGGTTGAATATGATTGAGTTGAACATGTGCATTGAATGCTTCCTATGCATACTTTTTATGGAGCTTGGTTACATGATGCATTCATATTAGATAAATGCATATGTATTGATCTTGATCTTTAGTCAATCATGTTTTCAAAGTGTTCACTTGTATATGTGCATGGCTAAATTGCTCTCATACTTTGCTCACTCGCATAGAAATAATTCTTGACCATTAGCTTAAAGCTTTTATGGTTCAAGTGTTTGTATGCACCTTGAACATGGGCTTTCATGTATGCATTTCATACATTTATCATGTTGATTATTAAGCTAAAGTTCTAATCATTTTTATCATGGTTTTGTAGGTTAAATTCTTTGTATAATCCCTCCAAGATCAAAGGAGTTTGATGCCACAGAGTTTGAAAGGGTTGCAATGGAGTTTGGGGGTGAAATCTTAAAGTCAGGAATTTCACTGTAGCTAGGCCGACACTGTAGCTAGGTCGACACTATAGTGCGGTTGACCGCCAGGCCGATCCCGGTCGACCGAAAATAACAGAATGCAACGGTTCTATTTCCTGCAGATTTTCGGTTGATCGCCAGCCCTGAAGCCACTTTTGTTGACTTGATTTTTCCATTCCGTAGAGAGGTATCTTCTCCCATTTGCTGCCCCCAATCAAGGAGGATTTCGTGGATCTGGTCTAAGGCTTGTCTAGGACCATTCAAGGGGTTATAAAACTCTCATTTGGAGTCATAAACCCTAGCCATCTAAGGGGATTCAAGAGAGATCCAAGGGAGATCAAGGAGAGGCTATCCAGGTGGAGGAAGAGGAGGAGTATTGTAGCCGTGAACAGTACTCCGTGCAGCAAGATCTTCATCCTTCCTCAACATATTGGAGGTAACTCTGAAGCCAATATACTTCCATTCAAGTGAAGAAGCAAGCAAGCACTCAAGGAAGATCAAGGAAAGGCTATCCAAGGAGAAAGAAGAAAAGAAGTAAGAAAGCAAGCACAGATTCAAGAAGAGGGTGCTCAAGGTGAAAGGATAAAGCTTCTCAAGGTCCATCTAAAGTCTCACAATCCATTTTTCTTTTTCTTTTACCCTTGATAGGCTCCTAGGTTGATAGGCTCTTCTCCGGTTTCTCTTGGTTGATAGGCACACCTTGATCTCTTCTGGTTGAATGCTTGTTTCTTCAATTTATGGGAGAATGAAGGCTTCAAATGGACCTTGGATCTTCAGCTGCTTGGTGGAGCTTTGATTCACGGACTACTGTTCATGCTACAGTAGCATTCCTTCTTAGAACAACACCCTCTTGATCTCCCTTGGATCTCTCTTCAATCCCCTTAGTTTCATTAGGGTTTATGACCTCCAAAGAGAGGTTTTATAGCCCTTGAGTGGTCTTGGACAAGCCTTAGACCAGATCCACGAAATCCTCCTTGATTGGGGGCAGCAAATGGGTGAAGATACCTCTCCATGGAATGGAAAAATCAAGTCAAAAAAAGTGGCTTTGGGGCTGGCGGTCGACCGGAACTGGCTGGCGGTCGACCGAAAATCTGTAGGAAATAGAACCATTGCATTCTGTTATTTTCGGTTGACCGAGATCGGCCTGGCGATCGACCGCGCTACAGTGTCGGCCTAGCTACAGTGCAATTCCTAACTTTAAGATTTCACCCCCAAACTCCATTGCAACCCTTTCAAACTCTGTGGCATCAAACTCATTTGATCTTGGAGGGATTATACAAAGAATTTAACCTACAAAACCATGATAAAAATGATTATAACTTTAGCTTAATAATCAACATGATAAATGCATGAAATGCATACATGAAAGCCCATGTTCAAGGTGCATACAAACACTTGAACCATAAAAGTTTTAAGCTAAAGGTCAAGAATTATTTCTATGCAAGTGAGCAAAGTATGAGAGCAATTTAGCCATGCACATATACAAGTGAACATTTTAAAAACATGATTGACTAAAGATCAAGATCAATAGATATGCATTTGTTCAATATGAATGCATCATGTAACCAAGCTCCATGAAAAGTATGCATAGGAAGCATTCAATGCACATGTTCAACTCAATCATATTCAACCAATCGATATGAACAATCAACCATTTAGTTTAGTCATCATCATTCACATAATAACACATGAAGTGTAGTTAGCATCAAAACCATAGCAATACACACTAAGTTTAATTATCATCAAAACCATAGCTCAACAAATACATCATTTAAAATCATGGAGTTAATACAAACTATAGTGCTTTGGCATGAAATTAACATATCGTTAAAATAATTCAAGATGCTTTTAACATGCGATACTTATCATGAACCAATTAATAAATTTAAAGTCATATCAACAGGTCAAAACTTAGATAACTAGGCATATTTATAGGTTAATATGAGTGTTCTTCAATTCTGTCTACAATTACTCTGACGGTCGAGAATGGGGGGTCACAGTGATTGTGACGGTTTATCGTGGGACCGTTACAGTGTTATAACGCACTGAGTCTGGGCCGTCAGAGTTAACAGAGAAATTTAAAAACAACAGAAGGTGTGACGGCTTGTCGTAAGGCCGTTAGATCATTGTGACGGTCTTACCTTGATGCGCCACATCATCTACTGGCAAAAAAGATATTAAAAAATCTAAGGTTTCAACTTACATCATGTCTGGAAATCATATATATACTTCCACATGATAGAATGAAGGCTAACCTACTAGTATGCATGGGTTTTCTGTGAATTTGACAAGAGAGTTCCTTTTTAACTTAGTTAGGGTTAAGAGTATATATGTATGCATGTCCTACTAAAACATGAAATTCATGATCTATGATGCATGAAATCAATCAAAACCAGAGGGCTTTTGTCCCTAACAAGATGTTTTTGCCAATCATGAGATGACCTACCTCTTAACTAGGCTTTATGCTTCTAATTTGAGCCTGAAAAATCGTGCCCTAGTTCTCCTTTTCTAGTGATTTTCCAGTAATTTCCTGCTGCTCTAACTCCATGACCTCTTGACCTAAAGATGTGAAATTTTGAGGGTAAGAAGATGAAACTAAGGTGAACAAAAAGTTCTAGAATATTGAGCTCTAATTACCTCGTTTAGAGGTCCTAATCTCTTGATCTTCATGGGTCTTGCGTTCAGTTTCTTGAGTTATTATGGTCGAACCAACAACTTTGGAAGCTTCAATCTCCTTGGTTGCTTGATCTTCTAACATGAAATTTGGAGAACTATTAGTCTAAAGTATACTAAACAAATTCTTCTAAAGAACTTACCCGAAATTATGACTCCTTACCTTGATTCTTCACGAGCCAAAAGTAAGGGTCGCTCTGTTCAGAACTAGGTCCTATTTATAGGGTTTTGGCTAGGGTTTGAAGATTAGCTCGATTCTAGAGTCCTTAATTTGCCAGAACCTAATCTCTAAGAGTCCTTAGTAATGTTATAACCTCTCCCAAGTTGATCTCTTACAGATATGATCCCAAAGTTCCAATCTTTTTGCTCGTTCTTTCATTCACGGAACTAACAGGGTGTAACGCATCAAGACTGGTGCGTTACGTGGCTGTGGCGGTCGCACGATAGACCGCTACATCCAACGTGCACGGAATTTAACATAAATCAAACTCTTTTATTAATTATCCATATTATTATCCATAAAAATGGTATTTTATCCTTAAAATACGTAAATAGGCTAAATAACCTTCTAGAATATGGGCCAAACTTAATAGGCTTGGTCTTTTAACCTATTGAGTTTCAATTATCAAAGCTAGATTAATTACTTATCATAAATTGGGCCTTATAATGATTTATTTAATATAATATTCATTTATTAATCTATTTTGGATCTTTAAAGTTCCCAGAAAATAATTAAATATACCAAAAATAATTTAAAAAATTCTGGGGCCTTACACCCTCCTCCACTTAAGAGAATTTGATCCCCAAATTCAATATATGAGTTTTTTTTTGGAGAGTGCATGTATTTTAATGTATTAAAAATTAACGTAAGGCGAATGGGTTAAGAGAGTACCTTTTATCATCTCACCTCCCTCGTCTAGAATGGCATTTAATTGTCCTCGCTTCCTGCGTCCGTTGTTATCCCTTGAAGATTGTTCATTTATGAGAGGACACATGGGCAAGTGATGTTCCCGGCTTCCACATTTGAGACAAGCGTCGAGATGCTTCCAACATTCTTCTACCGAGTGCCCAAATTTTTCACTAAATGAGCAAGGTGCTACGGCTTGCTCCTTCTCTTCTTTAACTTTCTTGTTGTTTCCATTTCCATTTCCATTTCCATTTCTATTTCCATCACCGTTCCCATTACGGGACCTCTTAATGTAACGATTTTCACCCTCATCCACTTCTTGTTCTTCTTGCCTATCATGTTTTTGGCTTGACCTTTCTCCTCGAAGCCTTTCCACCTTCTCCATGGTTCTTTCACATAGGTGCGCTCTTTGAACCATCTCAGTATAGGTGCGCTCTTTGAACCATCTCAGTATAGGTGCGGATATTCTGGGTTCCAAGTTGTTGGATAAATCTGGGTCTTAAACCATCTATAAATCGGTTGGTCTTCAATAAATCCGTGCTTACCAAGTGAGGAGCATAAGGTGCTAGTCGAGAGAATTGTAGTTCATATTCTGTCACGGACATCGTGCCTTATTTTAAGGAGACAAATTCCATAGCCTTCCTCTCTTTTACATGCTCGGAGAAGTACTTGGCTCAAAGAAGTGTAAGAAAACCCTCCCATATATGAGGTGCATCCGCAGGCGGCGTCGGAATAGATTTCCACCATGTATGAGCATCCTTGTTGAGTTGGAACGTGACAAGTCGAACTTTCTCCTGGTCGGTGCATTGCATGACATCAAATATTCGATTCATCTCGTCGATCCAGTTTTTCGCTTCATCTGGGTTAGAAGATCCAGAGAATCGTAGGGGATTTAAACTTCAGAAATTACCGTGCAAGTTACCCGCGCCAGCCCTTCCACCAACTTGGGCCACTGTTTGTAGGGCTTGAGTAAGTCCCGCAACAGTTTGCTACATCTCATCCTAGTTTATACGATGAGCCATTGAGAATCAAGGTACCTGAGAATCATGGACATTTTAGTTATTTAGAGTCGGGAAGATTTATCCTAAGATAATTTCTATATAACTATCTCATCCCGGCTCTACCCAATCCTCACATGGGTAAGGAAATGTCTTCCTTAGTTCATAGGTAGGGGTCCTTAAACCTTGGACTTATCCTAGGACATGACTCTTTTCCCTAAGTCCTGAGACTTAGGCTCTGATACCAACTTAACTGTCACGCCCCGAGCTTTTATGACATCGGAAGACTCCCTCAAGGAACGTGAACAGCCAGCATGGTAAGTCTCTTGCAAGCAAGAATGATCAGAGCGCAAGACAATCACACACATAAATGCAATTACACAATATTTTAATCAAACCTTCAACTTATTTCATTGATAATCAATATTCAAATACAATAACTTTCAACTTCTTCCAATCTATCAGACTCAAGAAATAAGAAAATTACATAGACTCAATCTAAACAATGTAGAGTTTTCTAAGTCTTCACCCTCATCTTGACAACAAGTTCATTCGCTCTCGGACTCGCCACTTATATAACCCGAATCCGAAATCGAATCACTTTCATTTCCTGAAAAGAATGAAAATAGGTAATGAACACACTTGTCCAGTAGGTATCTTTACATCAACATGAAGGCATTATTAAAGTAATTAACATTTTCGCTCTAAAGAAATAAGGTAAAATCATGCAAATGCGATCAATCATGCGAATACCCAAAGTAACAAAGATGATCGTTAAGATAGAATGAGAGCAAGTATGAACTAGCAAGAATGTAACAAGAACATGTTATGGCCTTTCAAGAATAAGAATGTAACAAGAATGTACTAGCAAGCCACATAATCATCACTCTAGTATCTTTTGCTTATGAGCAAGTACTTCGTGAATTTCTATGAAATATCAAGTCATGTACAAGAAAGTCATGTCGTGCCGTGGATCTTCACTTATTTATAGAGAAAGTACTCCCAGCGCAATGTGACGCCAGTAGCATCATACCCCATGGTTTATAATAGTATGTTTCCGGCAATCAGCCGAGGGGACTAGCTTAGAGCCATTGAACACAATCAGTGCTCGATCGCATCTTCAAGTATAAATCAAGCTACTTCCACGCATGTAACAATAAAGTATGGCCAAGAATGTACAATTCAATAAGTTCATGATAACACTATTCAAGGAATGAACGCTTCAATTTAATAATGCGAGAGTCAACAATGACTTAAACAAGGTTATGCTTATGGAAATAAATCGGCAGCATAACGATACATTTCTTTAACTTTTATTTCATTATATTAAGCCTCTTTGGATAATATGGCAAGTTCTAGATCATCAATAATCTATCTAGAAACTTTGGAACATCAACCCTTGGGTCAAACCTCGGCTTAAGCACTCAAACAATGTGACGGTCAAGGACTGGGCCGTTACATGATGTAACGCTCTAGTATTCAGCCGTTACATTAATCTGAATCCAGAATTAGTAAAATAGACTTAGTGAAATGTGACGGTCTTATATTGGGCCATTAGATGCTCCTGACGGTCCAGTATAGATCTGTTACATTGCTAGAACCAGAAACATCGATAGTGTAATCTACTAAATGGGCTTTAATGGTACAACCAACTCGGCGTCCTAGTGGGAATCCTAGGCTCGCGGAGAATTACGGAGGCCTTGAAATAAGATTTCCTAGTCTATTGGAAGGAATATCCAATAGAGAGGTCCTCATGTCCAAGAATAATGTTTCTATAGTGCAAAGTGTGAACTAACGGACAACATACCAGAATATGTGCCATATACTTAAAGAAAATGACTCTATTGATAGAGAGAATGTGTAACAATATGAAATCATGACATCCGTCAATACATCATTTAAAATCATGGAGTTAATACAAACTATAGTGCTTTGGCATCAAATTAACATATCCTTAAAATATTTCAAGATGCTTTTAACATGCGATACTTATCATGAACCAATTAATAAATTTAAAGTCATATCAACATGTCAAAACTTAGATAACTAGGCATCTTTATAGGCTAATGTGACTGTTCTTCAATTCTGTCTACAGTTACTATGACGGTCGAGAATGGGGGCGTCACAGTGATTGTGACAGTTTATCGTGGGACCGTTACAGTGTTGTAACGCACTGAGTCTGGGCCGTCAGAGATAACAGAGAAATTTAAAAATAACAGAAGGTGTGACGGCTTGTCGTAAGGCCTTTAGATCATTGTGATGGTCTTACCTTGATGCGTCACATCGTCTGCTGGCAGAAAAGATATTAAAAAATCTAAGGTTTCAACTTACATCATGTCTAGAAATCATATATATACTTCCACATGATAGAATGAAGGCTAACCTACTAGTATGCATGGATTTTCTATGAATTTGAGAAGAGAGTTCCTTTTTAACTTAGTTAGGGTTAAAAGTATATATGTATGCATGTCCTACTAAAACATGAAATTAATGATCTATGATGTATGAAATCAATAAAAACCAGAGGGCTTTTATCCCTAACAAGATGTTTTTACCAATCATGAGATGACCTACCTCTTAACTAGGCTTTATGCCTCTAATTTGAGCCTGAAAAATCGTGCCCTAGTTCTCCTTTTCCAGTGATTTTCCAACAATTTCCTACTGCTCTAACTCCACGACCTCTTGACCTAAAGATGTGAAATTTTGAGGGTAAGAAGATGAAACTAAGGTGAACAAAAAGTTCTAAAGGATTGAGCTCTAATTACCTCGTTTAGACGTCCTAATCTCTTGATCTTCAGGGGTCTTGCGTTCAGTTTCCTAAGTTATTATGGTCGAACCAGCAACTTTGGAAGCTGCAATCTCCTTGGTTGCTTGATCTCCTAACATGAAATTTGGAGAACTATTAGTTTAAAGTATACTAAACAAAGTCTTCTAAAGAACTTACACGAAATTATGACTCCTTACCTTGATTCTTCATGAGCCAAAAGTAACGGTCGCTCTGTTCAGAACTAGGTCCTATTTATAGGGTTTTGGCTAGGGTTTGAAGATTAGCTCGATTGTAGAGTCCTTAATTTGTCAGAACCTAATCTCTAAGAGTCCTTAGTAATGTTATAAGCTCTCCCAAGTTGATCTCTTGCAGATAGGATCCCAACGTTCCAATCTTTTTGCTCGTTCTTTCATTCATGGAACTAACAGGGTGTAACGCATCAAGACTGGTGTGTTACGTGGTTATGGCGGTCGCACGATAGACCGCTACATCCAACGTGCACAGAATTCAACATAAATCAAACTCTTTTGTTAATTATCCATATTATTATCCATACAAATGATATTTTATCCTTAAAATACGTAAATAGGCTAAATAACCTTCTAGAATATGGGCAAACTTAATGGGCTTGGTCTTTTAACATATTGGGTTTCAATTATCAAAGCTAGATTAATTACTTATCATAAATTGGGCCTTATAATAATTTATTTAATCTAATATTCACTTATTAATCCCTTTTGGGTCTTTAAAATTCCCAAAAAATAATTAAATATACCAAAAATAATTTATAAAATTCTGGGGCCTTACATGGACCACATAAGGTCCTATCCAATTTTCATTTAATTTGCCTTTTGGGTTGGTTGCCATCACTTCTTTTCTTTTGACCATGACAAGGTCTCCTTTCTTGAATTCACGCTCTTTGACAAGCTTGTCGAAGGCACGCACCATACGGGCTTGGTAGACCTATATGTTTTGCTGGGCTTTGAGCCATTGCCCTTCTAAATCGGAGAGCTCCTCCAGTCTTCTTTCTATATTTGCCTGGCCGTCTTTGACTAGATCATGCTGGATTGCAACCTGCAACGAGGGTATCTCCAGCTCTATCGGGATGACAGCTTCTAAGCCGTACACCAGCGAGAACGGTGAGTGACCCGTCGGGGTCTTGTACATAGTACACTATGCCCACAGTGCCTCGTACATCTTACCTTCCCAGTCCTTCTTGCTAGAGCTGACCATCTTAGCGAGAAGTGTGCAGATGGTGTTGTTGAAAGCTTCAGCCAACCCATTTGTTTGTGGGTTGTACGGAGTGGATGTCCTCCAGTTAATCATGAATTTATCGACCAGCTTGTAGACCTTCTGGTTTCGGAAATGGCTTCCGTTGTCGTAAATGATTCGATTGGGTATGCCGAATCGAAATATAATGTTTCGACGGATGAATCTGACCACGATTTCACCCGTCACTTCTTTTAGAGTTATAGCTTTTGCCCAGTGAGAGAAGTAATCTGTTGCTGCTAGAATGTATCTACATCCTGACGACGATGCGGGTAGTGGACCCACTACATCAGTACCCCATTGACCAAACAGCCAGCTAGGCACTATCGGATGTAGGTGTATCAGGGGTCTTCTTGGGACCGTAGCATGTTTCTTGCACTTATGACAAGACTTGGAATACTTGCAGCAGTCGTCGAACATAGTCGGCAAGTAATATCCCAATTTCAGGAGTTTGACCTTCATCTTCGGCCCGGCTTGATGGGCACTAGCTGATCCGGCATGAACTTCCTTCATGACCGTCCAAGCCTCCTCCATTGATAGTCATCGGAAGAGTACTTTTCTTTTGGCATCTGCTACGATCCGGAACAAGGTTCCGTTCCTAAATTCATAAGAATCTTTTGTTCTGATCAATCTGATCTTCTCTTCCCTTCTGTTGGGTTCTGTGTGCCCCCTCTTTGTCTTTGACAATGGTTTTGATGACTCTAATATATTGTGTGTTTTGCGTATGAATAGAAGTGAAATTCATTCATGATTATCTTGTGGAAATGTCTTGTTGAAATGAGCTCATATGTTGATATCTTGTTTTGTAGGATTGGATGTTTGGACTTGTGTGGTCTGAAGAGTCAACCTCACCCATTCAGGGAGTTGACCTATTCCTCATGGCACTGATCTGTATTTCATATGCTTAGACTTGAGCATTATATGCATCAACCTATGCTTGACATGCTCATATCTGCTCTTGATATATTGTTCATAAGAGTCAACCTTAATTGCATTGGTCTTACATATGTCTCGACCTTAGTGCTCTACATGTTCATGTGCATCAACCTCATCTTGTTGTTTAGGAATTCCACATGATTTTTCATGGACACATCCTTTTGATTCTTCAAAATCATAAATGGGTCTAAAGCAAACACTTCATGCATTTCTAATTTGGTGTTCTCATGCATAACATTCATATGTGATTTATCGAGTTTTCTGGATTTTCAAATGCATGTTATTTCTTGAAAGATAATGTTTTCATTGAGGGTCATAAGGTCCTTGGTGTGGTTGAATGGGATTGGATGTCCTTGGGTTGAACCAGACTGCCTTTTGGCATATCCTTTCTTTCCCACTGCAAGGGTCGACCCATGGGGTCGACCCATGGCTCTTTGAGCCTTGTTCCTTGTTTTGGATTGTTCAGAAGGTAACAAGTTTTGGCTCCTTCATGCTGATATCTGATCAATTTTGTATGAGAAACTGGGTTCCATGCTGGTTTATATGATGGGTTTAAGTCATGGAAATACATGTCAATTTGTCCGTGCCCCTACCTGAGATTTTGGTAGCTCAATGTGCATCGTCCACTGTTATAGGTTGTTTTACATAAGATGCACCGACCTTGTCTATAGGCTTCACACTATACGCACTGACTCTGCCTATACACTTGCACCAACCCTATTCTTTGCGTCTCTCACAATGTGCACCGACCTTGTGCATACTCTGCACAGACTCTGTCCATAACATGCACAGACCTTCATGTGCTTGGACTTGTGCACTTATCTGCATTACTTGAATATCAAACTAAGTGATTTGTTTTCACTTAGTGCAGGTTCACATTGCGTTCAAACAAATGGATTCATGGTAAGATTTCATTTCTCAATCTGATCTATAGTTTCCATGAATGTGTTTGAAGAATTTCTCATGAACTAGGTTTCCCTTGCTTTGATTAAAGTCTGAACTTGGGATTCATGATTGGCTTGCTTGGATCATTATTTGATATGTGAACTAATGATTATATGAAGGTTAATCAAGCCATGCCAATGTACTTAAGCATTCAGTTGGTTCTCTTTAAGACTGATATAAATCTGAATTTCCAGAATAAACAGGTTCCACTTTGCCAACAACTTTATGGAGTCCATGGTAAGCTTCACTCTTATTTACAATCTCTTGGATCCTTGGTACAAGTTTATGTTTATATGGGTTTCCATGTGCCTAGATTGGGGTTGATTCATTAGTCATGCCTTCTAATTTGATAGTTGAGGACTTAATGGTTTGAAATTCAATATACTTGTCACTTTCATTGGCTTGTGTTGCAATGCGGATTAATTCATGCCTATACCATGTTTCAATACATGGTTATTTGTTTTTAATGTTTGGGAGAGGATTTGTAGGGTTTCATTTGAGTTTTATTGAGTTTCCAATTCTGTCAGTAAAAGTGTCGACTCTATGAGTCGACACTTTTTTCAATAGGTGATGTCTGCGTTGATTTCTGATATGCTGACAAAAAGTGTCGACTCTGTGAGTTGACACTTTTGTCCTGGGAGTTGATTTCTATCTTCTGGCAGAACTCTCGACAAAAAGTGTCGACTCTGTTTTAACAATCGGGAGAGTCGACACTTTTGTCCTGAGTCCTATTTTTACAAACGGGACAGAATGAGATGAGAAAAGTATCGACTCCATGAGTCGACACTTTCACTTGTTCATCGGGAACGAGTTTTCCTGATTGTTTGCGAAATACCCATAACATGATCCGATTGCTTGGGTTTTTTACACCTATAGCCTTAGGGTTTCACCCTTGTCTTAGGTGTGGTTTAGAAAGGTTTTAACATGGGTATTGTGGTCTTTCATTATTGTTTTCCCTCTTGTATATGAAGGCTGTGATTTCCATCGGGAGAGGAGAATCCCCTTGTGCTAACACGTTTCATCTGTTTGCAGGAAAGAAGAAGGAGAGAGAGAGGTAGAACGTGAAGAAGGTGCTTGCATCGGCTGGAGAAGGAAGATGCAGCCGCCAATGACCGCGTCTCATGATCCCGAGCTTGAAGCTGGAGGAAGCCATCGCTACTCTCTTCACCAGTTGCTGGCTTGGGCGTATCTATTAAAGGGGCTGAGTTCTTTTCTCACAGTTTTATCATTCTAAAGCACTCTTCTATTTTATCTCCGGGTTGTGTGAAGATTAAGGGGATATCTAAATCATTCATTTCTATATTCTTGTTTGAGATTAGCTTAAAGTTTGGGGTTATTATTTCTATCTATTCTTCAAGGTGAAGAAGAGCAAGGAGGAGAGGAAACGGCCTTGAAGGACGCATCTGTTCTTGGTGATTGGAGGAGTGTTTGGAGCGTGGGATTTGAAGGAGTACACCTTGAACCCTCAAGGAAGACAAACGGCTGTTCCGACACCCTATGGATTCGACTTCCTCCGACCTGGACTTCAAGGGAGATTTTAATACACCCATTGGAAAATGAAAGGGAAAAGTTCTATATCTTTCACCCACTTGCTTGTGTTGGTTTTCTTGATCTAAATCTTGTGTAAGTGTTTATTCTTCATCCTTCAGTTTGTTAAGCTTGATATATTACTGTGTGTGTGTGGACGGAGCTGTGACTCCATGTGGTTCAGTGTCCGGGGCGTGTTCCCCAATGTTGTGTGTGTGTGTGCTGCAGTGGTAGTGTGTTGGGGCTTGTCCCCGTGTGTGTATTGCTACGGAAGCAGCGTGTATGGTTGGGGTTCATCCCCGTGTTGCTACGTTTTGTAGCGTGGAGTGAAGCCTCACCCGGTCGGGTGAGGGGTGGACGTAGGGAGCCCGTCGTGGTCCCGAACCACCTAAAAATCCTTGTGTCTTGTGTGATTGCCTGTGTGATTGTCATTTCCTCTATCTCCGTTCACAGGTCCATTATATAGGTTTTTAATTCACTACACTGTCACACACTGCTACCTCTGTTATCTGTGTTGAGCTTAATTTCTTTGATTATTTTCATTAACTATCCGTGTGAGATCGAAAAGTTTGAGAGAACATTGTAATCTCACTTGAGTTTTAGTTAATCAACGCTGTTAGTTTTACTTCTGTTGTAATTAGTTAAGAAAGTTTTTAAAATCCGCCATCTCGGCAAGGGGACAATTCAACCCCCCTTCTTGTCCGCCATCTCTCTAGGCCAACACCTTCGCTTGGGTAGTTGCTGGTATTTAAACCATTGTATCAGAGGTTCCCTCCAGTTGGGCGAGCCGACTACTTCTACTGTTGTAGCTTCACTATAGCACCCCGTATAATAATAATAAAATATAGACTTTTTCTCCAAGTAAATAAAAATTTTAGATAACTCTATAAGGAGACAGCACTAGAAGAGGGTTAAATAAAAAGTTAGAATGCCCAATGAGGGCCATTATATAAATATACCACCATTAAAGTCATCATTCATAATGGGGCTTCCTAAAAGACTATTCACCTGAAATAGTGACTCTATACAAGGTCGTCATTTTCCTTAGCCACAAGGCCACTGTATATGCTTAAATATAAATCTCCTAAGACCCCACCAACCGACCAGTCATATGTATATACATAACGCAACTTAAACACCCCTCAACACCCGACATAGCACACCAACCGAAAATCAACACCCAGAAGGAATAACGCCCCTGACCTGGGTGCTATTCACTGAAGGGCGCCTAGGACCCAGGCGCCATTTCTTTTCTCCTGCAGTATAAAAAAAAATAATAAGCAGAGGAAATAGCGCCCACATGTATGGGCGCTATTTACTTAAACAAAGACTGCCTGTAAGGGGGCCATTTCCCTAAGGAGAGAGGCTTCCGACATCTTCTAGAAAAGCTAAAACACTAACAGGCTATGTTCGCTGGCAATGGACCCTTCTCTTGCCATGGACAACAAGGTTTTTAGATCTTGTTCCCCATGGACTCCTAATGGTTTATTTCTATAAACAACTCCCTCCATCCAATGTAGAAACCTTACTGTCCACCTGCCATTTCTGAAGAGAAGGTTATCTGTGCCTTTTCTTTTCTCCACCTGCAGAAGAGAGATGTTAACCCTTTCTCTTCATGTGCAGGCTACGTACCACATCATGCGGTAGGAAGCTTGGCTGCAGAGAAGGTGGAAGGCTAGGATTCTTATTCTATTCTACAATTATATCTCGTTAACTGCACCAACATGTAGGTGTTCTCAAGATCTGGGTTAACTAGTAGTTAATATAGGTTAACATGCATGCTAGTTAAACCTTTCATAACCACAATCTAGTCATTTAAGTCAGGGGTATATCAAAAGACTTAGTGGGAAGGTTAGGCTACGCCTATCTGAAACACTAAATCTTGCGTGGGTAGATTCTCCGTTAAGTACCCCATGTACATACTGATTATATAGTTGTCATTACTCATAGTTTGTCCCAATTTCTTGTAAATTGATCCATGTTTAAAAGTTAATATCTATGAAATTAAAATCAAAAATTGTTGCATGAGCATGACCTTGCAATCTTACTATTTTTCCATGTCTATCTATGTCTTTACTTCCTGATTCTGTGAATGTGTTAAAATCATGAACAGTAAGGTTACGTAATTAGTAGCCACCATGTTCAGAAATTTATATCTATTGAACCAAATTATGAAACTCCTGCATGAGCATAACTTTGAAATCCCCAGATTTTTCTCTATTTTACCATGTCTTCATTTCCAAATTTCATGAAATTTCGCATGATGAATAGTGTTATGAGTCTAGTGAAGCACCCCGGTGAAGGGCGCCCCTGACAAGGGCGCCATTCAATAGGGCGCCCCTGGCCAGGGTGCCATTTCACCTTGGGGTGCCCCTGACCAGGGTGCCATTCTCCATTGTGGATTAAAACCCCCCAATCCCGTGATTGCTTGTTAAACCCTATCGATTAGCATGTTAAACCTATTGTCTGTTAAACCCTGCTGATTAGCTTGTTAAACCTGTTAAACATGTTACATGTTCAACCTGTTATCTGTTAAACCCTACTGATTAGCCTGTTAAACCTGTTACCTGTTAAACCATGGTGATTAGCCAGTTAAACCTGTTACCTGTTACAGCACGTGTAAACCTGTTATATTGTTAAAAACATATGATTGTTAACCTTCTGAAATAGAGACCTTCTGGGAAGTCTCTATTTTCTTAAATAGAGACTCTCCGGGGAGACTTTATTTTAACCTTCTGAAATAGAGACCCTCCGGGAAGTCTCTATTTCTAAATCCTGTTAAACTTGTCACATGTTAAACCAGTTACATGTTAAACCTGATCATGTTAAACCTGACACTTGTTAACCTGGTAATTACTTACCTTGTTATGCCTGTTAGCTGTTAAACTTGTTAATTACAGAGCCTGGTAATTACATATCCTGTCAAACCTTGTTAATTACATAGCCGTCATTAAGCCTTGTTAATCCTATGGCCTGTTAATCACATAGCCTGCTAAACCTGATTACATAACGTGTAAACCTGTTATCCTGTTAAATACACAGTTATTATTAACACTCTGAAATAGAGACTCCCCGAGAAGTCTCTATTCTCTGAAATAGAGACCCTCCGGGAAGACTCTATTTCAGCATTGAAATAGAGACTCTCTTGGGAGACTCTATTTACTTAAATAGAGACCCTCTGCAAGGGCACCATTTCCCTGTAAATCAGAATTTGTGGGCTTCTGTCCAGCCCTTACCCAATGATCCCTTGCCATCTCCTTAACCCTGATTAGCCTATGTGTCATGCATTTTAAGTAGCTTGGTCATAAATCATCATTTACATGTGATATGTCCTTGAACTCTATTCTTGAAAGATCTACCTGATGGTCCTACAATGTGTAAACTTCTTGAAATTCTATATTGGTTATATAAATGAGAGTGGATGTCTAAAAGTACACATGAAATATTGTGCATATAGGGCCCGGTCTGGTCCTGGGAGGAGCACTCGAAGGTACTTGTGCCCATGGGAGTTTATTGACCACGGTGTTTGGCATTGCACCGAGGTACTTGCTTGCTTGACTTGAGACATTCCCACTCACTCTCTCGTGACATGCTTGACTTGCTTGACATAAATGGTTTGGCCCGAAAAAGGGCAAATTACTTGCTTGAATGAAATGAATGAAATAGCCAATTCTATTACATGACTTGTTATCACACGAGCTTGAGATCACTTGCTTGAATATTGATTTCTTGGAAAGACTTGCTTGAATATTAATTTCTTGGAAAGACTTACTTGAATATTGATCTTGAAATTACTTTCTAGTTCCTTATTGATACATCTTATTGATGTTCATGTGATACTCTTTTGGTACAATTCTTGATATTCTTGCTCGATCCAACATTCATCATTATACTGCATGAACTTGTAATTAACTTAAAGATTGTTAGAGCTTGAGATATAAATCCTACTGAGCGATTCGCTCATCCAGTTGCTTCCTAACATTTTTCAGGTAATTCGGATAGCGACATCCACATGAATGGGAATGATACAGAGTGATGAGTGCTAGATTTGATGTATCGTCAGTTAGTCCTGCCTTTCGTATTTGTAGGACCTATTGTGTATTTCCAGTTATTGCTAAAGGCTTGTATAATTTATTTCAGTCAGTTATGATTTAGTTAGATGGAACTTAGTAAACTTGTGGCCTTATGAATGATTTTGGGATATTGTCATTTGGTTAAGTAGATAATTGTCATCTTGGACTATGGTATTATGTTCAAATTTAAGTTAGCAAAAAAATTACCGAGTACTATGCGCACTCTATCTTTACATAATGACACGATCGATATAAACGTGTCGTGCACCCGGGTATCTTCCGCTCTCAGGACGTGACAGTCTTCGTGGTATCAGAGCCTAGGTTTTCAAACCTAGGAAATTAGAAGTCATGATCGAAATCTAGGTAAAACCTAAGTCCAAGGATAGATTTACACCTTACCATGTGAGATGGGTAGAGTCATGGGTTAAGTTCTATATTGACATTTAACCTTATATTTAAACCCAATCCTTATTATACTTAAACTCTTTTGTAGGATCATGGCTGCTGAAAGAGCACAATGGCACGAGACTTAGCGCACCGTGCAAGGCCTTACACAAGCGCTACAGCAGGTGGCGCAAGGCAGTGCTAACCGTGGAGCCGGTGATCTCCACAGGGGTTTCCGCATCATGAATCTGCCAAGATTTACGGGTTCATCTGACCCCGAGGATGCCAAAAATTGGTTAAAGGAAATGGAACGAATTTTTCGTGTGATGCAATGCACGGACGAGGAGAAAGTTCTACTAGATATATTCCAACTGGAGCGGGACGCTCGATGTTGGTGGGAATCCGTGGAAGAAACATTGCTCTTTGACCACGTCACATGGGATGAATTCGCTGAGCATTTCAACAACAAGTACTTCTCTGACCACATCTAGGAAAAGAAGGCCGCGGAATTCGCCGCTCTAAAACAACGGGGCTTGAAAGTGGCCGAGTATCAGGCCCAATTTTTAAGACTATCCAGGTATGCACCCCACTTGGTGTGTACGGAGAAGATGAAGGCTAAAAGGTTCCTCAACTGGATTCGACTCCATTATATTACACAACTTGCACCGATGGACATCCAAGTCTACTCGGAAATGGTTCGGCGTGTGCAGTTGCTCGAGGACGCCACCGAACTATCAGTTAGGATCCGAGGAAGGGACAAGAAGGAACCTGTTACAAGCCCGAGAAATTTTAAAGCACCATTCAATAAGAAGCGGTACTACAATGGAGGGGAGTCCTCCAAAGGAACGAAATTTCAAAAGAATGTTAAGGCATTCTCCACCGCTACACCTTCCAAGGAAGTATGTCAATACTGTGACAAACCAGACCATAAGACCAAGGAATGCTGGACGAAGCTAGGAGCCTGTCTCTGATGTGGAAGCCGAGAACATCAGATTCCAAATTGCCCACTGATGAATGAGCAAGCCATTAAATAGGAGAAGTTCCCGTCAAAGAAGCATGGCCGTCTGCAAGCTCTCCAAGAGACGGAACCAATGGAAGGAGGAATCGTGGAAGGTACACTAATCGTTTGCTCTAAGACTGCTAAGGTTTTATTTGATACTGGAGCAACACATTCATTTATTTCCAAGAAATTTGCTGCTATATTCTCTAAGGAACCTGAATGGTTAGGCTTAGTCATATCTACACCTATCGAGAACAAGGCCAACCTCACACATCATTACCCAAACTGTGAGATTATAGTTAAAGGAAATAATCTGCCTGCCGACCTAATTTGCCTAGATATGGAAGTGTATGATGTCATACTAGGTGCTGATTGGTTATCTACATACCAAGCAACTGTAGATTTTCGGAATGGCAAGATAACTTTTGTAGATAACCCGGAACTAGTATACATTAGCCCCTGAGCTAGATCACCTGTTATATCAGCTCTCCGAGCTAGTAAACTTATAAGCAAGGGATGTATGGCTTTCATTGCATTTGTAACCGCCATGGACGTCGAGGAGTCTAAGCTTGAAGACATCCGTGTAGTTCGGGATTTTTCTGACGTTTTTCCAGAAGAATTGCCCGGCTTACCCCCAGAGTGGGAGGTGTTGTTCACCATCGACCTTGTCCCTGGTGTTGGACCTATTTCCAAGGCACCTTACAGAATGTCTCCTGCTGAGCTGAAGGAGCTGAAGGAACAACTAATAGAACTATTGAACAAGGGTTTCATCCGGCCAAGTACTTCCTCGTCGGGAGCACCTATGCTATTCGTCAAGAAGAAGGACGGATCGATGAGACTATGCATCGACTATCGGCAGTTAAACCATCTTACAATCAAGAACAAGTACCCACTGCCGAGGATCAGTGAATTGTTCGATCAGATATTTGGAGCTAAATATTTCTCCAAGATTGATCTTCGATCTAGTTATCACCAACTTAAGATCAAAGAAGAAGTCATCCATAAAACTGCATTCCGAAGCAGGTATGGGCATTACGAATTTACTGTTATGCCTTTCGGACTAACAAATGCCCCCGCAGCTTTCATGTAGTTAATGAACAGCATATTCAAGCCTCACTAAGACCAATTTTTTATGATCTTTATCGATGATATTCTGATTTATTCAAAGTCTGAAGAAGACCAGGAAGAACATCTTGATAGAACGAGGAGTGTGAGCTAGAAGGGGGGATGAATAGATCACACCCGATTTAAAGCAATTTGAATTAGGAGCTACGAAAACCCAGACGCAGAAAGAGAGTTTCCCTAATTAAGTCACGGAGAAGACCAATGAGTATAAGTTTAACGTGAGGAGGTCGATACGGAACAGTAAGCGAACATCTTATGAGCTTTAGACACAACCAGAAATCACCCATACACACCAAGCAAGAGATCAAACGAGCAAATCACACAAGTGAGATAGAGATTTTTAAGGTGGTTCGATTGCGATGTGCAATCTACGTCCACCCCTTTCTCCTCCGGAGAAAGGCTTCCTTGCACTAAGCAAATTTAAACACGCAGACTCAGTCTGCAACACCTGCTGCCAAACAGCTTGCCACAAGGGAATAAATCCCCTTACACCGATCCTGTAACCCATGGGATCTGAACCTGACCTTGCCCCAGCAAGATCAGAACCGGAGGACCAACCTCCCTTCCCATAAGCCAGAGGGTACACACGAGTGAATTCCCTACACTCGCAACTGGAGAACCAATCTCCCTTCCTCTAAGAACACTTAGAGGGTAACAAAGCAGTATAGAAGAAATGAGTGAAACAACTTGAAAACAAAGAAATGAAAAGAAAATAGCCACACAAAACAGGAAAAATGTAACTTCCAGAGTAGCAGTCTTTCAGGCGCAAAATAAAGAAATGATCACTCAGACTCTCCCATGACTAGACAGGCTCTTCTCTCGAATAGGGAGGTTTCAGCACTTGCAGTCACTTCAGATGCTCTCGTTTTTTTCAATCTTCAGCAACTTTTTCTTGCAGTCTTCAACCTCTTTTTATAACCAAACGATAGCGTGTGGCTAACACGATTCCCGCCCATTTCTTCTCACAGATCTGATCCCTTTTTAGTTCCACGTGTCAGGATCATCCTATCTATTCCTTGCCTCGGATCACGAGCCCTTAAACCTGGTACATTGACTTCCATGTGGAGTGACCTCATTGGTTTTGGGTTCGCTCAACACATGCTCGACCAGGTGACAACCCTGCCAAGCAAGAGAAGATATTAGTGAAGGCTATATAGACTAAGGTCATGCATAGACTTTACGTATCATATAGCGAGACAAGCACAGACTCTAACTGACATGCACTGACCTTAAAGCTAATGACATAGACACATGCACAGACCGTACCTCAAACAATGCTTAGACCATGTGTCGTGAATTGTAGGATAAGCACAAATTTTACAGCAATGCACATACTTTAATTGTGTACAAGCCAAGACATGCACAGGCCTTACTTGCGTGCATCCACAAAGATTGCACCGACCTTGAGTAGAGAATAGCACAGACTTGTTAAGTACAGCACAAGAATTGCACCGACTTGATCGTGTGTGGAAGACACTTGCACCGAGGTGCTAAAGCAAACATTGCACAGACCTCTAGCATGAGACATAGAGTGTAAAACACAATACATTCATTGAGATTAGACCTATAACTTCTAATGCACGGACTTAGCAAAGAAGTGTGCACAGACTCTATGTGCATGGTGCGAGAGTTGCACCAACTTGATTTCGTGCAACAATGACTGTTGCACTGACTTGCTATGCTAGGAATACAACATGCACGGACTTAGTCGTGTGCCTCAACGAGAATTGCACCGACTTGCTGCTAGCATGCATAGACCCTATTCAGTTAAGATGGAACATCTGCATGGACTGAATATGTGTAAAATGAAAGATGCACCGACTTGATTTTGTAACACAAAAACTGCACCGATTGTGAAATGCACGAAGGACAGGATATGCACCGAGTTGATAGTGAATGCACCGACCTGGAATTCATATTAGCAAAGTATGCACCAACTTTCATTTCATGAGAGCATTTCCAAACAGCTCAGTGTAAATCAGACAAAAACACTATGTGAAGTATATGTGTTGATAGGCTAATCAAGTTTGACTTATAGTGTTTGACATCATCAAAACCGTAGGGATGCAACAGTCTCCCCCTTTTTGATGATGGCAACACTATGAGTCAATCTATGACAATGCACCTAAAAATGAGTGATCAAGCATGCATGCTCCATGTCACACTAACTCCTACCAATGCAAAACACTCTCCTCATCACTTGACTCTCCTCCCCTTGACTCTCCCCCTTAAAACTCTCCCCCTTTGACATCATCAAAAGGAGATGAAAGAGATATGCAGCTATTGGATAAGTGACAGTAAAATGCAGTATTTTCACAGTGAGAATGACCCATGAGCAGATCTTAAAAGATTAAGTAGGGCACTACAACAAACAAAGATTCTTCAAATCAAGTAATCAAGAAAGACCTGGAAAAGGAAGTGAAGTTTATCAGCATACAAAGGATATGATGAGAAATCAAGGGTGAACAGATATGCCAAGAGAGAGCTGATCAAAACTATACTAGTTAGACTGCAAGAGATTGTTTCTCAGAACAAAGTTCTTGAGGTATTGAGGACAAATAGTCCATAAACTAGCAATTAGAACCAAGGATTTGACATAAACATGTTTTTCATTAACGAGCGGAATATTGATCAATAGATAACTTGGTAGTTCACATCCTTGACATTAAGGAGACACCTTGATCAGAGGCCGGACTCCCTAGTTACACAATGTGAGAACCGTATTACCTCTCTTTTTAGAGAACAGAGTTAGTAACTGTGGCTTTTTACGTGAGGAGACACCTTGATCAGAGGCCAGACTCCCCAGTTACTCACCACTTAATTACCATTGCTCTGTCATGATAGCAAATTTTGCACTTCTTAACAGAGATAATCTGACACCTCATGACTAAGGAAAATTTTCATTTCTTTTTGATGAAACATTCAGTTTCTCAGTAATCAGACCATTGCTCTGAGCAAGTAAATTTTTGTTTTGATCCCCTTATATTGTTTTTAATATGAATGTTTGAAAACAATACCTACCAGAAGCACTGATTCTTAAAGAACGTGTTCCTTGAAGTCTAGGTTTCAAGTTTTTAGCAGATATCATGACATATAAGTTTAGCTTGTTCCATGATCATGAAATGTGTAAGGAGATATACTTCGAGCACCTTATCCAAGTCTCTGCTAAATTACTAGATAAAAGATTCTAGCTGAGCTTTAGTTGTTCAGACTTAAGGATTTAAGACAAGTATGGGATTCTACTTGCTGTGAATGAATTGTATTAAATCTATCATAAGAAACAACAGCAACATACATCTCTCAAATGCTTCTGAATCAGTCAGTCTTCACATACTAACTAGCTCCCCCTCACAAAATGCAAGAATTTTTTTTTAAAAATCAAACACTCCTTCTCAGAGCCAACTCCCCCTCACTCCATGATCTGTTATTCATATATGACTCATGCAGTATATGCAAATGCACAGACCCCTCAGCTTAACTGCTCGCATATAGATATAGACAGAACTCCCCCTCACACTATGACAAAATATGAAGACATACTCATGCTGAGTGGTTAAGGACATAGAGGAAGGACATGTTATTCATGGAAGCAAAACATTTTATTCAAGAACAATGTAAATGTAAATGCTGAAAACAAAATAATGAGGGCATTTTATTCATGGAGCTAAGATTTAAAAATACTTAACTCTCTCCTCAAAGATGTGAGTTTTTCATTATCCAATGGCTTAGTGAAAATGTCAGCTATTTGGTTTGCAGTGCCTGCATGGATTAATTCAAATGTTCCTTGGGAAACCTCATCTCTTATAAAATGATGTCTTATTTCTATGTGTTTAGTTTGAGAGTGCAAAACAGGATTCTTGTCTAGATTGATGGCACTAGTATTGTCACAATATATAGGTGTGCACCCCAGGTGTATTTTATAGTTCTAAAGTTGTTGTTTGATCCAAATGACTTGTGTACCACAACTCCTTGCAGCTACGTACTCAGTCTCTGCAGTAGAGAGTACCACAAAGTGTTGTTTCTTGGAACCCCAAGAGACTAAACACCCACCTAGAAATTCACAATGCCCACTAGTGCTTTTTCTATCTAGCTTACACCCGGCATAATCAGCATCCGTATATGCAACAAGATCTAATGTGTGTGATGCAGGAAACCATAAACCTAGGGTGTGTGTAGCAGATAAGTATCTGAAAAAAAATTTTACAGCTGCTAAGTGTAAGTCAGTGGGTCTAGATTGGTACCTAGCACACATTCTTACACTAAACTGTATATCAGGTCACGAGGTAGTTAAGTAGAGCAAAGATCCAATCATACCTCGGTATAGCTTTGCATCAACTTCTTTACCTGATTCGCCTGCATCCAAAGATGTGTTGGTGCCCATTGGTGTTGTGATGTGCTTCAGATTGATCATGCCAAACCTCTTGAGGATGTCCAATGTGTATTTGGTCTGATTGATGAAGCATCCATCCTCCAGCTATTGTACCTGCAAGCCAAGGAAATACTTTAATTCACCTACCAAACTCATCTCAAACTCAGAGGACATCAATTGAGAAAACTCATTGGATAGTTCAGTATTTGTTGAACCGAAGACAATGTCATCTACATATACCTGAACTATGATGAGGTCTTTATTCGAACTCTTGGTAAATAAGGTTTGATCCACATTACCTCTGTGGTAGCCCTTGCTGATCAAAAATTCTGTCAGCCTTTCATACCATGCTCGAGGAGCTTGCTTTAGACCATACAGGGCTTTATTCAACCTGAAAACTTGGTTAGGTTGAGGATAAAATTGAAATCCAGGAGATTGTTCAAAAAAAACTTCTTCTTTAATAACTCCATTCAAAAATGCACTTTTAACATCCATTTGTTGAAGTTTTATATTTTTAGAACAAGCGAAAGCTAATAAAATTCTAATTGCTTCCATCCTAGCAACAGGTGCATAGGTCTCATCAAAATTAACTTCAAATTCCTGACAGTAGCCTTTGGCTACTAGTCTGGCTTTATTTCTTGAAATAATTCCATCCTCATTCATTTTATTCTTAAAAACCCACTTAGTTCCTATGACATTTGTATTTTCTGGTCTTGAAACTAGCTCTCAGACATTATTTCTTTCAAATTGACCTAACTCCTCACACATAGCATTAACCCATGATTGATCATTTAAAGCTTCTTCTACTGATTTGGGTTCAATCTGTGAGACCAAAGCAACTAGGTCCCGATTATGAACATTTCTAAAGTGAGACCTTGTTCTGAGTGGATCTTCAAGGTTGCCTATGATGTTATCTACTGGGTGATCTTTCAAAATTTTTAGATTTGTTGAAGACTCACCTGCTTCAGCTGAGCTTACTTGGTTGGAGGTACTTGATACTTCAAGTGGTTTAGCTTCTTCATTCTCGGTGTCCTCCAAGAATTCTCCATCTTCTTTTGAGCACCTGTCATCATTATCTAAGTTAGTGAGATTGTTTGATTCATCAAATATGATGTGAGGTATTTCTTCTACAGTCTTATCTGTGTAGTTGAAAACCCTATATGCCTTAGTTGTTTCAGAGTATCCTAGAAAGATTCCTGGAGTACTCCTTGCATCAAATTTGTCTAGGTCTCTTTTATTGTTGTTGTGGATGAAACATTTTGAACCAAAAATTTTGAAGTATGAAACATCAGGCTTCTTACATTTCAGGAGTTCATAAGGTGTTTTCTTATGGATGGGTCTTACCAAGGCTCTATTAATGGTGTAGCAAGCGGTGTTGGCTACCTCTTCCCAAAATCTTCTAAGTAGCTGACTCTCCATCAGCATGGTTCTGGCCATCTCAATGATTGTGCGGTTTCTTCTCTCCACTATACCGTTCTGCTCTGGAGTCTTGGGAGAAGAAAATCTGTGAGTCAGTCCCTCTTTATTACAAAATTCAGAGAATGTAGCATTTTTAAATTCTCCACCATGGTCAGACTGAATCATGGAAATTCTGTGAATTCCTGCTTGTCTTACCTTATTAAAGAAATGTTCAAATTTCTGAAAAGCATTGCTTTTATTTTCAAGAAAGAACAACCATGCAAATCTAGTAAAATCATCTCCAATCACGAATCCGAATCTTTTACCATTTAGACTCTGAGTCCTGGTTGGACCAAAGAGGTCCATTTGCAAAAGCTCCATTGGTCTAGATGACAGAGACTCAGATCTGAGTTTGAATGATTTTCGGGTTTGTTTGCCTAAACCACAGGCATCACATGTTTTTGAAATGGAACTAAATTTGATCTTAGGCATGCCTCTAACTAAATCATGTTTTACCAGTTTATTCAAAAAAGAAAAGCTAGCATGACCTAACTGTCTATGCCAAATGAAGGCATTATTTTCAAGATCAGCAGATAGACATAGATTTGTTTCAGATTTTTCATTTAGATCAACAATGTATACATTATTGACTCTATGAGCTTCAAACATGACTTTGTCGGAATTTATTTCAAGAGTTTTACATGCATTATTATCAAACAGGATTCTGTGACCCTTGTCACACTACTGACTAATGCTGAGCAGGTTGTATTGAAGACCTTCTACAAGAAGAACTTTTTCAATGGAGTTTATGGAGGACTTACCAACTGTTCCAATGCCAATAATTTTACCTCTGTTCTTTCCTCCGAATTTGACCATACCCCTACCTTCATCTCCAGTTTGCTGAATTTGGATCGGTCACCTGTCATGTGCCTAGAGCAGCCGCTATCTAGATACCACATGTTGTTCTCGGCTGCTAGGCTGACCTGCATAGAGCAAATTAAGCAAAGTGGTTTGGAACCCAAGATAGATTGGGTCCAAAAACATTATTCATCTCTCTAAGCAAACACTTTGGAATCCAGAACTGTCTCAAGGTATTTTTCGTTTGCACTCTATTTATAGCTTTGTTGAAGTTATAACTAAAGTTCTGTCCACTTGGTTTATTGATGTTGAACCTGTTCCTGTTGGCGGATTGTTCATTCCTCGGGTATCTATTGTACCCAAACTGTCTAGAGGAGTTAACTTTATTGAAAAAATTTTGTGAATGTGCAGGACCTCCCCAGTTGGTTTTGTACTGACCCATTATGTTATAGAAGTTGGAGTTTCTGTTTTGACTCATATGGCTTGACCTGTTAGCATACTTGTTCTAGTGAATGGGCATAGAGGATTGCTTTGCAAAGGTCCTTCCAATTTTAAATTGTTGTCCAGCATATTTTGTTGGATTTTCTTTTGGATGCTGAACATTTTGAACATTGTTGGAACTGGATGGTGTGTCCAGTTTTTCCTTCCCCTTACCTGGACAAAATGTCACAGTTTTGTGCTCAAAGGGTTTCTTGTATGTTGGGTTATAGCCTAAACTCTCTTCATTAAAATTAACCCTAGCACCTAGCATGGCGTCCAAATTAGTTTTTCCTTGAACAAATTTTTCAAGGGTTCTTTACTTATCTTCCAGTTCCTTCCGCAATTTTTCACAATTTTCCTGAAATTCAGAATTGACCTTCCTGACTGGTTCATATTTTTCAGTGATTAAGGTGTTGTTACTCTAACTTTCTTGAAGTTTTGACTTAAGTTCTTCAAGTTGTTTTTGTGCTTCTTGATTTTCAAACTTAAGGTCTTCATTTTCTTTTCTAAGAGAGTCCATTTCTTTTAAATCCTCCTTAAACTTCAAATTCTCTTGGTTAGTTTGGACCTGCTCTTCAGTAGCAACATTCAATTTTCTCTTTATCATCCTATGCTCTTTGCTCAAAGCATTAAATTTATCTAGCAGTTCAGCATATGAATCTTCCTAATCATCAATTGTAGAATTCTCAAAAAGGCATATTCCTTCTTCGTCTTCCTCTGAAGAGCTGGCCTCTGGGTCTTCCTCCTCGTCACTCCACGTGCAGACCATAGCTTGAGGTTTCTTCTTCTGCACCTTGGAGGACTTCTTCTAGAGATCAGGACATTCACCTTTTATATGTCTTGTCTTCCTGCAGTGATAGCATTTGACCTTCTTAGTACCCTTATTATTATCAGTATTAAAGTCTAAATGCTTACCACAATTATTTGATCCTCTTTTATTAAATGTTTTTCCCTTTGACCTCAAAAACTTCCTGAACGGATGAGTGAGCATAGCTTACTCCTCTTGATCAAGGTCTGCCAGTCCGTCAGACTCCCCACTGCTACTGCCCCTGCTACTGCCACTGTTACTACGGGACACCTTGAGGGTAATGTTCTTGCCCTTCTTCTCACTTCCTTCACCATTCCTTTTGAAGTTCATTTCGTAGGTCATTAGGGATCCTATCAGTTCAGTGACTGTCATTTTTGACAGATCCCTAGACTCCTCTATCACTATGGCCTTCGTGTGCCAAGCGGGGGATAACAACCTAAGAATTTTCCTGACAATGTCCCCTTCTGAAATCTATTTTTCATGCCCATTAAGACTGTTAGTAATCAATGACAACCTGGCATACATTTCAGTGATTGTTGTGCCCCTATGGTTTTGATGTCAGCAAGCACTATGAGTATGAATTGTGTTGCACTATGAGTATGAATTGTTTTGATGTCAACATGCTATATGAGCATGGTTGATTGATTGATTTGAGAGTGGGCACATTCACCTAGTTGCATTGTCTGGTTCTGCATTGGTAAATAGACTGCTCTGTTAGTTCTCCTGCATACATTGCATCAGTTCATATCTACTATATGCATTCACTGCATCGGTCCATGTTCATTGTGCCTGTAAGTCTGTACATCCTCCGGTGTTTCATTGCATCAGTCATAAAGTCTGTACACCGTCTTGGCGCTCACCAAGTGTATACATCGACGAAGTCTGTACATCGAGCAAGTCTGTACATCAGACCAAGTCTGTACAGCCTGTGTGTTGCATGCATTTCTTCAAGTCTATACATTCCTTGTGCATGCATCGTCCATCATGCATCGCCTCTCAAAGTCTGTACAGCATCATCGTCTCACTTAGCATCTTTGTGCATGGAGCATTGAAGTCTGTACAACCTTTGCAGCACATCCAAGTCTATACATCGCATAGCATGCACGCGTTCAAGTCTATACATTTCCTTGCCTCTCCATGCATATGCAAGTCTATACAGCCAGTGCATCCATTGATCTCAAGTATGTACATCGCCACTTGTTCATGTTCGTACAAGTCTATACATTACTGTCGCATGCATGCATCTAAAGTCTGTACAGAGTTGACAGCATGGCTGAACCTTGTTAGATGAAGTCTACACACTCGCCATCATGCTATCCTGCTAAGTCTGTACATTGGCCAAGTCTATACATAGTCTTTTGCATCATTCATCAAGTATATACATCGTTGTGGCTTGTGCATGCATCGTCTTTTAAAGTCTGTACATTGGCAAAGTTTGTACATCATTGGCTTGTGCATGCATCATCTTTCAAAGTCTGTACATCGGTCAGTCTCACTCAGCGTCTCATGCTATCAAGTCTATACATCGCATGCATTACACACAGCAAGTCTGTACATCCACCGTCTCACTTAGCGTCTCTATGCATATTTGAGTCAAAGTCTGTATAGCCTGTGGTCACAAGACCAAGTCTGTACATTGTTCTGTTTCAAGCACAAGTGAAGTCTGTACAGAGCTTGCTGTCTGCACGTAGCTTGATGACTTAGCAAGTCTATACACTCGTTATCGTGCATTCAATGTCTACACACTCTGCTGATATGTTTGTGCATCATGATAACAGTCTATACATTGTCTTGTTGTGGGCATAAAAGGTCTGTACATCCCTTGACAGCATGCCTGAGCATTCATCCTGTACTCACCTTGCATGCCTGAACATTTATGTTTGTTGTGCACACTTTACTATATGCATATTGCATTAAACTGCCTTGCATGCAGAGTCTGCACACATGACACATAGCAAGTCTGCACATCACACACAAGTCCATACACTTCAAGTCTATACACTCTTTGTGTCTGCATCACATACACTCAAGTCTGCACACTCGTTGAAGGCATGTCCAAGGATTCATATTCCAAGTCTATACATTATCGCCTGCTCATGCATCACTCCCTTGGCAAGTCTGAACATTGCATCATGTGCTTCATGCAATTAAGTCTAAACATCGTCAGTATAGTCTATACACTTGGCGTCTCATGCATATGCAAAGTCTATACATTACTGACGCATTGCAAAGTCTATACATTGCAAAGTCTACACACTGCATTACACCCTACAGAGTCTGTACAAGGTCCTATTGTCTTAAACTGATAATTCTCTTCGACTGACTGACAGGGACTCTTTACAAAGATTAATGAAGTCTCGTGATCCAAGAATGGAGATGACTCAGGATCGTGACACGTGTCATCCTGCAAATAGAAATGCTGCCACGCGGCCAATGTGTTAGGGCAAGAATTCGTGGGAGTCACACGCCTACCTTCCTGCTATAAAGAGGAAGCTTCTCCTTCGAGTGAAATAACAACAGATAGAAAAGCAAGTGAGAGTAGCAGAAGTAAGCGTGAAGCAGAAAGAAGTACAGCAGAGAAGAAAAGATCAAGTGAGCCAGCAGAAGAGGAAAAAGTGAGAACAGCAGAGATAGAAGAGAGCTCGAGCAGGAAAGAGAAAGAGAGATCCAGAGATTGAGAAGAGAAGAGGAGAGCAGAGAGTTTTTCTTGAAGAATTGTTTAGTCTATTCGTGGATCAAATCCAGAACGACTATGCTCATTGGAGCTACCTAGTTTTTGTTTTTCGCTTTGGTTTTTTGCTTTTCCCTTTTCCATCTTTACCATCCTTGTTCTTATGATCCTCTGGTTTGAGGTCGGGTTCCCTCCGGTTTGGAGGAAGAGAGACTTGCGTCTCTGGTTGCCAGTGACTGGGTGTCACTGGTGGTTCCCCTCCGGTTTGGAGGAAGGGAGATCTGTTCTCCTGTTTGCTGGTGACTGTGTGTCACTGGTGGTTCCCTCTGGGTTTCAGAGGAAGGGAGTCTCTGACTCCGGGTTTGTAGGTAGTGGTTGCTACCTATGGGGTCTCTCCTGGTCTGGAGGAAGAGAGACTTCGGTCTCTGGTTTGCTAGTGATTGTGTGTCACTAGTGGTTTCCCTCCGGGTTGGAGGAGGAGGGGAGGTTGTTCCCCTGGTCAAGCTGTTAGGTAGCATTTGTTTGCAGACTGAGTCTGCGGTTCTAGCTGTTGCTAGTGGAAGCCTCACTCCGGTTTGGAGTGAGGGGTGGACGTAGGTCTGTGGACCGAACCACCTAAAAAATCATCTGTGCAGTGGGTTTGTAGCAACCCTGATAAAAATAAGATTTTTAAATAAATCAAATTAAAATAAAATATAAGTAAATAGATGACAAAGAGCCTAAATGGATAAATCATTAATCAAGAAGAAATAACGCATTTGGTCAAGGCGCGACTTCGAAAAGAAACGCCCTTACATAAGGCGTTAATTATAAAAAGGGCGCCAACACCAAAGGGCGTCAATTCCCAAACGGCCGAAAATAAATAAAGGGAAAGTATAAGTGACGCCCTCTACATGGGCGCGTTTTACATAAGAAATGACGCTTGACAAGGCGTCAATTTAAATTAACGCCCTCGCTTAAGACGTTAATTCAGTTCGAGTTTCGTTCGACCTAGGAGACCATCTAGGGCAAGTTCTGGATAACTATGACAAAGATGGAATATGATAAGGACTCTATCATGGAAGTATTACTTCTAATACAACTCTAACCCTATTAGGATTCCCAAAATCCTATAAGTAACCTTCTCTGTCGAACCCTAACGAGCTGTTGGCCGAAGGAAGCTCTGCTGCTGCTATGCGTGAAGAACAGGTTTATGTTCTTCTTCCTTCCTTTGCTTTTGCCTCTGGTTGTTTGAGGAAGGAACGTTAATATTCTTTTCTTCTTCCTCATCTTCCTTTGCAGGTAGCATACAAACAACTCGTTGAAGAACGTGGTTCTTCATCAACATCGTTCTTCCTCTTTTTTTCTTTTACCTTAGGTTATATGATTAAAGATCTTCATTATTTCTTCGGTAGGAAGTCTGCAGTAACTCCCTGTCGAAGTGAAGAACGTGAGGTTCTTCATCCTCTTCTTCTTCCTCTTCTAGTGATTAGAAGACTCTGTTACAAACAGAGTGTCGTTCCAAACCTTCATCCGTTCATCAGTTAAATCTTCATAAGGTAGGTTTTCTCAAGAACGTAGCCTAAACTAGCTTAATATCTTTAATAATATCATCGATCCTCCATGCATATAGTTTTATTGTGGTTTCAACTGTTTCTATGCAATTTTCAAAGCAACGCCCTTGACCAGGGCGCTAATTTAAAGAAGCGACCCACACTAGGGCGCTAATTATTCTTTTGACGCCCTGCCCAGAAGTCGTCAATTACATGAAATTAATAAATACCCACGTTTAAAATTTAATATCTATGTAACCATGAATCTAATATATTGCATGAGTATACCTGTGAAATCATATTAATTATCTTGTCATGACCATGAAATTGTTTTCCTGAAATTTTATTATCTGAAAATTTATAAATTGTTGAATTAACGACCTGCACAAGGTCGTCTCTTATTGAACTGACGCCCCAGACCAGGGCGCTAATTGAAAAGTAATGCCCCTGTCCAGGGCGCGTTTTTGTTAAAATTCCAGAATATTGATTTTCTGTAGAATAGAAATATTGAAGGGACGACTAATGTATAAGTCGTCAAATTGTAAATAAACGCCCCTGAGTAAGGCGTTAATTGGATAATTGATGACTTAGCTTAAGTCGCTATTTTCTGTATTTCTGTTTTACACTGATTACTGTCAACCGAAGGGTTTTATATATATATATATATATATCTATATCAGCACTATATTTCCACTCCGTGAATATAGTCCCATATTTCATGATGTTTTTATCGCACTACCCTCAATTCTCATTGACATACAAGCTCTCCATTGGACATTCCGTTCCTTTGGACTAGCGAGTTAGTCATAGAGACCTCCGTAAGACTCCTCCAGCCTTGGATTCCCTCAAGGCCGACTGAGCTGGTTGTACCATAAAAACCCATTACCCTATTTTGCCATGTCACTCTAAAGAAACATGGTATACCGGCCCTCATGTTATGCAAAGTGTGTATCATGAGAATTCTATTAATGGGATGAGGTTATCATGCCATTTGATGTTGTTCTTGTAAACCCCAATTCTATATTCAACATGATGTTCTTGTGGACCTCAATTCTATATTAAGAATGAGGACGTCTTGCCATTGATGTGCTGTTCATGTGGACCTCAATTCTATGTAAAGAGTGTCCATACTTGTTTGTCATGGTACCCAAGTTAGGGAACCAATTCCACCTAGTTTTATCGATAATCGTGATTGTACCGTTATTATCGCCATTCTATGTCAAGTGTCATATTTTCGGACTCTACTCTATCCAAGTTTATCCTACATGTCTACAAGCTTTATTCTTGAAATTCCATAATGGCTATACACAAAAGTGGATGTTAAAATACATGATTAATGCCTGCGCATATAGGGCCCGATCTGGTCTTGGGAGGAGCACCCGAAAGTACTTGTGCCCATGGGAGTTGATTGATCATGGTATTGGCATTATACCGAAGTGCATGACTAGCTTGATTGAACATTCCACAAATCTTGTACTTGTACTTGACTTGATATTACATGACTTGCGTGACCCGAAAAAGGGTAATTGCATACTTGCGTGCTTGAACGTGATAGCCAAATTCTAACATGACATGATGAATACACTTGCTTGAATATCTTGATATCTTTTGATATAAGTTCTTGAAAGTTCATGACTAGTTCTCGTCGCTATCTTATTGTTATACACTCTCTCTATCTTGTCGTTTTATGCGAGCATGCATAGCTATAGTGCATTCATGAAAGATGAAATTACTTAAACCCATTGCTATTTCTTGAGATATAATTTCCTACTGAGCGTTCGCTCACTTAGTGTTTCCCTACTTTTCAGGTAAGTCCGACGATGAGGGAACTCGAACGGATGGAGAAAATCAAGAGTGAAAGAGATAGAGCTTCTTCCGTGTTATCTAGTCTTTTTCATATTTTCTTGAGTCAACCTTGTATTTTTCCCTTATTTTAGTTAGTACTTCAAAGGTTTGTAATAGACATATTCTTATGAAGGAATAAAGGATTGGGTTATCTTTACTTATGCGCATCTCTGATTTAGGTGTCGAATACACTAATACTCTGATTGACATGATTGATATAAACTCGTCACGCGTCTCCGGGTATCTTCCGCTCTCGGGGCGTGACAGTTTTTGTGGTATCAGAGCCTAGGGTATTCAATTCCTAGGAAAACCCAAGTCCAAGGATAGGTTCAAACCTTTAACCAGTGAGATTGGATAGAACCAAGGGTTGAGTAAACATAAAAACTTAAAATCCCTTGAAGCGAGTATATACTAATCTAGTTATTGTAATTGTAGGACGATGGCTGCCGAACGTGCTCAGTGGCACAACATGCAGCGTACACTTCAAGGCATGACTCAGGTGCTGCAACAGGTAGCACAAGGAGGTGCACAACGAGCAGGGAGTCTCCACCAAGTCTTTAAAAACATGAACCCGCCTAAATTCACGGGTTCTACTGATCCGGATGACGCAGAGCATTGGATCAGGGAGACGGAGCGTATATTCCGTGTTATGCAGTGCACGGATCAAGATAAAGTCTTACTAGCTACCTTTCAGTTGGAAAGGGATGCCCGAGACTGGTGGGAATCAATAGAAGCTACTTTAAATCAAGACCAAGTTACTTGGGAAGAATTCGTTGAACATTTCAACGCTAAATATTTTTCGGACCGAGTACAGGAAAAGAAAGCTACAGAATTTGCTGCACTGAAGCAACAGTCCCTGTCAGTGGCCGAGTACGAGGCCCAATTTTCTAGATTATCTCGGTATGCTAAGCACTTAGTTAGCACCGAGAAGATGAAAGCTAGGAGGTTCCTAAATGGGCTCAGGCCCCAATATATCACACAGCTGGCGCCAATGGATATTCAAGTCTATTCGGAGATAGTACGTCGAGCCCAGCTTCTACAAGATGTCACGGAACTATCTGATAGAATCCGTGGGAAGAACAAGAAAGAACAAGTTACAAGTTCGGGTTCCTTTAAACCCAACTTCAAGAAGAGGCCTAGCAATGGAGGTACTTCCTCACAAGATCAGAAGTTTAAGAAGACCAAGCCCTTCTCCATCACCACTACCCCATCAAATATAGCGTGCAAGCATTGTGACAAGGCGGGCCATAGAGCAAAAGAATGCTGGAGGAAACTAGGAGCATGTCTCTGCTGTGGGAGTCACGATCATCGAATTCCCCATTGCCCATTACTTAATGATCAAGCCGGGGACGGGAAGCACCCAGTAACCAAGAATGCTCGTCTTCATGCAATTAAGGAGACCGAACAAGAAGATGAAGGCAGACTAGTAGAAGGTACATTGAAAGTTTGTTCCAAGTCTGCATATGTCTTAATTGATACGGGTGCTTCACATTCAATTGTTTCCAAGAAGTTCGTTGATCCGTTACCCCTAGAACCGGAATGGATAAAATTAGTCTTGTATACTCCTCTAGGAAACGAGACTGATATTACATACCATTACCAGAACTGTGAAGTATTGGTTCATGGTAAGAATCTCCCTATTGATCTTATATGTTTAAATCTAAAGGAGTATGATGTCATACTAGGAGCGGATTGGTTATCTAAATATCAGGCAACGGTCGATTGCCGTAATAGCAAGGTTACTTTCGAGGAATTTCCCGAACTGATCTTTACTAGCCCCAAGAGGCGAAGCAAAACCCCTCTTATTTCGGCTCTCCGAGCTAGCAAGCTCATCAGGAAAGGATGTGTGTCTTTCCTTGCATTCGTCACGATTAAGGAGGCTAAGGAAACTAAGATAGAAGACATTCCAGTGGTACAAGAATTTCCGGACGTATTTCCGGAAGATATGCCTGGATTACCCCCGCAAAGAGAAGTGGCCTTCACCATCGATTTAGTTCCTGGTGCGGGTCCAGTTTCTAAGGCACCGTATAGAATGTCGCCTGCTGAACTCAAGGAGTTAAAGGAGCAATTGATGGAACTCATTAAGAAAGGATTCATAAGACCAAGTACTTCCCCATGGGGAGCGCCTGTATTATTTGTAAAGAAGAAAGATGGATCCATGAGGTTATGCATCGACTATCGATAGTTGAATCATCTCACTATCAAGAACAAGTATCCACTGCCGAGAATCGATGAGTTGTTTGATCAAATTTCAGGATCCAAGTACTTTTCCAAAATTGATCTTAGGTCGAGATATCATCAGTTAAGAATCAAGGATGAGGACATTCATAAGACTGCATTCAGAAGCAGGTACGGCCATTATGAATTTGTTGTTATGCCTTTCGGACTAACGAATGCCCCTGCTGCCTTTATGCAGTTAATGAATAGTATATTCAGGCCTTATTTGGATCAATTCGTGGTGGTCTTTATCGATGATATATTGATTTATTCCAAGACCAAGGAAGAGCATGAGGAGCATTTAAGGATTGCATTACAAATATTAAGGGCAAACCAATTATATGCAAAACTCAGCAAGTGTGAATTCTGGCTTGAGGAAGTGACTTTTCTCGGACATGTTATATCAAAGGATGGCTTATCAGTAGATCCATCAAAAGTTGAAGCTGTAAGAAATTGGGAAAGACTGACCAATGCTAGCGAGATCCGAAGTTTCTTAGGTCTTGCTGGCTATTACAGGCGATTCATCAAAGATTTCTCTAAGATCGCCGTACCACTTACGAGGTTAACTCGCAAGGAGATCCGTTACGAATGGAGTGAGGAATGTGAAAGAAGCTTCCAAACTCTCAAGGATCATCTTACTACAGATCCTGTCTTAGCATTACCAATGGAAGGAGAGAAATTCAAGGTATACACTGATGCTTCTGGCATTGACCTCGGATGTGTTCTAATGCAACAAGGAAAGGTTATAGCTTACTCTTCTCGTCAATTAAAGAAGCATGAAGAGAACTACCCCGTCCATGACTTGGAATTAGCCGCGGTAGTATTTACACTAAAGATCTGGAGACATTATCTATATGGAGTGCAGTTTACTGTATACTCCGATCACAAGAGTCTCAAGTATCTTTTCTCTCAAAAGAAACTAAATATGAGGCAAAGGCGTTGGCTAGAATATCTCAAGGACTTCGACTTCAATATACAATATCATCCCGGAAAGGGTAATCATGTAGCAGATGCCCTTAGTCGAAAGCCGAGAGCACTGTCAGCCAATTGTATGATTCAAGAATGGAAGTTGCTGGAGCAATTCTCTAAGCTCAATATAAGTATGGACACGGACTTCAAATGTGTCACATTGTCTCACATAAGCATTCACCCAGACCTATTAACTGAAACACAAGCACTTCAGGATGATGACCCAATATTAGTGGAAATCAAGGGCAGATTGGAAGGACAATCTGATTTCCAAATAACTTGTGAAGGAAGATTAATGTTCAGGAATAGAACTTGCATACCGGATTGTCCCGAGTTAAAGAAGAAGATCTTAGATGAAGCTCATAGATCAAGGTACACGATTCATCCTGGATCTACCAAAATGTACCAAGATGTGAAAAGAAATTTTTGGTGGCCCAACATGAAAAGAGAAATAGCACACTATGTATCACGTTGTCTCACTTGCCAACAGGTCAAGGCGGAACACCAAAAGCCTGCTGGAAAATTACATCCTCTAGATATTCCCAAATGGAAGTAGGAGAATATTAGTATGGATTTCATCATGGGTTTATCTAAATCAAAAGGAGGACATGATGGAATATGGGTTATTATTGACCGATTGACTAAATCGGCGCATTTCTTGCCAGTCAAGAGTCGATGGTCAGTCGATGTGTTGGCTGCATTATACATCAAGGACATAGTCAGATTACATGGTATTCCTGTTTCAATCGTATCTGACAGAGATCCCCGTTTTACTTCTCATTTTTGGAAGGGACTACAACATTCGTTGAGAACAAGGCTTAACTTTAGTACAGCTTTTCATCCTCAAACGGATGGTCAGACCGAGAGAACTAACCAGGTGGTTGAAGATATGCTCAGAGCTTGCATCATTGATTTCGATGGAAGCTGGCATGATCACTTACCGTTGGTGGAATTTGCATACAATAATAGCTACCAGGCAAGTATACAAATGGCACCTTTCGAAGCTTTATACGGAAGGAGATGCCGATCACCCTTATGCTGGGATGAAGTTGGAGAGAAACAACTGCTAGGTCCAGACATGGTAAGGGTTACCACTGAAAGAATACAATTGATTCGAGAAAGACTGCAAGTTGCTCAGTCTAGGCAAAAGGCTTGTGCCGATACAAGAAGGAGAGATCTTGAATTCCAAGTCGGAGATCATGTATTTCTCAAGATATCGCCTGGATGTGGAATACGGAGATTTGGTGTTAAGGGCAAGCTTACACCAAGATTTATCGGACCTTTCGAGATACTGGAAAGAGTTGGCGAGGTTGCTTATCGCATCGCATTACCTCCTCAATTGTCCGAAGTCCATAATGTGTTCCATATATCTATGTTGAAGAAGTATGTACACGATCCATCACATATTATTGAACATGAAGACTTAGTTATCCAGAAGGATCTCACATATGAGCAGAAGCCCATAAAGATACTAGATCGTGAAGTACGTACCCTAAGGAATAAGGTTATTCCCATGCTTAAGGTACAATGGAATAAGAACTCCGAACATGAAGCTACATGGGAGACCGAGGAATCCATGAGGAAGCGATTTCCAGAATTATTTTAAGGTATATACTCTACACTCTTCACTTATATATACTATTGAATTTGGGGACCAAATTCTTTTAAGTGGGGGAGGGTGTAGCAACCCTGATAAAAATAAGATTTTTAAATAAATCAAATTAAAATAAAAGATAAGTAAATAGATGACAAAGAGCCTAAATGGATAAATCATTAATCAAGAAGAAATAACGCATTTGGTCAAGGCGCGACTTCGAAAAGAAACGCCCTTACATAAGGCGTTAATTATAAAAAGGGCGCCAACACCAAAGGGCGTCAATTCCCAAACGGCCGAAAATAAATAAAGGGAAAGTATAAGTGACGCCCTCTACATGGGCGCGTTTTACATAAGAAATGACGCTTGACAAGGCGTCAATTTAAATTAACGCCCTCGCTTAAGACGTTAATTCAGTTCGAGTTTCGTTCGACCTAGGAGACCATCTAGGGCAAGTTCTGGATAACTATGACAAAGATGGAATATGATAAGGACTCTATCATGGAAGTATTACTTCTAATACAACTCTAACCCTATTAGGATTCCCAAAATCCTATAAGTAACCTTCTCTGTCAAACCCTAACGAGCTGTTGGCCGAAGGAAGCTCTGCTGCTGCTATGCGTGAAGAACAGGTTTATGTTCTTCTTCCTTCCTTTGCTTTTGCCTCTGGTTGTTTGAGGAAGGAACGTTAATATTCTTTTCTTCTTCCTCATCTTCCTTTGCAGGTAGCATACAAACAACTCGTTGAAGAACGTGGTTCTTCATCAACATCGTTCTTCCTCTTTTTTTCTTTTACCTTAGGTTATATGATTAAAGATCTTCATTATTTCTTCTGTAGGAAGTCTGCAGTAACTCCCTGTCGAAGTGAAGAATGTGAGGTTCTTCATCCTCTTCTTCTTCCTCTTCTGGTGATCAGAAGACTCTGTTACAAACAGAGTGTCGTTCCAAACCTTCATCCGTTCATCAGTTAAATCTTCATAAGGTAGGTTTTCTCAAGAACGTAGCCAAAACTAGCTTAATATCTTTAATAATATCATCGATCCTCCATGCATATAGTTTTATTGTGGTTTCAACTGTTTCTATGTAATTTTCAAAGCAACGCCCTTGACCAAGGCGCTAATTTAAAGAAGCGACCCACACTAGGGCGCTAATTATTCTTTTGACGCCCTGCCCAGAAGTCGTCAATTACATGTAATTAATAAATACCCACGTTTAAAATTTAATATCTATGTAACCATGAATCTAATATATTGCATGAGTATACCTGTGAAATCCTATTAATTATCTTGTCATGACCATGAAATTGTTTTCCTGAAATTTTATTATCTGAAAATTGATAAATTGTTGAATTAACGACCTGCACAAGGTCGTCTCTTATTGAACTGACACCCCAGACCAGGGCGCTAATTGAAAAGTAATGCCCCTGTCCAGGGTGCATTTTTGTTAAAATTCCAGAATATTGATTTTCTGTAGAATGGAAATATTGAAGGGACGACTAATGTATAAGTCGTCAAATTGTGAATAAACGCCCCTGAGTAAGGCGTTAATTGGATAATTAATGACTTAGCTTAAGTCGCTATTTTCTGTATTTTTATTTTACACTGATTACTGTCAACCGAAGGGTTTTATATATATATATATATATATCTATATCGGCATTATATTTCCACTCCGTGAATATAGTCCCATGTTTCATGATGTTTTTATCGCACTACCCTCAATTCTCATTGACATACAAGCTCTCCATTGGACATTCCGTTCCTTTGGACTAGCGAGTTAGTCATAGAGACCTCCGTAAGACTCCTCGAGCCTTGGATTCCCTCAAGGCCGACTGAGCTGGTTGTACCATAAAAACCCATTACCCTATTTTGTCATGTCACTCTAAAGAAACATGGTATACCGGCCCTCATGTTATGCAAAGTGTGTATCATGAGAATTCTATTAATGGGATGAGGTTATCATGCCATTTGATGCTGTTCTTGTAAACCCCAATTCTATATTCAACATGATGTTCTTGTGGACCTCAATTCTATATTAAGAATGAGGACGTCTTGCCATTGATGTGCTGTTCATGTGGACCTCAATTCTATGTAAAGAGTGTCCATACTTGTTTGTCATGGTACCCAAGTTAGGGAACCAATTCCACCTAGTTTTATCGATAATCGTAATTATACCGTTATTATCGCCATTCTATGTCAAGTGTCATATTTTCAGACTCTACTCTATCCAAGTTTATCCTACATGTCTACAAGCTTTATTCTTGAAATTCCATAATGGCTATACACAAAAGTGGATGTTAAAATACATGATTAATGCTTGCGCATATAGGGCCCGATCTGGTCTTGGGAGGAGCACCCGAAAGTACTTGTGCCCATGGGAGTTGATTGATCACGGTATTGGCATTATACCGAAGTGCATGACTAGCTTGATTGAACATTCCACAAATCTTATACTTGTACTTGACTTGATATTACATGACTTGCGTGACACGAAAAAGGGTAATTGCATACTTGCGTGCTTGAACGTGATAGCCAAATTCCAACATGACATGATGAATACACTTGCTTGAATATCTTGATATCTTTTGATATAAGTTCTTGAAAGTTCATGACTAGTTCTCGTCGCTATCTTATTGTTATACACTCTCTCTATCTTGTCGTTTTATGCGAGCATGCATAGCTATAGTGCATTCATGAAAGATGAAATTACTTAAACCCATTGCTAGTTCTTGAGATATAATTTCCTACTGAGCGTTCGCTCACTTAGTGTTTCCCTACTTTTCAGGTAAGTCCGACGATGAGGGAACTCGAACGGATGGGGAAAATCAAGAGTGAAAGAGATAGAGCTTCTTCCGTGTTATCTAGTCTTTTTCATATTTTCTTGAGTCAACCTTGTATTTTTCCCTTATTTTAGTTAGTACTTCAAAGGTTTGTAATAGACATATTCTTATGAAGGAATAAAGGATTGGATTATCTTTACTTGTGCGCATCTCTGATTTTGGTGTCGAATACACTAATACTCTGATTGACATGATTGATATAAACTCGTCACGCGTCTCCGGGTATCTTCCGCTCTCGGGGCGTGACAGGGTTGATTGCTGTCCTTTGCTTCCGCTAGATGATTGTTTAGGCGCGCTATACATATTTACTCAATTCCTTAAGCCATCTGAGTTTTTATTTCCAAAATATTGTTTGAGCGAAATTTTTTAAGGGTGGGATTCATTCACCCCCCCTCTGAATCCACCGCACCGAACCTAACAATTGGCATCAGAGCGGGTTCTCTATGCTACCAGATCCAACGATCTGCAGAGGTTCCTGCTATCTTTGGTGCTTTATTACTTTTGGTGCATTACCTATCGATTGTCTTGTGCGTTGAACCTGTTTGCAATCTGGTTTAAATGGCCCCTCCATTTGTGTTTGATGGTTCTGATTTCAGCAGTTGGTTAGGCGGCCTATTTGTTCATATGAATTCCATTGACCCTAATCTATGGAGTTTAGTTTCAGAAGGCCCACACCAATTACCTCTTGATGAGACCAAGTGGTCTAGAGAGGACAGTGTAAAGAACCGTGATAATCTCACAGTTCTTAAAATTGTGAAAGTTGTAGTTAATACTGATAGATTTCCTTTTGTTCTCAGGTGCGCTTCGGGAAAAGAAATATTGGATAGAATAGCTGCTACAAATGGGGAGCAAGAGGATCAATGCTTGATGGGCAGCCAAAATGAAGAAGAAGGCGAAGATTATGTGGAGGATACTTCGTCACAGGTAAACTCTGACACTGATAATTTTTCTCTGGAAAGTATGATTATGTTGAATGAGCATTTGATTGAGAAATACGATAAAGTTAAATCTGAGAAGAAGAAATTAAGTAAAGAAATGTTGTATCAGGTCAGAAGTCTGAAAGTTGAAAATGAAAATCTAAAGTCAGACATGAGTCGAGAAAGGAATGAAATGAACTGTTTGAAATCCAAAAATGAGAGTTTAAGAAATAAACTCATTAAAAAAAGGATTCTTGCAATACATGTGCAGTTTTAAGAGACTTGATAAATGATCTAGATTTTGATGATAATCTTCAAAAGGATTTAATCAAATCTCTGAAAGAAGAAAATAAATCATTGCTAGAATTGAAATCTGAAAACGAAAATCACAAAAATCAGTCCAAAGAATTTGAACACAAATCAATGAATCTTGAAAAAGAAAATAGACTGATTTCTGAGAAATTGGAGGCTGAAAAAGCAATGAATCTAGAGCTTCAGAAAAATCTCAACAAACCTCAGTCTGAGAAACAACAGGAAATGTTTTATGAATGTCAGTTTTCCTCAGATGATTGGGTGGTTAATGATGAAATCCTGGAGCAAAACAGTAAATTGAAAGAGGAAATCAACACGCTGAAACATTTAAACACCACTCTGTCAGATAGGTTGCTGACATTTAAAAAAGGTAAACGTGTGGTGTTCGATAATTCAGAAGAAGTGGAAAAGCTCAAAGCTGAAATAGAAAATCTTAAAAATGTCAATGCCACTTTAAGTGAAACACTCAACAGGAGTCAGAAGGAAAATGCTAACTCTGAATTGCTCATCGTTACTCTTGAAAATGAAATCAAGGATCTGAAAGAATCCTTGTCAAAATTCGTAGGTGGGCAGAAAAACCTAGACAAGCTACTAGGTGTAAAAATCAACCCTAGGAAGGAAGGGCTGGGCTACAATAATGTTAACAAGAAAGAGCTTCAGAGCAAGTTGATGACTTCATTTGTAAAAGCTTCAAGTGTAGCTACCACATCTCAGAACAAGCAGCCCATTGTGCAGAAATCCCAGAAACAAATTAAGAAATCCAAAGGGGTTGAAAACATCAAGAAAAAGACTGATTTTAAGTATGTTGAGAAAGTACAATCTGTGCTTGACACGAATACACATACACATGCACATAAAAATAAGAATTCATGTCATTACTGTGGTAGGGTTGGCCACATTATGAATAATTGTTTTATTCTCAAACAAGACAACAGAAAGCATGCTAGGAAACAAGTTTCTGCTCAGAACAAAAAGATTCAATGTTTTTATTGTGGGAAATTGGGCCATCTAGCTTCGAATTGCTGGTTCAGGAAGGCATCTAGAGGTAGTCAGATTGCATGTTTTCATTGTGGAAAGCATGGCCACACAGTCAAGGACTGTTGGCATGCTGAAGGGAAAAGTTTTATTTCTGAAGGGTTTAAATTCCCTGTAAATACAAATGCTCTCAGAAAGAACAAAGTTGTTTTTAAAAAGAAAAACTTTGAATGTTTTGATTATGGAAAATAGCTTGGTCATGCAAATAACAGAAATTTCCATGCCAATGCACATAAAATTCATGTTCATAATGAGTAACTGTGGGAAGCTAGGCCATAGAGCTGCTTATTGTTGGCCGGCTAGTTTTAGTAAACAGAAAAAGAATTTGAAATCTGCTGCATCATGTCATGACTGTGGTCAAATAGGTCATTCAATGAATAATTGCTACTTGATGAGATTTGATGACCTTCATGCTAAAAAAATTTTTAGAACACCTGCCAAAGGTGTCACTGTTAATTCAGGACCCAAGACCTCTTGGGTACTTGTTTGTGCAAAGTGAACATTGTTTTGCAGATGTGCCTTGGGACTGAGGAATAAAGAGGGGTAAATAAGCCAAGGCACTCAAAAGAAAACCCCCTTCTGAACTTTTCAGGTAAATTCTTTGCACTTCCTGTTCTTAGATTTACTGCATAGCATGTTAAATATGTTTTTGCACATCCTTTCATGTTCAGCATTGTCAGATTTGAATTCTCTGAACTCTCCTCATACATGATTTGCATATTGATGATTGTCTGAAATTGCATATACATACATATAGTGAATGCATTGCACATCATCATACTGAAAACTCCAAAAAGAAGTAACTGACTACATATAGAACTGCATTGGCACTGCATCTCTTTGCATAACCCTAGTATAATAAATGATAAGCTACTAAAAGGTAGGTGAAATCTGCCTGGAGGTTCTTACTATGTGTGAGATGGTCCTTTAGACCAAGTTCTCCGCCTAGTACCATGGGTCATATTACTTGATAGGGCAGTCTGTATGAGTATGAGTCACATAGTCATATGTTCAGCCTTCATTGCAAACATTGCACAATATAAGGGAGAGTCTGTCTAGACTCATGCATTGTCTTCATAACATATAGGATGATTCAGTGCTTTAATTGCATATCATGCACTTTGTTAGGGGGAGTTTGACTGATGTTTGCATATCATGATAATCTCATTTGCTGAATGCATTACATATCTATGTTCAGGAAATATCTCCAGGAGAGTCATTACATATGCATGCATGTAGAGCAGTCCATTGCATATCATCAAATTTTAAAAATCTAAAAAGAAATGACTCATTGCATCTAGACAGGGGGAGTATTTTAAATTTATCAGTCTTTCATAAATTGAACCCTTCCTATTCAGTCATTTAAATCATCTTCCTACTCTTATGTGTTAGTGATTGCTCTTTAATCAACTGAACTCTCAACTTTCTTGAAGCTGAAATCTACATCTGATACTCCTTAAATTGCTAAAGGAGAGCCTTGCTTGAATACCTCCTTGTCAAATTCTGTCAAGATAATCTGTATGAATTCCAGTCTTTAACATTGGTTTCTGAACTGCACTGCTTTAATGCTCACATCTTGCTGCATTGCCATTTTGATTCATCTGAATTTGGGAAAATTTCAATCTGTGTACCCTACTCATAAATTCGACATATTCCGAAAAGAAGACTCTTCTATTATACTGGTTTAAGAATGTTTGATAAATCAAATTGATTTAAGTCTAATGTATTCATCAAGTTTTGATTTAAAAATCTTGAAAATGTCTGAACCATCATGTTTAATAAATCTTAACCAATTGTCTCATGTAACCTCATACAAAAACCTCTGAATTCTGAAATTTTAATCGAATGGTCTTCTTTGGTTAAGATACATGTAGTAAGTATTGTTTTTAAACATATCAGTGTACTTAGTTTTGTCTGAAAACATTTGAAAGAAAATGAAGTCAGAGCAATGACTTTGATCACAGAGAAACTGGGTTATCTATCAAAGAAATAGTGTAAACCCATGTCATGAAGTGCCACAGTTATCTCTGGTACTTCTGAAAAGTAAAAAGGTATTTATCAACTAAGATTGCTCAGGAAAATAAGTGCTGATCAATAGAAAGATTCTGAAAAATAAGTATAATCAAAGAAATTTCAGATACACTCATATATATCTAATCTCAATACTATCTTGTGTAACTTCTGAAGAAGTCATTAAAATTGATTGAGTAAGATAGAAGGAGGTCAAATATGTGTGTCATATGTGCAATTGATTCATCTCTATTAAAATGTGTTTCAGACATTAGTATTGAATTTTCCTGATAAACTTGTATATATCATTCTTAAATCATGCTGGTAAGTTTAGACTCATTCATAATATGGAATAATAAAAGAGTCTGACATTTGCTTATCAAGATTTATGGATTTGGTATACCATTGAAAATCTTTCTCTCTCATCTATTCTTTGGCAATCCAATCAATGTCTTGTTGTTGGAATTCAATTTCAGATTGCTTTTGGTTCACCTGAACTCATTTATGGTTATAGGGGGAGTTCTTACATTTTATTCCTCTAGTGCTCATCTTGCATATTTTTTTTGGGGGGAATAGCTCTTATGTGCCTTCATTTGTCAAAGGGGGAGATGTTTTATCAATCTTTTCATACATGCTTAATTTTTCTCTCTCAAACTTTTCTCTTTTTGATGAAGTCAAAGGGGGAGAATAGTTTTGGTTTGGGTTCTGCATGTCTGCATGTCTGCATGTCAGCATGTATGATAGTCATTCATAGTCATTCATATAGTGACTCATAGTGTTGCCATCATCAAAAAGGGGGAGATTGTTGTGCCCCTATGGTTTTGATGTCAGCAAGCACTATGAGTATGAATTGTGTTGCACTATGAGTATGAATTGTTTTGATGTCAGCATACTATATGAGCATGATTGATTGATTGATTTGAGAGTGGGCACATTCACCTCATTGCATTGTCTGTCTCTGCATTGGTAAATAGACTGCTCTGTTAGTTCTCCTGCATACATTGCATCAGTTAATATCTGCTATATGCATTCACTGCATCGGTCCATGTTCATTATGCCTGTAAGTCTGTACATCCTCCAGTGTTTCATTTCATCAGTCATAAAGTCTGTACACCGTCTTGGCGCTCACCAAGTGTATACATCGGCGAAGTCTGTACATCGAGCAAGTCTATACATCGGACCAAGTCTGTACAGCCTGTGTGTTGCATGCATTTCTTCAAGTCTGTACATTCCTTGTGCCTGCAACATCCATCATGCATCGTCTCTCAAAGTCTGTACAGCATCATCGTCTCACTTAGCGTCTTTGTGCATGGAGCATTGAAGTCTGTACAGCCTTTGTAGCACATCCAAGTCTATACATCGCATAGCATGCACGCGTTCAAGTCTATGCATTACCTTGCCTCTCCATGCATATGCAAGTCTATATAGCCAGTGCATCCATTGATCTCAAGTCTGTACATCGCCACTTGTTCATGCTCGTGCAAGTCTATACATTGCTGTCGCATGCATGCATCTAAAGTTTGTACAGAGTTGACAGCATGCCTGAACCTTGTTAGATGAAGTCTACACACTCGCCATAATGCTATCCTGCTAAGTCTGTACATTGGCCAAGTCTGTATAGAGTCTTTTGCATCGTTCATCAAGTATATACATCGTTGTGGCTTGTGCATGCATCATCTTTTAAAATCTGTACATTGGCAAAGTCTGTACATCGTTGGCTTGTGCATGCATCATCTTTCCAAGTCTGTACATCGGTCAGTCTCACTCAGCGTCTCATGCTATCAAGTCTATACATCGCATGCATTACACACAACAAGTCTGTACATCCACCGTCTCACTTAGCGTCTCTATGCATATTTGAGTCAAAGTCTGTACAGCCTGTGGTCGTAAGACCAAGTCTATACATTGTTCTGTTTCAGGTACAAGTGAAGTCTGTACAGAGCTTGCTGTCTGCAAGTAGCTTGATGACTTAGCAAGTCTATACACTCGTTATCGTGCATTCAATGTCTACACACTCTGCTGATATGTTTGTGCATCATGATAACAGTCTATACACTATCTTGTTGCGGGCATAAAAGGTCTGTACATTCCTTGACAGCATGCCTGAGCATTCATCCTGTACTCACCTTGCATGCCTGAACATTTGTGTTTGTTGTGCACACTTTACTATATGCATATTGCATTAAACTGCCTTGCATGCAGAGTCTGCACACATGACACATAGCAAGTCTGCACATCACACACAAGTCCATACACTTCAAGTCTATACACTCTTTGTGTCTGCATCACATACACTCAAGTCTGCACACTCATTGAAGGCATGTCCAAGGATTCATATTCCATGTCTATACATTGTCACCTGCTCATGCATCACTCCCTTGGCAAGTCTGAACATTGCATCATGTGCTTCATGCAATTAAGTCTGCACATCGTCAGTATAGTCTATACACTTGGCGTCTCATTCATATGCAAAGTCTATACATTGATGTCGCATTGCAAAGTCTATACATTGCAAAGTCTACACACTGCATTACACCCTACAGAGTCTGTACAAGGTCCTATAGTCTTAAACTGATAATTCTCTTCGACTGACTGATAGGGACTCTTTGCAAAGATTAATGAAGTCTCGTGATCCAAGAATGGAGATGACTCAGGATCGTGACATGTGTCATCCTGCAGACAGAGATGCTGCCACGCGGCCAATGTGTTAGGGCAGGAATTCGTGGGAGTCACACGCCCACCTTCCTGCTATAAAGAGGACGCTTCTCCTTCGAGTGAAATAACAACAGATAGAAAAGCAAGTGAGAGTAGCAGAAGTAAGCGTGAAGCAGAAAGAAGTGCAGCAGAGAAGAAAAGATCAAGTGAGCCAGCAGAAGAGGAAAAAGTGAGAACAGCAGAGATAGAAGAGAGCTCGAGAAGGAAAGAGAAAGAGAGATCCAGAGATTGAGAAGAGAAGAGGAGAGCAGAGAGTTTTTCTTGAATAATTATTTAGTCTGTTCGTGGATCAAATCCAGAACGACTATGCTCATTGGAGCTAACTAGTTTTTGTTTTTCACTTTGGTTTTTTGGTTTTCCCTTTTCTGTCTTTACCATCCTTGTTCTTCTGATCCTCTGGTTTGAGGTCGGGTTCCCTCCGGTTTGGAGGAAGAGAGACTTGCGTCTCTGGTTGCCAGTGACTGGGTGTCACTGGTGGTTCCCCTCCTATTTGGAGGAAGGGAGATATGTTCTCCGGTTTGCTGGTGACTGTGTGTCACTGGTGGTTCCCTCTGGGTTTCAGAGGAAGGGAGTCTCTGACTCCGGGTTTGTAGGTAGTGGTTGCTACCTGTGGGTTCCCTCCTGGTCTGGAGGAAGAGAGACTTCGGTCTCTGGTTTGCTAGTGACTGTGTGTCACTAGTGGTTTCCCTTCGGGTTGGAGGAAGAGGGGAGGTTGTTCCCCTGGTCAAGCTGTTAGGCAGTATTTGTTTGCACACTGAGTCTGCGGTTCTAGCTGTTGCTAGTGGAAGTCTCACTCCGGTTTGGAGTGAGGGGTGGACGTAGGTCTGTGGACCGAACCACCTAAAAAATCATCTGTGCAGTGGGTTGATTGCTGTCCTTTGCTTCCGCTAGATGATTGTTTAGGCGCGCTATACATATTTGCTCAATTGCTTAAGCCATCTGAGTTTTTATTTCCGCAATATTGTTTGAGCGAAATTTTTTAAGCGTGGGATTCATTCACCCGCCCTCTGAATCCACCGCACCGAACCTAACAGTGATAGTCTCCTCAGATTTCATTTTGAACAATTCATATTCGGAGGTGAGCATATTTACCTTAGTAGCCTTCACTTGGGATGTACCTTCATAGATTAGCTCCAATTCATCCCACATCTTCTTGGCTTTTTTGCAGGCTGAGATTCGGGCGTATTCATCAGGGTGAACCGCAGACTGAATGATGTTCAGGGCCGACCAGTTGATGGTTGAAAGTTTGACGTGATCCTCCATCCACGCATCTTCATTCGATGGAAGATCATAAGGCCCTATGGTGATCACTCTCCAGAGCTTGTGGCTCTGTGCTATCATAAACACCTCCATCCTATTTTTCCAGTAGAAATAGTTATTACCATCAAAGAAAGGGGGGCGACTTATAGATTGTCCCTCAGCCATGAAGCTTCGAGGACCACTAGATGCAAAATTACCCTGGCCGTTGGACCACATGATGGGTAACCTGCTCTGATACCAATTGATAGCACGCGGAACGTGAGCTAGAAGGGGGGGATGAATAGATCACATCCAAATACAAGCTAATTTGAGAAATAAGCTATGAGCTCCTAGTCACAAGAGAAAAGACTTCCCAATCAAGCCACAGAATAGTCAAACCAACAAAAGCTTAACGAGAGGAGGTTGATGTGGAACAGTGAACGAACAGCTTATGAGCTTAAGACGCAACGAGAGATCAGCCAAACACACTACACAAGAGATCAGACAATCAAACCACACAAAAGAGACATAGTGTTTTTAAGGTGGTTCGATTGCGATCTACAATCTACGTCCACCCCTTACTCCATAGGAGTAAGGCTTCCTTCCACTAAGAAATGAAAACACCGCAGACTCAGTCTGCTGACATCCACTGCCTTACAGCTCGCCACAAGGGAACAAATCCCTCAACACTGATCCTGCGACCTACATGATCTGAACCTGAACTTGCCCCAGCAAGATCAGAACCGGAGGACCAACCTCCCTTCCTCTAAACCAGAGGGTACCGGAGGACCAACCTCCCTTCCTCTAAGAACACTCAGAGGGTAACAACACGGTATAGAGAAATGAATGAAACAACTCAAAAACAAAAGATTAAAAAGAACACAATCACTCAAAAATAGCAAAAATGTAGCTTCCAGAGAAGCAGTCTTTCAAGCTCAAAACAAAGAAATGATCACTCAGACTCTCCCATGACTAGACAGGCTCTTCTCTCGAATAGGAAGGTTTCAGCACTCGCAATGGCTTCAGATGCTCTCGTATTTTTCAATCTTCAGTAACTTTTTCTTGCAGTCTTCAACGTCTTTTTATATCCAGACGATAGCGTGTGGCTAACACGATTCTCGCCCATTTCTTCTCACAGATCTGATCCCTTTTTGGTTCCACGTGTCAGGATCATCCTATCAGGGAGTTTGCAATCATCATCCCCTTTCACCAGATGTTCACTAGCCGTGTAAAACATTGTTGGACGTCCCTCGGGATTGGGAACTTCCAGAGTCTTCAGTAGTTCGACTGTTGGACAGTCTATATCTATGAGCATTCCTGTGATCCCTGGAGGGACTTTCACATAACCCAGCAGATACTCAAGCTCTGGCACTTCTGGCTCAGGATAGATATTACATGGGATTGCCCTGAGCACTCCCTCCACTTCAGCAATATGTGACACCTTCTACTGAGCCACGTAATCAGGCGGGGGCAGAGGAAACCATTCTCAGGTCTCTACTATCTTCTTTTCTTTATTTTGAGTTGGCCGAGAAGTCTACTTCAACTTCTCCATGTAGAGTGAGGCGTCGAGGAGATGGCACTCAAACACCTCAAAGGGGTGCAAATAAGCAAAGATTCTTTCTTCTTTTCCATCCCGGGGGTACTTGATGCATTGGTGCAAAGTAGATGGCACCACTTGGTTCTGATGCAGCCAATGCCGGCCAAGCAGTGCCTTGTATGAGGTGTCAGAGTTGATGACATGGAATTGCACCATAGTGGTGAAGTCTTCTAATGAAACCTCGAACTCCACCACACCCATGGGAACTTCAAATTTCTAGTTGAACCTAGCAATCTTCATATCCCTGACTTTGATCAGGTGCACATTGAAGTAATGCTTCTGATAGACCCAATAAGGGAGTATATTTACCCCTACCCCGGAGTCAATTAGAATTCTATTTATGGGTTGGCCATTTAATTGCCCCTTCATATATAAGGGCCTATTGTGGCTTGCCGTTGGCAGGAGCATATCTTCATCGACAAAGGTGATAGCCACCTCCGAACACATCTCAGTAAAGCAGCTCTCGAAGCACGCCGGCATTTGCAAGGTTGCAATGACGGCCTATTGAGTTTCTTCATCTTGGGAGAGTATCTCCCAGACGTTGAATCTTGCTGGAATTCTTTTCAGTTGCTTCAAAATCTGAGCGTCGGCTCTTACATTGGCCAGTCTCGCTTCTTCAACTTTGTTGTGCTTGCTACAGCCTGGTGCCGGAGCAGTTGGCTTGGAAGGCAGTCTATCTTCTTCTTCGGGAGTTACCTAATCCCTGCACATCTGATCAGCTGTGTGACGACCTGGATCCCAGATACCGGATATACCCGATAGGATTACCGAGTAAACCCGATACCGCTTAGAACCCGTGAAGCCTCCCAAGAGCTATAAAGCTCCGAAGGGATAAAAGGATTGTCGTGTAGTACATTGAAGCCGCAGATATAATAGTAAGCAATTAAATTTCATTAATCAGGTTTGCTAAAGTAGCAGAAATAAAATTACTTTTTAATTAACAGTTATAATTAACAATTATACCAGATCCAGTCCAAAGGAAAGACAAGTACGGTCCAATAGAAAGAAAAATGTACATTGAGGTGTGGAGAAGCCCGACGCAGGTACCGCTGGCAGCTACAAACTCGCCACACTAGGAACCGCGAAGGAAGAAGAGATGACCCCACCTGAAAAACAGGGGTGAGCTTCTGGTCACTGGCCCAGTAGGGGTCACGTGGATCCCCATTGAAAAACAACGCACTAACATGGAACAACAACTAAAATATCAGTAGTAAAGCAAGAAAAGCTAAACTACAACTAGAAAGCTGTAAAAGAAAGCGGGAAGAGCAGGAGTAGAAACCGCTAGAAGAAAAGGGAAAATAAAGCCGTAGAGACCGGAACACGGCCACCGAGAGAAGCTCGGCTCCCTAAGCTACTCCGAACAACGACAGAAAGGTGAACCCTGATCTCACAAAGTTAGGAGTTACCGAACCGTCGACAAGACACCAGCCTCAAACCTAAGGCCTACGAAAATAGGTAAAAAGCCTAGAAGGGACCTAGACAGACAAGATAGACCCTAAAGCATACATGACTCGATTGCCGTGTACACTCCTCTAGACACAACCACACACACACGACTAGAACGTCGTGCACACGACACAACACTGACCTCGGGCAAGACCACGAGAGGCTAACCCGGAAAGGTCACGACGCACGAGAAATTTAAGAGTCACGTGTCACGTGACGGAAGCACCTCCTCACTAAAAGAACAGTCAGCTGCGTCCACTGATGTCTTATGCTGTGACTATAAGTGGCTGTCCATGCTGCCTCCAAGACGATAGAGACGAGGACACTATCTGAATAGAATAGGAACTACACTCATGAGTGACTAGTCAGGGTCACGCCCGTCGACGCAAGTCCAAGCCCCTAACCACATGTGCATACACAATCTCAATGCCTTGAGCCAAGCCTCTAGCTAGTTTTCTCCCCCAGTAGGACGCTACTGAAGGCAAGGGAGCCCACGACAACTAGCCTAAAAACTGTATCTCGGGAACTGCCATGCCACCACTTCCAGGTGGGTCGACACGCCGTAACGCGTCGCCAGGCTACGACTAGTGGAGGCTCACTAGACACATAACTCTGAAACACAAGCGTTGTACTACTGACAGGCAAGGAAGCAATGTAGTATGTACTACGAAGCACCAAGGTAGCACAACGACTGCGAACAGACTCAGGACAGGACAACTAGACCTATAGACACAATGATCCTTGAGTCAGAAGACTCAGGTCAAGATCGTCGTACAAAGCGGTACAAGCCGCCAACCGATCTAATCCTAAGTCAAAGAAACGACACATCTGTATAAAATGACACGTGGAGACTTGAGGGATCATCAAGACCCTCAAAACACTTGGACATGCAAACTGAGGTAGGACAGTACCTGAAGGCATCCAGAACCACTGTCTCGAGCTATTCAGAATAGTCGAGACAAACACAAGGTTACTTGTCAACCATTAGGTCTCACCGGGTTGACCAGAACCTATATAACGACTCTGAAGTAGCACAGAAACCAATGCATGCCCAACTACCTTATATCATGGTCATAGCTCTCATAGGATGTCAAGAGACATCCACGGGACGACAGGCAAACCACAAGGTCAAGCCAAGACAATTGGAAATCAAAACATCATGAAACGACATGCAGGAGTTAAGCGGAGGAACATACGCTGGCGGTCATAGAATGGGCCGCTAGGTGACTATCGCGGTCAAGGATTAGGCCCCTAAACCCAGTCAACCTTGAACCGACCTATTCGAGCAAACCACCAAAGCGGTCTAATATAGATCCGCCACACGGACTAGGCAGTCCAAGAGACAACCGCCACACTAACCACCCTAAAACAAAGACCTAAGACAAACGACTCGTAGTGGCCCAAGAAAGGGGCGCCACAACGAGGAAACGTCTGAAGGTTGGACCGCCAAGGCAAACCGACTTAAAATCTTGACTAGGTCTAAAACCACAGTAACATGAATACCAAGGTAGACCAGAAGTCACCGAAACCATCCCTTCAAGAAGGGAACTAGAGGGAGGCCACTCACATGCGGGGGAACTCCACCGCACTCACACCGATACACGGTGACTCGATCGAGTGCAACACGAAGCCTGAAACACACATGCCTACGGGCAAGCTAATCGAAGCAACACGGCACTTCTCGACAGCCCAGAAATACGGACACGAAACCCACATGGTGTCCGGACACTCGCGAGGCCATAGGTCAGTCATTAGGTCTCAACGGGACCGATGGGACCCAAAACGAGCTTAAACACAACATTCCGATTGACTCGAACCCTGGGGTCAGTCGACCGGACCAACAGTCGGACCCGACACGGTCCGCGAGCGACTGTTGGTCGACCGGCCCATCCGGTCCGGTCAACCAGTCACGGCGGAAAAACGGCAAAACGCTAACCTCCGGGCCCGATTCCACGCCCCGTTCGATTCCGATCGATGGGGATAACAACCACAATAATCATACCGACCTTCCACACTCCGGAAAGGGTCAAAACAACACTCAAACAGCTTGAAACGGGCAATTCCACCGAATTAACCGTAATTGAGTCACCGGGGTTCTCGGGCTCGTACCAGCCCCAAATGACAACCAATTGACACGAAATCAGCAGATCTGGAACGCTAAAATTCCAGGGGTTTGATTGATACCAACTGATCTAAAAACTGTCGGCGTTTTTCGGCAAACCCGACGAACACCCCAAAAGCATGATTTTCCCGAACTAGAAGGAAACCCACTCGAACTCACACCGAACAACGCAAAATTACATGGAAAATGTAGAGGAGAAGTAGAGCTTCCATCTCTCTACCTCCACTGAAGATTCTGTGCACCGAAGTGACTAAGCCACGCCAAAAACCACGTCGCGAGCTCGATCATCGACTTCAAATCCACCATTCGGGATCGCGCCAGAAACAGTCCGATCCTCGCCCCATCGCGCTCCGGACCACTCCCACGGCATCACCTCTACCTGCCTGAGCCTCCTCCGTCTACACCCGGAGCCGGAAGGGCGAGAGAAGAGAGAAAACGGGGGGGAGAGGAGGTCACGGCCGCGAATGATAAGGAATGAAGAAAAAGGAAAAGAATTAGGAAATTTTCCTAATTTCTGAAAATTTGATTTTTAGCCCGAAAATCCACTAATTTAGAAAAATACGTAAAAATAGTCAAAACGATCCTCGGGAAGAGTACAATGCAACTGCGTCCTTCACGAGTCGATGAAATGAGAAATAAACTCACCACAGAGTTCCGTAACTAGTACAAGAAAAAAACTCATGTAGATCGTAAAACTCAACTCAGGACCCATAAAAGCGATCTGAAACTCTCCGAAAAGGATCCGAAAGATCCGATAAGAATCCAGGGTATTACATTCTCCTCTCCTTTAAGAAATTTCATCCTCGAAATATAAGGACTAGCAAAGGAGAAGCAGGGAAGAGCAACCCCAAGACACAGCTTGAAACAACACGAATCTCGAAAAAACACCAATCAAAGGAACACTTGTCATACCATAATCACAAGCACACTCCCTGGATCGAGCACGGCACCCAAGTGAACACAAGTCTGACACCTCCGAAACAAGGCAACGTCGTTTACGTCTCACAGGAAAGGAAACACGACCTATGCCACGGCAACAGCTATCGAGAAAACAAAATGATAGACACGACAAGCATCAGCTTAAACAAGAAAGCATAGTCCTCTCAGCTGACAGCTTGACACATCGGCTCTAGTGCCAATGGCAACCACGAAAGCCAGGCACACAGGACGCCAACGACAGCACCGGACCACAAACACAATCAAGTTAGTCCTCATTCAGATATTATATCTGATCGAGTCGCATGCTAACTCTGCCAGGAGAAGAGAGTACATCAAAGCTAACCGACAAGACCTAGTCCACATTGTGCCAAGACAAATACACAAAATCATAGAGAACCAACGGTAAAACGACAACAGCAGCACTTGCAGGATTTCGGCTCCATACAGAACACAGAACTACGGAATACAACTGTAAGCTGGGTCATATCAAGGCACGATAACAGCTAAACACACAACTACAAGGGACGAGTCATGCATCGAGTAGCTTACCAAGAACAGACCCACGACAACAAGAACAACAATCTTGGGAAACGCATCTTAAGGACCACGATCACGTCCCGAGAGCACAACGCCCAAGAAAGGATTACAGAGCAGAGGGTACTCAACCAGCAGAAATGCCGACAGATTCCCCAATACTCACAAATGCCAGTGCCAACACTAGAATGCCTTCAAGAACAACGGCATGGCAACAGACAACATCAAGGCACAAAAAGCCAGGATGAAGTCACATCGAGAAAAAGAAAAATAATTCTCTCGACCGGTCAGAGCCTTACAACCAACGATCCTCGACCTGTGGGTTATTAGCCCACCTGCTTCTGCTACGCACTCATTCAACGCACACAGGCATCAGAAAACACCTCGGTATCCGCATCTCAACACACACTCGGTGCTATCGCAATTCATGGAAAATCGTAATATAGCACGCCACGAGTACTGATACTACGACCAACCGATCACAAGCCGCCTACGTGCAAACCAAGAAGAGCACTAGCTTCAGCACAAAGCACAAAGAAAGGCTAATCTCAGTGATGTGACACAACATGCAGCGGAGGACAATGATACCAATTTGATGTGATACGACTCCCTTGGACCTAGGATAGCAAGCAACACAACAAGTTGGTAACGTCACACTAGCGGACTCACTCGCGTAGGCACACTCGGATCCAAAGGAGGACCGGCGATGGGGGTTAGGGTCCGAGTTTGGACCTCGCGGTTCCAAGGGTCGGCCGGATAGGGATAGATCCCAATGGGCCAGGGATGTCCGATTTCACGGGTAGCCAGCACGCCAAGGGCGTGGGATGTGATGGAACTCTCTCAACTCGCTCCGCGGCGAAACACTATAATTGGTTGAATTGAGGATCGGGCGCTCCTCTCACCTCCGACGGACAACTAAAAGCAATACTAAGCAAGCAATGGTAATAACCAGCAAAGAAGAGTGGCCAAGAGCTCACCTGATCGGCGTGAAGACGCCGAACCCGGGCGGAGACGAGGGCGAGCGGGGAAGTGTGGTCCCCGCACACTGCGCCGGTGTAGCTTCAAAAACATGTCAAGAGTACAATTACTACACCTCGCGCAGGAGGGTGATCTCGGGAGTGGGAATTGATTAATTACAGCAAACACTACCACCACGCAGGGTGGGGCGGTAAGCCGGCCAGGCAAAGGGGCGAAGAAACTATGGAAAGAACTGAAATGATCTTCCCGAGTTCTGCTTGCTGCCCGATCTGCTGACCCATCTGTGCTGTGGAAGTTCCTGAGCTCGCTGACGACCTCAGAATGGCATGGGACTGGCGCCAAATTGATGGTGATTGGCTCCTGGAGGTCTGTAAATTCTGGCCGGGCTTCTGGTGGTCGTCGCTGGCCGGTAGGAGCTCTGCAACAGGACCGAAGTGTTCTGGTCTGCACAGGTTCCAGGAGCAGGGGCTTGAAGAACTGGCTGCCACGATCACTCCCGGAACTCAAATGTGGCAGGATCAGCTCTGGAGCGTCCGTGGTCGAGGTGGATCTCAGAAGGAGTCAACGGAGCTGCAATCCGATGCTGAGAGTGGATGGTGTGCCCAGGAGAGTGGGCCCTGGTCGCTGCAGACTGCAGGAGACAGACCCATGAGACTGAGGGAGAAAATTTGTATCTCTGTTCCCCGGTGTCCGAGTGCCGTTCCGCCTTCTGATCCTGAAAGAGGGCCGGGAGGAGCAGAACTTTGATGAAGGGCCGTGGGTCTGAATCCTCCACGATTAGCCGTGGTGCAGTGACGAACCGGGTTGCAGACTCTGGCCGCAGCGGCTACCAGATGCGAGCAGTGGATTACAGAAGTTGTCCCGGCCGCTCCCGGATGCCGAATCATGAACCGTCAGAGTCGCTGGAACCGTGGACAAAGCCTCTTCACAGAAAAACTGACGGCAACACCTTCTGAGGTCGGGGTGGACAGGGGGATGCCGATGAGTGTATGCTGGTCGCAGAAGACTGGAGAAGACAGCCTCGTGCAACTGGAGGAGAAAAATCAGAACTTGGGGTCCCGGATGCCGAATGTAGCTCTGCTTCTTTCTCCTGGTCCGGAACAGGGGGAGGAAGAACTTTGAAGAGGGAACTTCAGCCTGATTCCTTTGCCGTTGGTCGTGAAGCAGCTTCCAATCGGGCTCAGGCTTTCTGCAGGTGGTGTCTGGCGCAGTCGGGGTAGGATAGCTCTCACGGACGGCCAAGAACTCAGAATGGGGTGATTCCACCTCGCCTGCGAAGAGGATAGGGAGGCCTTTCCAGAAAGGTAGCCCACGCCCCCAGAAGCTTCAAGATGTTTTCGTGGTAGTCGCTGCAATGCAAGGCTGGTCTGCAGGTCAGCCTGCAGACAGAACTGAAGTTGACAAAAGGGGGGGGGGGTGGAGGGGTCGGCCAAGGCAATGGGAGGGTGGAGAGGGGTTGAGGGGGTCGATCCTAGGAGGGAGGGGAAGGGGGTGGACGACCTAGGGAGGTGAAGGGGCTCCTTGGGGAGGGGAAAGGGCCCTAGGGAGGTGGGAGGTTGCTTGGGGAAGGGGGAGGGATGCCTTGGGAAGGTGAAAGGGTGCTTGGGGAGGTGGAGTGATTAATGGTGAAGTAATGGTGGTCTTGGGAGGTGAGGAGACTTACCTCGGTGGCAAGTGAGGTGGCAAGGGGTGAGGAGAGAGGGGAATTTCGAATTTTAGAGAGAGAAGGAGGGAGGAGAGAGAGGGGTTTCGCCCCTAGGAGAGAGGGAGAGAACTAGAGAGAGAGAGAGAGAACTAGAGGGAGAGAGAGAGAAGACTCAAGGGGATTCAAGTGGGTTCAATTTTCATTCATTCATCAATTACCCTCTTCAAGTGGGGGATTGGGGTCCTTATATAGGAAACCCACAATTTGCAATAAGTCCTCACATTGTGGACAACTGACAGAAGACCAAAGGTTGGGGAAGGGGGCGCCCATGGGCCAGGCCCAATGAACTGGCCCAATAACCTACTAAGCTAGTTAATGAAACTTGGACTTAAGTAAATGACTAACTAACTTAGGTAATAGACTCAATAAAAGGCAAAATTACATGATAATGACTCAAGAAAATTGTGGAAATTATATAGCTAGACTCCAAAAATCATGGCGAGCAAAATGGCGAGTAGCAGGACCCTCGGAGGTATGTGAAGGAGTAAGCGATGTCCCCATCATACTCCCGGGGTGCGGAGAACTCGACTCCGTCGAGTAAGGGCCCACCGGGGGAGCAGCTCAGGGCGTCCTGCAATCTCCAAAACCAACCTGCACCTGCGACCAGGGGACGGCTCTTCATCCTCTCAAGGCGGCCCTGACACACCCTCATGCTGGCGATGGAACCCTGCTTGCATAGTATTGCCCCTCTGTGTACACGTCGGGCTCTCAAGGCTGTTTTGGTGGAAGCACTCCGGGGTGTCCCTCTTAAAGGAAGTTATAGGCTCAAAGTACTCACTGGGATTCACCACGGTGCCCATGTAGGGTGCCGGATCAGCCGCATGATAATTGGGGTATATCCCATAGCCCATTAGTAAATCTAATCCATAAGCCAGTTTTGCCAAAGCCACTCGGAACATGAAAGGTCCAAGTCCTCGTGCCCTTGATTTGGAGGTGGCCCTAAGATAGAGTCGTTCCAATGCCACCATCGCGAGGTTTCCTCCTTGGATTTCAAAGTGCCACCCGTGAGTTATAGCCCGCTCATTATGATCGTCACTACCCATATTTGGATGCTTGCTTGAATGAGTATGCTTTGAGTGATGGTGCGGTGGGGGTGGGAAGTATGTGGTATGCAAAGGGGGACCGGGGCAACCATACATAGACCTATCATTCATGGATGTGATGAGGCATCTTGTGGACTCAGGGGGGCCTGGGAAACCATAGGCGGATCTATTGTGTATGGCTGTGAGAGTAACCGGGGGACCCGGACATCCACGTGTGCTCCATTTAAGTGCAAGGGCTATGAAGAATGTGGGTGGACCAGCACAACCAAATGTAGGCCAGTTATGCATTGACCCTAAACTGTGCGTGACATGCATGGGAGGGCTGGACTCGTGACCCTTTTCGAATGATGTGACATACCAAGGTGGGTGCTTTCTTCTCCTAGAGATGATGACCATGTGTGTGGGTTTGGGGTGGCTTTTAAGCTCCCATTTGTAAGGGTCGAAGGGATCATAGTCGGTATGCATCATGGGGTGGGGCACTACCTTGTTCCCTAGGTGTATACTGCCCATGGTTATGGTTCCCTTGGTGTGGACTGGGTCTAGGACGAGGTGTGTTGGTTCAAGCATGGTTGGTAAGGGTAGGAGGGAGTGGGTGGTGGGTAGGGCGGCCAGGTCCCATGGATTCATTGTCTTCCACGGGGTGGGATCAAAGGGGTCGTGGAATGTGTTACCAAGGGTGAGGTATTCTTTCACCTTAAGGTCTCCAAATGAGGGTGAGTCCTCCTCCTCAAATGTAGTAATTGAACCGAAGTTCGAGGAGGGTTGGTTGGTCATGTTTGGAGGGCTTGGCATCCTACCCGAAAAAAGTAACTCCAATTCGCGGATAGCATCGGGCTCTTCGGGTATGGGGAGGGATAAAAGAAGGTCGCTAGTGTAGCAACCCACAGTGTAAATGAAAGAGATGGACCCGACACATAGATGTAGGAGGTTAAGACTCCTAGGTTGGTCGGCTACAGTGGTCAACATGCCAGTTAGCTTCATTTGCCAAGTTAGACCCTCATGAAAATCCCCTAATGTTTCCACCTGATAGGATGATTGGATTGTGGTGTGATAGGTGGATAAGGGTACTATAGGAAGGTTTTACTCCATGGGTGGGTAAGCATGGACCATGAGATCTCCAAATGGGTTCTCCTTTAGCCAACGTGAAAGGGGTTCTCCTAAGATAAGCTTGGTCCCTATTAAGGAGGGTGGTGTAAAGTGAAGATCACCATGTGAAGTTCCTTCTTCTTCCTGGACATGGGCGATCTCTATGGCGGGGGTTGGTGTGTTCACCTTTATGGGGTTGGATATGGGAATCATGGGTTCCTCTATCAAGGAGGTGAGATGGTCCCTTGAGGGTGGGGTGGTGAGGGTAGGTGTGTGGTACCCCCGGGGTGGGAGGTAAAGGGGAACTTGGTTTGGGATCGGTAAGGGGAGAAGTGGAGGCCTCGGTTGGGGTTGGGTAGGGATTGGTAGTGGAAGATGGATGGGTTGAGGAGGATTGGGTTGATTGGTTTCAGGGGGTGTGTCTCTTTTAGGGGAAGATGGAGGGGTGGTTTTGGGGTCCAAGGAAGTTTGTGGAGTGTGGGTTGGTGGGAGAGTTTTGGGTGGGGTGGTGGTGGTCATGATGGGCCTTGGTGGAGTGGACATGGGGTCCATACGGGTTGGAATGGTGAGGGTGGATTGAGCCATAATGCTTCCTCCACTTGGGATGGGAACTTCTTTGCCTAACCCATGATATTGTGATTCATACTCCTCTTCCCAATCGGGGGGGGCCTCATATTCCTCAACTTCAATCTCATTCCTTTGTGGTGTGGGGGTCTTGCTCTCCAGGGGAGTGGGAAGGCCTTTTGGCGATGGGGTGGTGCAAGTTGGAATTATTTGGGGTGGTGGAGTTTGGACCCTAAGGGAGGTGAAGATATTCTTAATCTCAATCCTTAGTTCTTCTAATGAGTCTTGGGGTCTTTTGGGTGGTGGGGTTTGGGTCCTAGTGGAGGCCTTGGGTTGACTGGGAGGAAAAGGGGGAGTGGGAGTGCTCCTCGGGTTATGGTCCTCACGGTAGGAGTGGGACGGTCGGGGAGCGAAGATCTTCCTAAGCTCACTCTTCATCTCTTCCCACGAGTGAATGGGCTCTTGCCCCCAAACCCTTCTGAATCTCTCTTTGTGTTCCCACATTTTCTTAGCTAGACCCCGAAGTCGTGCCTTGGCCCTGCGGACTCTCTCGGATCCATATACCCAAGTACTTTCAAAGTCCCTTTCCATGGTATTCTCCCACCTAAGATAGGCATGAGGATTTCCATCAAAATGAAGGTCCTCATCTACAATGTAGTCCATGTGGCTCTGATACCAATTTGATGTGACACAACATGCAGCGGAGGACAATGATACCAATTTGATGTGATACGACTCCCTTGGACCTAGGATAGCAAGCAACACAACAAGTTGGTAACGTCACACTAGCGGACTCACTCGCGTAGGCACACTCGGATCCAAAGGAGGACTGGCGATGGGGGTTAGGGTCCGAGTTTGGACCTCGCGGTTCCAAGGGTCGGCCGGATAGGGATAGATCCCAATGGGCCAGGGATGTCCGATTTCACGGGTAGCCGGCACGCCAAGGGCGTGGGATGTGATGGAACTCTCTCAACTCGCTCCGCGGCGAAACACTATAATTGGTTGAATTGAGGATCGGGCGCTCCTCTCACCTCCGACGGACAACTAAAAGTAATACTAAGCAAGCAATGGTAATAACCAGCAAAGAAGAGTGGCCAAGAGCTCACCTGATCGGCGTGAAGACGCCGAACCCGGGCGGAGACGAGGGCGAGCGGGGAAGTGTGGTCCCCGCACACTGCGCCGGTGTAGCTTCAAAAACCTGTCAAGAGTACAATTACTACACCTCGCGCAGGAGGGTGATCTCGGGAGTGGGAATTGATTAATTACAGCAAACACTACCACCACGCAGGGTGGGGCGGTAAGCCGGCCAGGCAAAGGGGCGAAGAAACTATGGAAAGAACTGAAATGATCTTCCCGAGTTCTGCTTGCTGCCCCATCTGCTGACCCGTCTGTGCTGTGGAAGTTCCCGAGCTCGCTGACGACCTCAGAATGGCGTGGGACTGGCGCCAAATTGATGGTGATTGGCTCCTGGAGGTCTGTAAATTTTGGCCGGGCTTCTGGTGGTCGTCGCTGGCCGGTAGGAGCTCTGCAACAGAACCAAAGTGTTCTGGTCTACACAGGTTCCAGGAGCAGGGGCTTGAAGAACTGGCTGCCACGATCACTCCCGGAACTCAAATGTGGCAGGATCAGCTCTGGAGCGTCCGTGGTCGAGGTGGATCTCAGCAGGAGTCAACGGAGCTGCAATCCGATGCTGAGAGTGGATGGTGTGCCCAGGAGAGTGGGCCCTGGTCGCTGCAGACTGCAGGAGACAGACCCACGAGACTGAGGGAGAAAATTCTTATCTCTGTTCCCCAGTGTCCGAATGCCATTATGCCTTCTGATCCTGAAAGAGGGCCAGGAGGAGCAGAACTTTGATGAAGGGCCGTGGGTCTGAATCCTCCACGATTAGCCGTGGTGCAGCGACGAACCGGGTTGCATACTCTGGCCGCAGCGGCTACCAGATGCGAGCAGTGGATTGCAGAAGTTGTCCCGGCCGTTCCCGGATGCCGAATCATGAACCGTCAGAGTCACTGGAACCGTGGGCAAAGCCTCTTCACAGCAAAACTGACGGCAACACCTTCTGAGGTCGGGGTGGACAGGGGGATGCCGATGAGTGTTTGCTGGTCGCAGAAGACTGGAGAAGACAGCCTCGTGCGACTGGAGGAGAAAAATCAGAACTTGGGGTCCCAGATGCCGAATGTAGCTCTGCTTCTTTCTCCTGGTCCGGAACAGGGGGAGGAAGAACTTTGAAGAAGGAACTTCAGCCTGATTCCTTCGCCGTTGGTCGTGAAGCAGCTTCCAATCGGGCTCAAGCTTTCTGCAGGTGGTGTCTGGCACAGTCGGGGTAGGATAGCTCTCACGGACGGCCACAAACTCAGAATGGGGTGATTCCACCTCGCCTGCGAAGAGGATAGGGAGGCCTTTCCAGAAAGGTAGCCCACGCCCCCAAAAGCTTCAAGATTTTGTCGTGGTAGTCGCTGCAACGTGAGGCTGGTCTGCAGGTCAGCCTGTAGATAGAACTGAAGTTGACAAAAGGGGGGGGGGTGGAGGGGTCGGCCAAGGCAATGGGAGGGTGGAGAGGGAGGGGTTTCGCCCCTAGGAGAGAGGGAGAGAACTAGAGAGAGAGAGAGAGAACTAGAGGGAGAGAGAGAGAAGACTCAAGGGGATTCAAGTGGGTTCAATTTTCATTCATTCATCAATTACCCTCTTCAAGTGGGGGATTGGGGTCCTTATATAGGAAACCCACAAGTTACAATAAGTCCTCACATTGTGGACAACTGACAGAAGACCAAAGGTTGGGGAAGGGGGCGCCCATGGGCCAGGCCCAATGAACAGGCCCAATAACCTACTAAGCTAGTTAATGAAACTTGGACTTAGGTAAATGACTAACTAACTTAGGTAATAGACTCAATAAAAGGCAAAATTACATGATAATGACTCAAGAAAATTGTGGAAATTATATAGCTAGACTCCAAAAATCATGGCAAGCAAAATGGCGAGTAGCAGGACCCTCGGAGGTATGTGAAGGAGTAAGCGATGTCCCCATCACTCAGCTTACCATTACGTCTTGAAAGAATAAATGAGCCTTCACAACACATCGGCCGCCAGACACGGCACGACGAACACGGTGCACAACGGCTCTCAACACAAAGATTAGGTCCAAAGCCAAGCAACCGTAGAACAAAGAGGCAGATCAGGCTCAGAATAAACATTGTCCACACTTAAGTAGACACAGGACAAAGGCATCACCAAGACAGCACTTCTAAGGCTTACCTCGAAAAGACTCCACCAAATAGGATGAGAAGCATCAAGCTCACTAACAGTAGCTCACTAGGAAGGGAAATCCTCGGTTCACTCAAGCATCTTCTCAATCGAGGCAACAAAGCAACCACTTCAACAGAAGCGAAACACCTCAGGACCTGCACAGACTTAAGCTGGGATGACCAAAAATAACGTAAGAACGTGTACGGACATCACACCAACTCGAAAAGTCACCAGCCACCTGAACAAGCCACAGAAAAAATCTCGAACAATGTACTGCAGATTCAAGCCTATCGGCGAACTCTGCTAAGCACAACATGATCGAGACGAACACCACGACAAAAAAGAAGCATCTCGTCACATCCTGACAGGAGAAAAAACCATCTCGCACAGTGCTACTACAGCACGCACAAGACGACACGCGAAAAATGAAGCAACAAAGAATCACGAAACCTAAGCCAACGAAAGACTGTACTAGACTTTAAGGACTCAGGACACTGTATATCTCGGATTCCCATGTACTTCACACAACAATGCTCGGATACCACCTGTGACGACCCGGATCCCGGATACTGGATATACCCGATAGGATTACCGAGTAAACCCGATACCACTTGGAACCCGTGAAGCCTCCCAAGAGCTGTAAAGCTCCGAAGGGATAATAGGATTGTCCTGTAGTACATTGAAGTCACAGATATAACAGTAAGCAATTAAATTTCATTAATCAAGTTTGCTAAAGTAGCAGAAATAAAATTACTTTTTAATTAACAGTTACAAATTAACAATTATACCAGAGTCCAGTCTAAAGGAAAGATAAGTACAGTCCAACAGAAAGAAAAATGTACACTAAGGTCGGGGGAAGCCCGACGCAGGTACTGCTGGCAGCTACAAACTCGCCACACCAGGAACCGCGAAGGAAGAAGAGATGACCCCACCTGAAAAGCAGAGGTGAGTCTCGTGTCACTAGCCCAGTAGGGGTCACGCGGATCCCCACTGAAAAATAACGCAGTAACACAGAACAACAACTAAAACAACAGTAGTAAAGTAGAAAAACCTAAATTACAACTAGAAAGTTGGAAAAGAAAGCGGGAAGAGTAGGAGTAGAAACCGCTAAAAGAAAAGGGAAAATAAAGCCGTAAAGATCGGAACACGGCCACCGAGAGAAACTCGGCTCCCTAAGCTACTCCAAATAACGACAGAAAGGTGAACCCTGATCTCACAAAGTCAGGAGTTACCGAACCGTCGACAAGACACTAGCCTCAAAACTAAGGCCTACAGAAATAGGTAAAATGCCTAGAAGGGACCTAGAAAGATAAGACAGACCCTAAAGCATACACTACTAGATTGTCGTGCACACTCCTCTAGACACAATCACACACACACGACTAGAACGTCGGGCACACGACATAACACTGACCTCGGGCAAGACCACGAGAGGGCTAACTCGGAAAGGTCACGACGCACGAGAAATGCGAGAGTCACATGTCATGTGGCGGAAGCACCTCCTCACTAGAAGAACAGCTAGCTGCGTCCACTGACGTCTTATGTTGCGCCTACAAGTGTCTGTCTACGGTGCCTACAAGACGACAGAGACGAGGACACGGTCTGAATAGAGCAGGAACTACAGTCGTAAGTGACTAGTAAGGGTCACACCCATCGGCGCAAGTCCAAGCCCCTAACCACGTGTGCACACACAAGCTCAATGTCTTGAGCCAGGTCTCTAGCTAGTTTTCTCCCCCAACATGACGCTACTGCAAGGCAAGGGAGCCCATGGCAACTAGCCTAAAAACCGTATCTCGGGAACTACCATGCCACCACTTCCAGGTGGGTCGACACACCGTAACGCGTCCCCAGGCTACGACTAGTAGAGGCTCACTAGACACAGAACTCAGAAACACAAGCGTTGTACTACTGACAGGCAAGGAAGCACTGTCGTATGTACTACGAAGCACCAACGCAACACAACGATTGCCAACAGACTCAGGACAGGGCAACTAGACCTGTAGACACAATGATCCTTGAGTTAGAAGACTCAGGTCAAGATCGTCGTACAAAGCGGTACAAGCCGCCAATCGCTCTAATCCTAAGTCAAAGAAACGACACATCCATATAAAACGACACACAGAGACCTGAGGGATCATCAAAACCCTCAAAGCACCTAGACATGCAAACTGAGGTAGGATAGTACCTCAAGGCATCCAGAACTACTGTCTCGAGCTATTCAGAATAGTCGAGACACACACAAGGTTACTTGTCAACCATTGGGTCTCACCGGGTTGACCAGAACCTAGATAATGACTCTGAAGTTGTACAGAAACCAATGCATGCCCAGCTACCTTATATCATGGTCATAGCTCTCATATGACGTCAAGAGACATCCATGGGACGACAGGCAAACCACAAGGTCAAGCCAAGACAATTGGAAATCAAAACATCATGAAATGACATGCAGGAGTCAAGCGGAGGAACGTACGCTGGCGGTCATAGAATGGGCCGCTAGGTGACTGTCGTGGTCAAGGATTAGGACGCTAAACCCAGTCAACCCTGAACTGACCTATTCGAACAAACCACCAAAGCGGTCTAATATAGATCCGCCACACGGACTAGGCGGTCCAACAGACAACCGCCACACTAACCGCCCTAAAACAAAGACCTAAGACAAACAACTCGTAGCTACCCAAGAAAGGGGCGCCACAACGAGGAAACGCATGAAGGTTGGACCGCCACAGCCAACCGACTTAAAATCTTGACTATGTCTAAAACCACGGTAACATGAATACCGAGGCAAACCACAAGCCGCTGAAACCATACCTTCAAGACGGGAACTCGAGGGAGGCCACTCACATGCGGGGGAACTCCACCGCACTCACACCGATACACGGTGACTCGATCGAGCGCAACACGAAGCCAGAAACACACATGCGTATGGGCATGCTAATCGAAGTAACACGGCACTTCCCGACACCCCAGAAACACGGACACGGAACCCATGGGGTGTCCGGACACTCGCGAGGCCATAGGTCGGTCATTGGGTCTCAACGTGACCGACGGGGCCCCCGGACATGGTCGGTCAATCGGACCTGGGCGGTCGGTTGACCGGACCAATAGCCAGACTCGACACGGTCCGTGGGCGACTGCTGGTCGACCGGCCCATCCGGTCCGGTCGACCGGTCACTATGGAAAAACGGCAAACCCCTAACCTCCGGGCCCGATTCCACGCCCCGTTTGATTTCGATCGAAGGGGATAACAACCACAATAATCATACCGACCTTCCACACTCCGGAAGGGGTCAAAACAACGCACAAATGGCTTGAAACGGGCAATTCCACCGAATTAACCCTAATTGAGTCACCGGGGTTCCTGGGCTCGTACCGGCCCCAAATGACAACCAATTGACACAAAATCAGCGGATCTGGAACGCTGATATTCCAGGTGTTCGATTGATACCAACTGATCTGAAAACTGTCGCTATTTTTCAGCGAACCCTACGAACACCCCAAAAGCATGATTTTCCCGAACGGAAACCCACTCGAACTCACACCGAACAACGTGAAATTACAGGGAAAACATAGAGGAGAAGTAGAGCTTCCATCTCCCTACCTCCACCGAAGATTCCGTGCACCGAAGTGACTAAACCATGCCGAAAACCACGTCGCGAGCTTGACCGTCAGCTTTGAATCCACCGTTCGGGATCGCGCCAGAAACAGTCCGATCCTCGCCCCATCGCGCTCCGGACCACTCCCACGGCATCACCTCTACCTGCCCGAGCCTCCTCCGTCTGTAGCCGGAGCCGGAAGGGCGAGAGAAGAGAGAAAACGGGGGAGAGAGGAGGTCACGGCTGCGAATGAGAAGGAAAGAAGAAAAAGGAAAGAAAAAGGAAAAGAATTAGGAAATTTTCCCAATTTCTGACATTTTGATTTTTAGCTCGAAAATCCACTAATTCAGAAAAATACATAAAAATAGTCGAAACGATCCTCGGGAAGAGTACAACGCAACTGCGTCGACGTCCGCGAGTCGATGAACTGAGAAATAAACTCACCATAGGGTTCCATAACTTGTACGAGAGAAAAATCCACATGGATCGTAAAACTCAACTCAAGACCCACAAAAGTGATCCGAAACTCTCCGAAAAGGATCCGAAAGATCCGATAAGAATCCAGGGTATTACAAGCTGGTTCTTTTATTTGGATAGATTTGGCAACGGGGGCGATGCCCTCGAAACTTTTATATGCTGGAGATGGCACACCCGAGGCCTGGGTGGAGGCACTCTTGGCGATTGACTCGGTCTGCTGGCATGGCTGCTTGCCCTTCTTTGCAGATAAAAATTTAGCGAACAAGGCAACTCCTTGGCCACTTGAATCTTCGGGATAAAGACCTGGCGGAGGCGAGACTCTTGCGCCCTTTATCTCAGGTTCGGGGATCTGGTACGGTTGTTCACCCCTGAACATGATATTGTTGTTAGCCGGGGGTAGACATCCCCACTTCCTCTTAGACCTAGTGGCATGTTGGGAGGTGGAAGTTTCGGCCTGGTTTGCTTCAGCTGGTGCAAAACAAATTTCTTCATTACCCTCTTCAAAGCTTTGGGCCATGCTAAACAAAGCGAACAAGGTGTTGCAGGAGACGGTGCTACCTTTCTTTTTGTTCTTTGATTTCTTCTTTTTCTTTCTTTTCTCAACTGGCATTTGACTACATGGAGCATCTTTCGGGGCAATCCCTCCCCAAAATTCATCTTCAGCTTCTTACTCTAGCTAGAGGGACTCTAGATATTCCCAAGGGACATATTCTTTTAGCTGCACTAGCTGGAGCTTGGGTTGTTCATATTCATCTAACTCATTTATAATCTTCTGCAGCCATTTGACAGCTGGGCTAACTTCTTTATGTACCTGCAATGGGGCTTGCTTCTTCTTATTATCGGTTGGCCTCCTGATGACCATTCGAGGGGCCGTATCGTGCCGGACCGGGGTTATAGCAGGTGGAGCTGACTGGGACGTTACGCCATGAATTCGGACTCCCGGAGTAGGGCGGGACGCAGATCTTCTTTTTTCCTTCATAGGTACCATCTGTCAGTCTTCCTAGTCTTTTGTTGGGGTCAGCACAAAAGCCTCAGACCTGTGCTTTGTGCAAGCTTCCACCACCTCTTCCGGCAATTGCTGATATAATGATATCATACTAATAGTTGCCCCTAGAGCAAGCATTTCATGTAGGAGCGGAGGATCTACCTTGCACTCGCCCATCTGTAGCTCTCCCTTTTATATCGGGCCTTCAATGACGTCCTTGAAGACGTAATTGATGTGATACCAACCTCGGACCTAATGCAAGCAAGCACAATTGCATTCAAATGGGCCGAATTGGGCCACCGCTCTATCGTCGCTCACCCAAGCCCGGGGTAACTTGGCAATGCCAAGGTGAAGTTGAGGGGTTGGGCCCTTGCTGGTAGAGGGCCAGCAAGGTCAAGACTTGATTCCCAAAAGGTGTGGATGCCCAAATCAAGGGGGCCGACAAAGTGCCAAAGGCACCGGTTGCAATTTTCCCACGGTGATCACTCAAGACAACGGGGCTTGAGGATCGGGCTCTCACTAGCATAACCAGTAGAATTAAGAACTAATATTGAAAGACAAGCACTAAATGGAGTGAGGGTTTGAGCACTTACTCGACCGGTTTGAAGAAACCGATCCCGCTCGGAGATGAGGGCGAGTGGGGAGGCGAGTGGGTCCCCACACACCGCGGCGGTGTAGCTTGACCTGCTCAAATCAATTACAACACTACGCCTCTCGCAGGAGGGGGATCTTGGGGTGGGGATTAAATGACTACAATCAAAACTACCTCCACACAGGGAGGAGCCTTCAGCCGGCCAAGCGGGGAGGGGGAAACTAAGTCGAAGATGTTGAAGCAACGAAGACGCCGAATCTGCCTCCTTTCAGCTAATGAGGACAGACAGTCGGTGCCGGAGCTATAGATCTGTCTCTGGAATTTTGCCAGGGACGAGACCAGTGGGAAACTCTTCGTTACAGGATCAGGGATGCTTCAGAATTTTGTTAATTTCTCCTGGGCTCGCTGCCGGTCGGGGCGGGAGCTCGAACAGGGCCTCTGGTTCTCGGACTGACAGTAGCAGGTCACCAACAGTAGGAAGAAGACGCTTTCCTGGCCGCTCCCGAACTCCGAATTAGGTTCCGTCAGTTCCGTTAGAACCTTGGGTAAGTCCTCTTTGCAATAAAAGAAACAGGGACACCATAGGATGCCGGAGACAATCTGTGGCATCAGAAGAGTGAGGAGGGGTCGGTGTAGACTGTGGAAGATAGAGTCACGCGACCGTGGAAGAAAATTAATAACTTCTGTTCCCGGATGCTGAATGGACTTCCGCTTCTTGTTTCTGAATGTAGACAGGCCGAGGAAGAACTTTGCAGAAGACCTTGTGGCCTGATTCCTTCGGGGCTCGTTGTGATGAAGCTTTTCCTCCGGTTCTGGAACTCTGCAGTGGCCGACCTGCGCAGTCGGGGAAGAACGGGGTTCCTGGGCAGCACCGAGCTCCGATGAGGACAAAACCACTTCCGTTACGAAGAGGACAGGCAGCCGCTTCCGTGGATGCTTCTTATGCCTTCAGAATCGCAGGTAGCGGACCGTGATGGCTTCTGCAAGCTACTGGTATCTCTGCATCATTTGGACAGCAACCTGCAGACTTTGTTGAAGCCACCAAAATGACCTAAAGAAGAAGATGGAGGATGTGTATGTGTGAAAGGGGTGATGGGGGTGAAAGATGAAGTTTGTGGGAGGGGTGGGGATGCTAATGGTGATAGGAAAGAGATGGGAGGGGGCAGGGGGCACAGGTTCTCAGCTGGAGGTAGGGGAAGGTGGGTGCAAGGGATGAGAATGGAGGGAGGTGGGAGGGGCGACCCTAACTAGAAGGGAGGGGAGGGGGGAGGCCAAAACATGGAGGGAAGGTGGATTTCAAATTTGAAATGGCTTTGGAAGTTGGGTGATTGTGTGGGGAAGTGGGGGATTGTGTTGGAAGGGGGGAAGATTGTGTTGGAAGGGTAAAGATTCCACCTTGGGACAAGGGGGGTGGAGTAATGGGGCTATGGGAAGTGGAGTGGCCTTAATGGAGGTGGTTGGGGGTTGGAGGTGGTTGGGAGGAGGGAGGAGAGAGGAATGGGGTGAACCCCTTAGTGGGAGGAGAGAGAAAGAGGGATAGAGAGAGAGTAGGGTGGGGAATCACTCCCCTAGGGCTTCACACCCAACTATAGGATTCACTCCTCTAGAACTAAATTTGAACACTCAAATGGAAATCTTTTGTATTGATTCATTCATTAGTTAAGTTCCAAATGAAGGAAATGGGGCCCTATATATAGGAAGCCCACATTTTATAATAAGTCCCTTACAAAAAGACTCAATAACAAATAACCGAAGGGGTAGGGGGGCTCATGGGCCAAGCCTGAAGAATTGGGCCCAATAGCACATTACACAATCTAATGACACTCAAACTTAGGAAAATAAATGCAAGACCTAGGGACATGACTCAAATAAAATGAAAATTACATCAAATGACTCAAATAAATAGCATAAAAGGATAAGTGGGCCTTTATAGAGAGAGGCCCGAACTCAAATGATGCCGGAGTGTGAAGAGGACCCTAGCCAAAGGGAATTGTGGATGATGTCTCCATCAAATCCCCTGGGCTGTGAAGAGCTCGACTCCGTCGAGTAGGGGTCCATCCGGCTGTGGTACTGCTCAAGGAGGTCCGGATCCAACCACTGGAGATCCTCCCGACTCACCCAAGAATCCTCCGAAGGAGGCCGATCCTTCCACCTGACGAGATAGCGCTCACAGACCTTGCTCCGAGTGGTAGTGACTTGTTCATCCAATATTTGTTCAATTTGTTCACGTTGGGCTCTCTTGGGTGGTGGTCTCTCCTCACGGGTGGGTGCTCTCTCAAATGAAGAAGTAGGCTCAATCTCCTCACTAGGTACCACCATGGGTCCCTTATATGGCACTAGGTCGGCAACATTGAATGTGGGACTTATTCCATACTCCTCAAGGAGATCTAATTCGTAGGCATTTGCACCAATGCGCCTCAAGACCTGGAAGGGGCCAGTCCCACGTGGCCTCAGTTTAGAGTTGGCTCCCGGGGAGAGCCTCTCCGTCCTTACCATCACAAAGCCACCCACATGGAATTCTTGTTGACGCCGATGAGAGTCGGCCAGCCTTTTATAAGCCTCATTCTTTTTGCTGATGTGCTTGCGAATTTCTTCATGCAATTCTCTAATATGTTGTGCAAAAGACTCGGCTGAAATGGAAACTCTAGCATGCTGGGGAAGAGGAGAGAGATCGGAAGGCTTTCTTGGTTTGTACCCATGCACAGCTTCAAATGGACTCATCCTATGGACTTATTGAGGGAGTTGTTATATACAAACTCAGCTTGGGGTAGAGTGAGATCCCAATTTCCCGGTCGATCCTCAACAAGGCACCTAAGGAGGTTCCCTAGACTCCGATTGACAACTTCGGTTTGGCCATCTGTTTGGGGGTGGTAGGCAGTGGAGAATTTAAGGAGGGTACCCATCATGTGCCAAAGAGTTTTCCAAAAGTAGCTAGTGAATTTGACATCTCTATCAGAGACTATGGTTTTGGGTAACCCATGGAGGCGGACAACCTCATCAAAGAACAATCGGGCCACATGGGAAGCATCGGAGGTTTTGGTGCATGGGATGAAATGGGCCATTTTGAAAAATCTATCAACCACCACATAGATGGAGTCATGTCTTCTTTGAGTCTTGGGTAAGCCTAGCACAAAGTCCATGCTTAAGTCCTGCCATGGCCGGTCGGGGATGGGAGAGGGGTATATAGG